>BSBN01000953.1:0-600000 GCA_027924645.1 Cunninghamia lanceolata | reverse complement strand
GAAAACACTTCCAAGATCATCCATGGTATTGTATTAAATAAAATCCTTGAACATATAAAGGGACATGTCAAGCATTGTTGTGAACTTAGTTTTGGGTGAATTCAATGAGTGGCAATGAAAGTGTATTAGATTAATTTATAATGGCTTTAACACAATTCTTAAATAATTCATATGAAGATTGTAAAGCATAAAAAAAATCGCTTCTTCATTAATTTTCATGTTACCTCATTTCTCATGTTAAGGGACTAGATATGTGTACAGTATCACATTATAATCATTTGTACTAAAAGAAACACTTTAAACAACCATAAATGTATCCTAAGAAATTGTAAAAGGCCCCATAGTAAGGTTAGTGCATAACAAATAGAGGTTGAAAGACTAAGGTGATCATGAAGATGCACTATATGGATACTAGTAAAGAAATGTAAAGTCATTTTCTAAAGAATGGGATGAGGTAAAGTAAACATGAAATTCATCAAACTGGTTCACCCCTTTATCAATTAAATTTATCTTAAATACATGCATCAAGAAGTTATCATCATCTATATGATCATAATGTGAAGAAATGCAAGATCTAGCACATGTAAGTTCACATATCCATATCCACTAAATTCAAAATTTTTAGGATCTCTAATCATATGCTCATCATTAATAGTTTATTAATATATAATGATTCACTAAGTTTGTGCAATGAGGTATAAACAGTTGTAGAGAAACATCTATCATGATTTGCATGGAGGATATTGTCATCATGTATGGCATGGCAATATCATGAGTAGTCAAAGAACATGAATCCTCATCACATGATGAAGACTCTCTAAGTTCATCATTAGATACATCAATGTAAGAGGAGATGTACTTATGAGTAACTCACTATCAAATGCCATGAAATAAGTGTCATTATCATGAATTGTATGGATAAATGACATATATGCATCTAGGATGCATAGGAAAGTGATAACAAGCTCTATGAAATTTGAAATTGGGATAGAAATTAAAATAATTAGTGCATAGATTATGAAACATGTTCATATGTGTAAAAGGATATTATATTATCATGGATTAATGAGTTAGATGTAAGGAATTGAGAAAACATTTTAAAATCCTTGAGATTGACATTCACATTGGCCATGGACAATGGCTTATGGCAATCTATAGTGAATGAAAAAATAAATCAAGGACCTATGGATTACTGAAAGCACACTACGACAAATCTATAAATTAAAAAAATGAAGAATATCCTAGTTGGGTTAAGAAATGTTGAGGATCTCCATTTTATGTGAGGAAATAAATGCAATATCTCCTACAACAATATGTGATTTAGATCTAATTAAATTATATAACAATAATAATATTGAATTATATCTAAATAAAAGGGATGAGAATTGAGTGGTTTCATAGTGATACTTAAGATTTTTTTGATGTGGTGTTTTTGATAATATAAGGCGGCTAACAAGGGGCCGAACCCTTACAAAACAGCAAAAAGGAACCCCAGAGGCAACCACACAAAAAGTGCCTCAAAAAAGATACAGCATAGTCTACTTATCCAACAAAGACCGCATAGACAACCACACCCGACTAAATACAGAATATATGAAGTAGCAGAGTCTAACCAGCATAAATTAAACAAGACCTAAGGAGAAAGATTTTCTCCTTGATTAACCATGGAGTCAATGAAATCATCCAGCTTTTTAGAGTTCTCATCAGTGTCACCAGCAATGGTATCCCCAAGACCCTGTAGCACAGAAATATTAAGTAAAACTGTACGCTTGAGCATAGTGGAAAAAGTCTGTTCCAGCTTCTCAACATGGCCCCGCAGAACAGCAATGTCAGTCCCATAACCAGCATCGGTCTCCATGTCATCAGCGGCTTCCTCCACAAACATCTTACCTGCTTCGCTAGCATTACTTGTAGAATCCCTAGCATCCTCACCAGTAGCCTTCAACACATTATTCCCATGCTTACCATCAGCATCCTCAGAAATCTCCTGCACATCCATCACCTTAGCCTCATCACCCTAGGTGGATTCGTCAGACGCACTCTCAGAATAGTCAATTAGTTTGTCCTTAGGTGTAGGTTTACTAGCAATCCTCCCTAACTGTCTAACCCCTGAGGAAAAGACCTCCTTAATATTCTTAGCAGACAAATTAGATTTGTTTCCCTGCCCTATAGGAGTACTGCAAAGAATTTTAGGGGTCCCCATGACAGCCCCCATAGTATCAACCTCCACAGCATTTATCTTCCTCTTCTTGGTCTTGGTACTAGCTTTAGAGACTGGGGTGTTGGTAGTGGTTGCAAGGGGAATTTCCTCAGTAGTAGAAAGAGAACCCCCTTTTGTCTTAGGAGAAACAGGGGAAGGGCACGGCTCTTCAGAAATAGCAATGTCATCAGGGTTAGAAGACATTTCCCCACTATTAGTCTGAATAGGCTTAGAAGGCTCCAGGGCAAGGTGGAAGTTGTAAAGGCAGAGGATGAGACCTTGATGTAGGGGGATGGGCTTCTTGGAGGGTTTCTTGGCCAGCTTAGCTCGAACCCTAAGAACCGAATGCTCAGGGGACGACAATAAATAAAAAAGAAAACTAATCTGAGCATTGCGTATAAAGTGATTCAGAAGGGGAAGATGATAATTGTAGAACCTAGTGAAGCGCCCCTCCAGAGTGAAGTACTTCATAAGGAGAAAACACACCCCATCCCAAGGTTTAGGCGGCTTAGCACATTCGAATCCTCCCTGATAAGGAATGAGTTCTTCACCGTCCCCAAGGAAGAGCTTCTGGTTGGAATGGTCCACCACTTTGGCTTTCCACTGCAATTTGATGCCTTGAGTCGACATGCCGGTAGCCATAGCAATAACACTCTCAGAAATCTCGAAACCAATATCCCCCACAGTGACACGCCAGTTTTGCCAAGACCTAGCGAACTATTTAGACAGGTTTTCATCATACCCATTAAGCTGTTCCAAATAAAGACTGATACCACCCTCCTTACAGTAATGCCAGACCACAAGGTTATCTTTAAACTCGCAATAGGAAATGGGTTCCATTCGAATCCTATCGCCACCCATGTTATCCTTACAGAACAAAAGCACAAAAACCCCAAAGCTTCACAGAGTTTGTATGCAGGGCAACATTAGCAGCTTGATCGAGGTTAATGATAATGGTAATAAAACTGCACGCATTATCATTAATGAGAGCCCCCTTATGAAGCTGACGCCTACTCTTCCCATGCTCGATCATGATTTCATGGCAAATGCCATAATTAGCATGTAAGCACCTCGCCTTACCAGGAGGGCATGTTAAGGCAGAAGTGACAATAAGCAAATAAGTACGAAAAATTATGTACTTCAAGATACACATCAGCATCTTCCAACAAGGCTGGCAAAGAGAGTTGTCTTTCCAAATAATCTGACCCATCCTTAACATGTCACCTCTTTTTGAATTAAGTTCCTTATGTTTAAATGAATATGATTAACTTGGTGCCAACACTGGCAATTTAAAAAATGTTGGCCAAGTTTAGCACAGGCATCCGCAACCCCATTACCCTCTCGATAAATATGAGAGATATCCACTCTGGGAATCTTCTGTAGAAGGATCTAAATATCCACAATAATATATTTCAACTTAATACCACAGGTTGACACATTGTTAACCACATCAATAACCATTTTGGAATCTCTCTGAATATTAAATTGCCGAATACCAAGGGAAATAGCCAACTTCAGCCCCCAAAGAAGGGCGGTGGCTTCAGCATAATTATTGCTTTGACAACCTAATTCACTAGCATAGACAGCAACCATCCACCCTTTGTCATCCCTTATAATCCCTCCTCCACTAGCCTTGCCATCCGCCTTAGAAGCCCCATCAAAGTTTAGTTTGAGCCACTTAGGCCTCAAGGGAGTCCATCTAGTGTTAAGCCTCTGCAACTTTTTGGAATTGTTATGAGCAGGAATTTGATTTAAAATCTTCCAATTAGCCGCTATTTGCTCCTCGTCATGAGAAAGAGGTTTCTCAGCAATTCTAATGTGGGCATTGGTGACACTTTCCATGAGGGTCTTAACAAAAGTATGAAAAACCTAAGAGGCATCCTGAGCAGTATCCCTAAAAATTTGGTGATTTCGTTCTTTCCATAAAGTCCAACCAAGACAGGGCAGGGTCTCGTTCCATAGCTCAATAAGCCAGGGATGAGAGAAGGTAGGACACCAACTGGTAATGACTTCCTTAATATTGGAATTACACACCCACTGAATGCCAAAATTACTCAAGATAAAGGTCCAGACTTCTCTGGCAAAATCACAATGGATAATTAGATGAGAGATTGTTTCCTCCTTTTCAAGGCACATACAACACCTATTGACCAGAGTACAACCCCTCTTCTGTAAGTTATCTTGAGTTAGGATTTTGTTATGAACAACAGCCCACCAAAACATATTTATTTTTAGTAAAAGTTTATGATTCCAGACTTTCTTTCAGATCTCATTTCTATGCACGTCAGGAACCAACAAATGGTAAGCAGAATTGACAGAGAAACGACCATGCTTATTTGGCCACCAGTACTGCTCATCAGCTCTAGGGAAAAGAGGATCTGACCCCCTGCATCAATTGTTGAACAAATCGCATCCTAGGTGTGAGATCAAGGTGATGAGCACAACAGTCTAATAGGTTTTTCTAGCTCCTAATACCATTAATTTTATACATGTAATTGCAGACTTTATCTCCAAAAAACTGAGTAGCAATGCCAGCAATAACACCATGATCCCCCTGAGTAATAAGAGCCTTATCCTTCATCCAAATATCTTTCCAGAAGTTAATAGAGGTTCCATTCCCCAATTTCCATCTGAGACCCTGTTTAAGGAGGGTTCTGGACTTCAGCATTTTATTCTAGATGACAGATCCCTGTGGTATCCCTCCCTATTGGAGAAAACTGAAGGAATCAGTTCCATGAAGATATTTAGCTTGCATAATTTCCCCCCAATCTTTATGGTTATAGATCAAGTTCCAGTTGAGTTTTGCAAGGAGGGCTTTATTCATATTCCTGATAGATCTGATGTTGAGACCACCATGGGATTTGGGAAGACACACTTTCTCCCAGCTGACCAAAAACATTCTCTATTTGTCTTCCACCCCCATCCATAAGAATTTTCTTTGAATCTGTTCCAAATTGTCAGCAAAAGAACTAGGGATCTTCAAAAGAGACAAGAAATAAGTAGGTATACCTTGCAGGGAGGCACGAAGAAGCTATAATTTGCCCGCACTACTAAGTAATTTCCCTTTCCAGCCAATTAGCTTCTTCTGAGTTCTTTCCAAGATACCATTCCAAAAACCTTGAGAAACCTCTTTGACCGTAAGAGGGAGGCCAAGATAGATAGCAAGAAGATCAACTTCTGCACAGCCAAGGATATTAATATTTTTTTGCCAAAGATCATTAGGAGTATTAAAAAAATACACATTGCTCTTTTGAAAATTTATGCTCTGGTCAGAAGCTTTGGCATAGTTATTTAAAATATTCTTCCAACTCTGAGCTTCAAGCACAAATTTAATCTAATAGATTTAATGTTGATTTATTGGCATGCTGAGATAGGTGATAAAGATTAATAATCAATATCTAGAAGAGTTAGCAGAACAATGTGACATATAATTTTAATAGAATTTGAGCTAATATGGATAGGACCATGTCATGTGGCCTATTCTATTTGGTGTAGCCTAATCCACCATTGGTTGGACCTTAAAATTTGTTGCGCCTTCATCTACTAACTTAATGGAAAAGGAGCTCTGTTGAAAACCATAATGGGGCTTGCTTTGAAGGAAAAAGGAGAAGACCTAGACTTGTCTTAGTCTCAATTCAAGCCCTAAGATGATGAAGTTCAAGATTGAAATCATGCCATGCAAGTGATGAAAATAAAGATACCTAATGAAGTACTGTATGGTGTAAAGCTTCAACTTTAGATACTCTATAATAGAACATGTCGTTAAAGAGGTTCTCACTACTACAGGTCATGATTGCTAATGACCTAGGAATGTCTAAAAACCATATAATTAGTCACACAATTTAAGATTTTTAGTTCACAATATGTTAGGATAACTATTACTTTTTAGAAATGCTATCTTGAGAGTATAAAATCTAAAGTTTAGATGAGGTGGACTAGTCCATGACATTCATCTTAGTTTATAGACAATTTCATGACATGTGGTTTAGTCTTAGATGGAGAAAGACCATTGATAAGGATTAAAATTTGAACTAGGGGGATATGTAATGACAATTGGCTAGTAAGTTGGGGTAAGAGCCAATTAGTATACAGAATAGGTCAAGTTAAAGATTAAAATGATAATATATATATAACAAACTTATTATAAAAAAAGGTATGAAAGTATAGGTTATGCACTTTTACCCTTCATTTTACACCACTTTGCATAAGTGTCCTAAGTGTACGTTTATTACCATTTTTTGACCACAGCTCAAAAATTCGCTGAGCAGATTTAACATTTATCATTTTTGAATGAGGTTTGATTTATTTATGTTATGTGCTAGTTGCATAGTTACTATGATAAATGTAGTTCAGTTGTTCAGGTAAGGAAGAAAAGTTTCAAATCATTCATTGCATTGCAGAGCAGTAAAATGAGATAAGTATTCATTCATCACAATGGTTATTCATTTTCAAGTTTGAATACATAAAGGAATAAACATTGCATTGAAGGAAACTAAGACATATCAGATGTCCCACACAAGCCGTGGGTTATAGCTGAACTCATGCAAATACAAATAAAATACTATGCATCTAATGAAAGAGGAGGGAAAGACAGTCATCATTGCCTTGTTTTGGTTGATCTTCATAGTAGCCTCCAGTCCTGCTCCTGACCTTGGCATGTACCTGAAAAATTGTGGGAAGGGTCCCGTTAGAAGCTCCGGTTATGAAAATCCTTCATCTATCAGAAGAGGCATAATACTTTAGTTATAATGCATTGATCAAATAAGAACATCCATTTGCAAAAGGAATTGAAGAGAAGCAAACATAGAGCATCATTGTTTTATTCTAATCTGTTTGTTTCATGTGCAGGTATAGGACAAATCATGACGCTGATTGAAGACATTCAGCATGTGGTGTCAAATGGGATCCCACAAGGGTTGAGCCCAACATGCTGCTGCCCCTTGATCTCACAAGGGATGAATAGAAAGAAGAAAATCATTGATCACATTCACATGACAAGTTGAAGGAATAGCAAAGGCAATCATATACATTAGTCCCATTTCAAGACATGGCCATGATTTCACTTCAAGGTATGGAATGCAACCAAGAACATGACCTGAACTGATGAAGGACAAAATTTAATGCATCTAACAACTTATGTCATTGCTCCAACTATCATGAAAATGACATTCTCAGGTATGATAATGATTAGGAATACATAATGCATATATAATCATCAGACTAATAAAAGAATAAGTGTTCACAAGTGTTGAATATTTGAGGATTGCTTACTCATCCATGATCAATAATCCAATAGGAGTATTCATTATAAACCAGTAAGCAAGTTTGCAAGGACAGGTGAGTACCAAGCATCATACTTTCTTATTTAAGTGAAGTGACAAAATCAAATTCAGAATTAAGTTACATAAGCTACCTTTTAAATGATGAAACATATCCAATTATACCTCACATTTTTCTACTAATAAGTTGAGCATCAGAACAGTGTGTATCACATGTTACATTCAATGCATAGCTACAAAAGAAATAGGACAGTATTGCAGATCCGTAGTAGAAGATTACAAGACAGCCAGTTCAGATGGCTCATTTTGTCTTTGACAAACTTTAAAAGGATCAAAAGAACACTTCATTACACATGTTGCAATAGAACATCATTATCATGTGGCAGAGGACATCTTATATAATGCATTTCATATGATAAAGTACAGTAAAGAGGAACAACAGAAGTCATCATGTTGCCACAATGTATACACAACAAGTTAACCAAGTGCCATCTTCATCAGATATAGTGCCAAGTCATCAATCATGTTTGAAAAGTATATTTGCTACAGTCCACTAGACTGGTAAATGAAGCTACAGAAATCAAGACATGTATGCTGCCAGAGAGAAGAGGAGTTCTAAGTTCAAAGCCAACAGTGTATATTTCATATGCAAAGACCACGAAGGAGTAAATAGAGCTATAGAAATAGAGAAAAGAATATGAAATCCTCATTTTTTGTTAACAATGACAGTGAATATAACTCAGCAATGACAACATAAAAAAGAGAAAAGGATATCATATGCTAGTTTATGCTATAGGAAGAACCCTTGTTCAGTTTTGGAAAATCTTAGTTCATACAGGGGTGCTGCCACAATAATGGGTTACACTTTCTGGGACATCCTGATATTTTCTAAAATCACATAATTTTAGAAAATATAATGTTTTAAGCTTTGAAAGGTTCCATTTAAAAGATTTTAATTGAATAGGGTTTAATCAAACCCCCTTAGATTCAAACCCTCTTGGATAGAACCCCACTAGTTTTAAACCATACCTATAATGGAGTTTCATCTACACCTTTCAAAATGCTGATAAAAAATCACTTTTGACTTACCTTTTAGGGGATCAAATGAATTCATTTAAAATTTATGTTTTGTAAGTATGTAGTCCTTATTATAAGCTTTCCAAAAAGTATAATTTTAAATATATTTAATTTGATTATTATATTTATTTTTTATTTTTTGTGAATGTAGGTTTTTCAGCGAACATAAAGTTCCCTTTTCTACACACATGGAAAATTAGTAAACTAGTGAAAACAAATTCTAAAAAATATCTATGCACTAGGTATTGATGTCCTTGTTTCAACAAAAAAAGAAAAATTAAATTTTGATACATAAAAAAAAAAGTTATGTTTTATGGAATACGCCTATGTCTAAATTATAATTGGTTTGACTTCAAAACTCAATTAAAAAAAAATATTTAACAAAAAATTATGAAACCAAATGCATACACTATATATCAGTGTTACCAATCTAAATTCAAAAGAATCAGAATATTATCACTTGTAGAAAAAACGTTATGTGCTACAGAATACACATCACTTTTAAAAAAAGTTGTTTACTATTAAAAACTAATTATCAAAGGAGACGCAAAAAAATTTACAATTTAACTCTGATTTTTTTAAAAATATATATATTTAGAATCTATAAACAAAATCTCACAAATCACTAGTTCGCATCATCTTCAAATTCCTAATGGTTTAGTAGCTATAAGTGTCAGAAAGTGAAGATTTAGTTCAAAATGTTGATTTCAATGTCAAGTTTGGCCAAAAAATGTAACCCATTATTGTGGGATGACCCGTGAAATGAAAGTGCAGAGATATATCCATAGCAAGGTTGTGACATATAATGCCATTCATTTTCTTTTTTTAGAATACCTATGTCGAGTTTCCAAAATCGTAACATTTTTGTAGTGTTGAAAAGGAGGAATGATAAATCAAACTATCTGAGACAAGGCCGTGGAGGAAATGACTGTTTATACAGTAAAAGCATGAAACCCTTGTCGGGTTTAAAGGAGTTTTCTTTCTTCTTGCAATATACAGTCAAGAAAAGTAAGAGTGGAGTGTTGTAGACATAGCCGTGAAGGGAAAAAAAAGTTTGTGTAATAAAAATGAAACCCTCACTTCAAAGATAGGACAGATTCAAACTTTTCATATCAAATGACAAAGAGCAAGCTACATAACACATTATATGCCACGGCCGTGCTCTATATAAAGATATTTTGAGATACCCAGCTAACAAAAAATGAAACCCTCATCACAGTTTACACATACAGAAATGAAAGAAACCACAGTGGATGCAATGACAGTGAGAACTTAGAGTATGGTGTAGTAGAGAAGAAAACTATGGCCGCAGCCCAGCTTCAAGATTTTGTCATTTTTTGCCACATTTGCGAAAGTTCAACACAGAAAAGCCAAGCACATATATATGGGTACTGTGACAATAATGGGTTACACTTTTTGGGACAACTTGTTTTTTACTGAAATCAC
The DNA here is from genome assembly GCA_027924645.1 of Cunninghamia lanceolata. Lineage (NCBI taxonomy): Eukaryota > Viridiplantae > Streptophyta > Pinopsida > Cupressales > Cupressaceae > Cunninghamia > Cunninghamia lanceolata. The sequence goes on along the minus strand of BSBN01000953.1, from coordinate 589,998 downwards.
ATATTTTTAGAAAATATAATGATTTAAGCCTTGAATGGTTCCATTTAAAGGATTTTAAATGAAGAGGGTTTGATCAAACCCCCTTAGATTCAAACCCCCTTGGATAAAACCCCGCTAGTTTTAAACCATACATATAATGGAGTCTCCTCTACACCTATCAAAATGCTGATAAAAAACCAATTTTGATTTATCTTTTGAGGGATCAAATGAATTCATTTAAAATTTATGCTTTGTAAGTATGTAGTCCTTATTATAAGCTTCCCAAAAATATATAAGTTTAAATATATTTAACTTGATTATTATATTTATTTTTTATTTCTTGTGAATGTATGTTTTTCAATGAACATCAAGTTCTCTATTCGACACACATGGAAAATTAGTAAATTACTAAAAATTTTTTAAAAAAAATATCTATGCACTAGGTATTGATTTCCTTGTTTCAACAAAAGAAAAAAAAAAAGAATTTCGATACATACAGAAAAAGTTATGTTTTACAGAATACGCCTATGTCTAAATTATAATTGGTTTGACTTCAAAAATTAATTAAAAAATATATATTCAACAAAACATTATGAAACCAAATGCATGTACACTATATATCGGTGTTACCAATCTAAATTAAAAAGAATCAGAATTTTATCCTTTGTAAAAAAAAAGTTGTGCTACAATCAAGCAAAGTAAGAGTGGAGTGTTGTAGACATGGCCGTGAAGGGAAAAGAAAGTTTCTATGTAATAAAAATGAAACCCTCACTTCAAAGACAGGAAAGATTTAAACTTTTCATATCAAACGACAAAGAGCAAGCTACATAACACATTATATGCCACGGCCGTGCTCTATATGAAGATATTTTGAGATACCCAGCTAACAAAAAATGAAACCCTCATCACAGTTTGCACATATAGAAATGAAAGAAACCACAGTGGAAGCAATGACAATGAGAACTTACAATATGGTGTAGTAGAGAAGAAAACTATGGCCGCGGCCCAGCTTCAAGATTGTCATTTTTTGCCACATTTGCGAAAATTCAACATAGAAAAGCCAAGCACATAAATATCAAGCTAAGAAACTGAAAAAAGAGCAACATGGCCGCGGCCATTTAAGAAAGAAATGCCACTAAAATATAGTCAAAATGTCGTTTTAAGCTTCAGATTCATACTCACCCAGTTCGGCCTATTGTTTTGGCTTAAGAAGTACAACATTTTCAAACACAAGAGACCGAATACGGAGAAGACTATGCAGAGCCATGAAACCCCAAGTCAGCGGCCACCAAGTTGCAGAGCAAGTTTGACAGCCAACAAAATGAAAATGCCTCTTTTAGGGTTTGACCTCTCATTTTGTTCAATCAAGTGTTTTACTTTTCATTTTTTTTTACCATGCAAACAACATAATTATTTTATCCAAATGGGATCGGGGTCAAAACCTTGCATCGATGGTGCCTAGCAATCATAATGAGAAGAGGCCGACAGCTTGTGGATTATGGCTTATTTTATAAAGTCAAAGGTGGACATAATCATGAGTGAACAAGGCTTGTGCCTTTAGAACCTTTTCAAGGCCTTAATCTCTTATGTGGTCGACTCATATTGGAGTCCAAGTATCATTTGATTATGCATGTGGTTGAGTGTCTTTGACCTCCCGCTTATGCATTATTCTTTTTCCTTCATATATTTCAAATGTATGCACAAGATCAAAACAAGAACCTTTGGAGATGTGAAAAGTATGCAAAGTGATGACATGATCAAAGAACTAAATTTGACATAGTGGCATTGTATAAGCAATGAGGTGGTGTTTTCCAAGACACAAGGATAGAGATGAGGTGACAGAGTATTGACACATAGAAGCCATGGTATCAAGCCTTTATGACTTTTATTTATTGTGTAAAATTTCACCTTTTTATGATTTTTATAGAAAATCAATAGTGATATCTTGTAAATATCTTGGCAAAATTATAAGCCATATATCATTTTGTTTTTGCAAAAAATCATATCGAATAGGATATTGATTAAAATTGCCACAACATTGTAAAGTTAACTTTAAAGCAATAAAGTGATAAATTGCTTTTAAAGTTTAACTATTTTTAGGCAATTTATAGGCTAATAAAATAGATCAAATATCCCATTTTGATTTGTTTTATTTAGTCATATAAGACAAATTTTGGAGCTTTCATGAGCAGAGAAAAGCAATTTTATGGCAGGACCACATGAGAGGGCAATTTTGTAGCTTTATTTTTTAGATTGGTGACAGATTTAGTGCTTTATTTTTGGCTTTCATGAGTAGCTCGAAAATGGACTTAGGGTCTATTTTTAGGAGTTTTTTTAGCTTTCTTCAGAGGAGATCTTTTGGGGGCATTTATAGGAGAAAAAGTTAGTTTTTTCTCAATCAGTTAGCATTAGTTTCTTGTCTCTTGTTCACAGCCAGAGTTGTATACAAGCATAACTTTGGCTCATATTTTATTTTATGCATTGTACTCCTTTTACTTCTAATAGAAAATCATCCTGTTTCACATATTTTGCAGTCTTGATCTGATGTTATATTGTGACTTTTTCTGTTCTTTATTATGTTTCAATGTTGTTAAAACTTAGTTTTCCTGGTTGTAGTTTGTGTTTGATCTAAACCTTGTTGCAAATTACTTAAGGAATAAACTATCAGTGGAATTGTGAGGATACAAGTTAGAGGACCTGTTTTGTGAGTGATAGAAATTCATCGAGTTTAGATTCTAGAGTTAGTTTGTATTTCATTTACATCCTTCTATCATTTTCCCCCTCAAGTCATTAGTTTAGGAATTATAAGAGAACCAACTCACTCTGGAGATTCATTCTCATGAAAGGAGACCCACATCTGAGAATGATTCCATGTTTCAACAGGTAGTTAAGTTTCCATGAACTTAACAAGGGTGCATACTTGAATTGACAACAGTTTTAGCATGCCCGGTGGGACTCTAGAAGCGATTTTAGAGAGATTTGTACCCTCATAGCTACTGTTCTGGTATATGCAGTAGTTTTACCAACCTTTGGAGGCTTTCATTATACCTGGCGACTCATTCCCTCTGGTTTGGTATGTAGAATAGTGCTTGCAGCTTATGAAAACCAAGTCTAATCCAAACCCCTTTGACTATTTACAGCTGTCTACACCTAAAAGGAGAGGCAGATCAGCAAGCAGAATAGTTGAGTCATCAAGAAGATCAAATTCTACACCTTCGCGATTCAGATCTACAAGCCCAGTCAAAAGAAGTAGAAGTCCAGTGCTGATAATCCAAATACCTATAATGGCTAGGCAGTATGCATTTGCTGCTTTCAATAGAGGCAGCCCATTACAACTTGCCCAAAGAGATGATATTCCAATGGCAGCCCTTAAAGGTTTGCCTTATTTTACTGGAGAAGATCATACTATTGCTGTTGAACATATTCAAGATGTGGCAACCCTTTGTTCCATACACAATGTCACTCAAGAGAATGTGGCAATCAGGCTTTTAGTTGCTTCGTTAAAAGGAAAGGCCTTACAGTGGTTCAGAGGACTTGCTGAAAATTCAATAACATACTGGGACTTACTGGGAGATGGATTACACAAACACTTCGAGGAAAAGTCTGATCATCTCTCACTGCTGGAGCAACTGAGCACCATCAAAAGCGCACTTCACGAATACATGGCTGACTTCAACTACTAATTTTAGAGAACCTGGGATAGGATTCCCACAACGGTAAAACTTTTTCCAAGGCATGCTTCTTTATTTTATCTCAAAGCTTTGAACAGTGAAATTTTCGTAATGATACAATCTATGGGAGGGACCACCCTTCTAGATTCTTTTGAGACTACTGTTAGAGTAGTAAATTGCCTTATTCAGGTAGGAAAGATAGCCCCTAGGCCTCCTTTACCCATTTTTCCTGAAATCCAACCATCTATGCCTATGGCAATACCTCCTTTAGCTACTGTCCCACCTGTTCCAGCAATAGGATACCAAACAGCCCAACAAACTGTTGTCCCAGTTCAAACCCAAAATACCCCAGAGTTAGAAAATACATTAAGGACAATTGCAAATAAACTAATAAATATAGAGAAACGTTACCAAAATCAGTATCAGCCTAATCAGCAAAATACCCAATATCAAGCCAATCAACAATATAGGCAACCCTTTCAGGCTGATCCTCAGGGATAGAAAAGGAACTACAACCCTCAACCTTTTCAGGGTTACAATCCAAATAGTGCTAGTACCTCAAGGGAGCTTGTGCCCACACAGAATAATCTGGTTCAAGACAATGACTAGTGTTACCCATGTCACCAACCACATAATCAAGTTGCCTGCATGAATGGAGTGAGAAATCAGGCACTCATGGTTCAGAATTAGTATGCAAGTTCAGAGGGGGTTAATGGTGAAGTTTCAACTCGGCAGAATAAGGTTGATGTAGTCTTAATGAATTGGGAAAAATCTAATTTTTGTGGTATAAATTATTTACAAGGTCAGAACCAGCAAAGTACACCAGTTTCAGCCAACTCAGTAAAAAATGAGAGCTGCAGATGTTAATCAGCAAGCTACTGTAGTAGAACAGCAGGCTGTAAGAGACAAAAATCAAGTTCATCTGTCACAAACTGCCCCTGTACCACAGCAGAAAGTTTAAATTATGTAAAGAGACCAAACATTACTAGTAAAGGAGTAGCCCAAAATGCAACAGCAGTCTTCACAAGGTCAGATTGATGTAGTTGCAGCAAGAGGACAGCATAAGGTAAACCCTATTGTTTTTAATATAGTTGATCATCTTAAGAAAGCTACAGTGAGCATGTCAGTTATGGATGCTTTACGCATCCCTGGCTAGAAGAATTTACTGCAAGAAGCATTGACTGAACTCTCACTTTCCGAACATTCTAGTCAAGAGAAGGCCAAGGTCTTGCTTGCCAACAGCTCAGAGATCAAGAGTAGGCAGCCAACAGATGAGGTAAAACCACCCCCTTTCTATCTAAGTCTCATTATTGGTGATAAATTGGTCATAACTGTATGGTAGATTCAGGGAACAGTAGTTCAGTTATGCCTAAAAGTGTAGCTAACTCATTAGGATTGGTTTATGAGCCCCTTGCAAAAGGAGTAGTTCAGTTAAATGGGTCTGCACTTAGTACTACGGGGATAATACAAAATTTGCCACTCGCATTCCATGCTTGTCCTAATTTTACCATTCATCAAGACATTTACATCATTGATCTTCCACCTAGCTTTGCAATCTACCTTTCTAGGGAGTTCACAGCCAAATTGGGTAGGTTTCTTTCATTTGACTGGACTCACTTGTTCTTCAAAACGAGATATGGTACAAAAGTAACAATATAGTCCGAACCACTTGCAAAAGACCATATTGAGCCCTATGTTCCTAGCCCAACAAATGCTAATCTATACATCACCCACGAGCAGCAGGATGAACCCATGAGCCCAGATCCCAATGCACCTATAAAAGACATAAATTTAGATGATTGGGCAGTTGAAGATCATGAAAGTGATCCTTTCCGTCACATGGATGAGGTAGGATTAGGCATCTATATGATACAGGAACCTGATGTAGTGATTCCTAATATGATTAAGGATCAAAATCAGTTAGAATAGCAAGAAGATCAACTTTGGAAGCTATACTTTGATGGATCAAGGACCAAGACGGGTGCTGGTGGAGGTAATATGTTAATTTTACCTCAAGGAGACAAATATTATGTTGCCTTAAGGTTTACTTTCAGCTGCACAAATAATGTCGCTGAGTATGAGGCCCTGATCCATGGCTTAGAATGGGCTCGGAAAAAAGGTATCAAATCTGTTTAGGTTTATGGAGTTTCTGAGTTGATCATTAACCAGGTTAGGAATTTGAATGTTGCTAAAAATAATCTGCTCAAAAAATACAAGCATAGAGTGTGGGATTCAATTGAACTTTTTGATGCTTTTAATCTAATTTTAGTCCCCAGGGATCAAAATAAGTATGCAGATACGTTGACAGCCTTGGGATCTTAATTTGAGATTCTTGATCAGATTTAGAATGTTGAAGTACAACCATATGTTAAGATAGTTGTCAGACCTTCTGTACCTGACAGTAGTGTTTCATGACAAGTGTTTAACAGTGACGAACAAATCTTGAGTTTTTTAAGTGCAGAGGTTGAATTTGCAACAGATAATCAACATAAATATCAACAGTAATTTGAAGATCAGATTGTTCAGTTGAGGACCAACAAGTTGCCCAAGGGATTAGTCACATTAGAATTGGTGTTTAACACTGATGATTCAGTTCAGAAAAGATAAGTGTAGCATGATAATGAAGCAAGAACACTATCAGACCATAGAAGTTTTTAAGGACAAACTCTTGAAACTTGGAAAGGTATGTACTAGAGAAGAGCAGCAGTCTATTATTCAATTATGTCAAGATTTTCTGATGTTTTTGCATGGGAGTATAAAGACTTGAGAGGTTTTGATCCCGGTTTAGCCCAACACACCATAGAGTTAGAGCCTAATGCCAAGCCTGTTAGGCAAAAGCAAAGACCCCTCAATCCCAAACTTGAAAACTTAAGGAATGCTGAGCTGAATAAACTGATTGAAAACAGTATCATTTTTCTAATAAAACATACCACCTGGGTTTCTAATTTGGTCCCAGTCAAGAAGATGAATGGTGAAATCCGACTTTGTGTCAATTTTCGTGATTTAAATCAGGCCTCATTAAAAGACCATTACCCTCTTCCTTCCATGGAACAAATACTGCAGGTTGTTTCAAGCTCTGATAGGTATTCTTTGCTAGATGGGTACTCTGGATATAATCAAATTCTGGTTAAAGAAGAAGACCAATACAAAACTGCATTCACAACTAAGTGGGGTACCATGGCCTATCAAAAAATGTCATTTGGTTTGTCCAATGCAGGGGCAACCTTTCAGAGGGCAATAGATATGGCCTTCCATGGTCTTATGAACATAATAGTGCTGGTCTATCTAAATGATATAACTATTTTTTCCAAAGATTCTAATGATCATTTTGACCACTTGAAGCAGATTTTTCAGAGGTGCAGGTAGTTTGGAGTTTCATTGAACCCCAAAAAGTGTATATTCTCAGTTCATGAAGGAAGACTCCTTGGTCATATTGTTTCAAAAAAAGGTATTATTATTGATCCTAAAAGAGTTTTAGCTATTCTAGATTTACCGTTGCCTGCACATAAGAAAGGCTTGCAAAGCTTTCTTGGCAGAATTAATTTTGTTAGAAGGTTTATTCCGAATAACGGAGTCCCATAGTCTTGATAGGGATAATGCCTCCCTGGTGGAGAAAAATGAAGATGATGAGAAGAATTTGAGTATAGAACAATTGTTTGAGAGCACGAAGGTGCCTCCCTGGTGGAAGCAGATCATAGTTAGAGGAATGTTTGTGAGCATGATGATGGGTATCATGTTCAGTGTAATTGTCATGAAATTAAGCCTCACTATAGGGCTCATTCCTTCTCTCAATGTTTCTGCTAGTTTGATGGGATTCTTCTTTATTAGAACATGGACAAAAGTGTTGGACAAAGTGGGGCTACTGAAAACTCCATTCACAAGACAAGAGAATACTGTCATTCAGACTTGCATTGTTGCTTGCTATGGCATCTCATTCAATGGTGTGTCTCAATTGATTAAGTTTACTGATTTCTAGTTATGCTATGCCATAATTTGGGTTATGGATATCATTTTCAGGATTGTCGCATATTTTTAATTCTCATGCCATTCCTTGAATGGCCCATTTGTCATTACTAATCATTTCTTCTATTTTATAGGAGGATTTGGCTCATACCTCTTGGCTATGAGCAGAAAGATCTATGAACACGCAGGAAGTGCTACTCCAGGGAATACCCCCGATAACATAAAGGACCCAAGTCTTGGCTAGATAATAGGTTTTCTATTCATTGTTAGTTTTGTGGGTCTACTTGCTGTGGTGCCTCTAAGAAAGGTAATACAGCTTCATGTGAAATTAAAAAAGGAGACAATTATTGTGAGTTTGGATTTGGCGTTGAAGGTCACATTTGTTTTTTTTATACTTGTAGATAATGGTGATAGATTACAAGTTAACTTACCCCAGTGGCACAGCGACTGATATCCTCATCAATGGATTCCATACACCTCAAGGTGACAAGATGGCCAAGTAAGAACATCGTTGTTTTTTTAAGGTAGCAATCAATTACCGTATATTTGTTATTTGTTAAATTGAGAGAACTTTGTTTAGGAAATGCAATTTGCTTCTCAAATATTTTTTCCTGGAGAGAAAAATTGAATGAATAATTTTTAGTATGAAGTTGTCTAAATGGTGGATCTAAACCCAAAGCAGCCACTAGACCCTTAGAGGAGATAGGTCAGAGATACATACACAAAAATAATATTGCAGATAAGGCAGTAAACATAACTTTAGACATCTTAAATATTTGATAACATCATACTTTTCCCCAAACAAAGTAGAGATCTTCAGCCAGGAGAAGTACACTGTAAGGACCCGACTCATCCTAAATCAAATAACATTAAACTCTAAATTCAAAAATACCAATGAATAAAATTTTTGATCTGGCAAATGTAGGAAATGTGAAATTTTTCTAAGAAGTGCTTAATTCATGATATAGAAATGCGATAAAATTTGAATTTAATTTCCTAGAATCATCAAGTTCTTAAAAGATCACCAATTTTAAATCTAGTGAAGAGAGAGTACATTACGAGAGAAGGTACATTATGCAAGATAACCTATAAGAGCAATGGATCACACATACCTTAAGTTCTTTATTACATCCTACATTCACTTCTGACAACTTGCCTTCGCCTCAGAGACTGTATCCTTACCATTTGCACAAAATTAACTGAACAATCTCATGTTAACACAACTCAGTAATCACTACTCAGAGAATTAAAATCACGATGCTAATTGTAGGACACCCTACATCTAGGGGACCTGAGTACTGGGGGCATCCTTTGCCATCCAGACTGCCTACATACCCTGTATCCACGGGATCAAGGCCCCCTCCTTCAGATGTGACTAACACGGGGAATGCGAACATGTAGTTCTATTTTACACTATGTTTGGTGTAACTGTGAGCGGGTACCCAGCCCTTTCTAGGGTTATTCCCTGCCCCAGACAGTTCTTCGTCCGCTGCCACCCACTCGATGAAACAGGGACAGAAGTTAGTCTACTACCACAAACACCTAAAGGGGTGTTTGTCAGTTAGTCCTAGTGTGGAGGAATCCCTATAAGGTGTCTACCCATAAAATCTAATTTACTCCCCCAAGCCAACTTAGGTAATTTTCATGACTAAGTTCATTCTTGATCCCCTAGTACTTTCACCATGATCTGCAAGGGCGAGGTGAGAGCATATGATAGATAGAGTTTCTAGATCAGCCTAGTTGCCCTATCTGACATTTCACATGTCCTCCCCGATCTATACTCACATGTTAGTAAGCCTCGTTTTCTGTTAGTATGCTTGAAATATTTTCCAAATGAGCATCATGGTAATCTTTATTTAAATCATCATCTATATTTACCAACTTAATACACTAAAAGATGTATAATCTTAATTCTACTCATAACATGCATTATTACCTAATAAGTAACTCAATTCCATTATATTGTTACAAGCCCTCATAGTAATCAAAGAAGCATACTTCGTTCACCTATTTAGCTAATCACATATACAAGGTAGTTTCCGCTATTTTCTTAAGATGACACTAAGCTCACATAGGTTATTCGTAAAACTATTTAGTTAGTGCATATAAAGTTATTTGCTTAATGAGTTACTAGCATGGTACTTTTACCGTAGTTGAGTATGTAGTTGTTTATGTCTAGGTCTCTAATGCTCCACAACCGACACTCATTGGATTAGTCATATGCATTTATGTACATAACTAGAATCTATCATAATGCACAAGAAATCACATCAAGTTCTACAATACACTATCTTAAGAGCATTTAACCCATAGCTGATATTATCCAAGATGCTATGGAGGACACAAATAGATTCCATGGTCGTAAGTATGATTTACAACTTAATTTAAAGGGTTGTTGAAGTAGCACACTAACTAAAATATTTATGCAAAATGGACTAATTAGAGAAGATCATTTGGATTTATCTATATTAAATAGACAGAGATCAATAACTTTCTCCCTACCAAACAATTCGCTAATATTTTAAAGAAAATGACCATGATTAATATGCCAAGTTTAATCTCATAAAATTGGTCAGGGTTGAACCACTTGGAAAGGAAATCATAAGGTATGACTATCACTATGACTAATAATTATTTTCACAATGCTTCCAACATTGATCAATTAGATTAAAGAGATTAGAAATCCCACTATGTAAGAAATTGTTGTGTAGCCTTGCATAAAAACTCCATGAGTGCATCAAAAATGCATGAAGTTCAAAGTTGTCAAGTATAAAACATAGTCACCGATGTTGATATTAGCACATCAGTGATATCATATAATACCATAATACAGAGCCATGTGCTCTAATACCATTGGAAATATTAGTGTTATACTTAGTAAGAATATAAACATGTGTAAAGGGATCAAATAGGCACACAAGGTACAAAACAAATTTAGGGAGGTACTATTGTACTTTAATATGCAGGAGAGCTCAAGAGAAAAGACTCCCTATGGATGTTGGCATTGAAAGGTTTGTAGCCACTTAACTCTAATTTAAAAGAACAGTAAACATCACATTCACACAAGAACAAATAAGCTATTCTATAAAAGATACAAACAGTTATAAACACGAAAGAAAATAGAACAATATCAGTTAAACATCGATGTCTTGACAAATCATATTTGAAATGTACATATTCTCCACAATACTCAGTCCTGATTAGATAACTATCTATATGTGGAAAAGAGAACTGTGGAGGGAACTTAGAATGCTAGTAGGTACATTTGTTGATCACAAAGTCCATCTATAGTGCAACCATAACCATTACACATACAAATAAACAAGTGTTTCAAGTATTTTTCATCTTGTATCATTCTTCCTTAATTTAATGCCATGTTGTTCACAATTACAGTTAAGTCATGGTAACACCCTAGTTTGATCCCCATATCTAATTGTGCCTCAAACACCTACTACTAAGGTTTGCCTGCTCCACTCCAATATATATACTGACCATTGGGCCTAAACCTATTTAGGCTTACAATGCTCATTTTAATTGCATGACATATTAGTTTAGCTGCCGGGCCATTTTTTTTTGTACATTGGTGGTTAGTAACTCAGTATAATGCAGCCACTAACCGCAACACACAACGGTAAAACTAAAAGTGTGACTTATGAGTTTGGCTGCTAAGTCATTCTTGTGGGATATTAGTCACTGTAGTAGTTGTAAGGATGTGTTTTCTTGGTGCCTTTAGATAACATATGAATATAGGCTTATGAGTATTTACAATGAAGCTGCTCTTTATTTGGATCCTACAAAAGCTACCCAACTTAGGTCCTCCTCCCTAACATCTATACAGAAGTGGGCAGGTGTCGTGAGATTCAATGTAAGGAGATTAGAGAAAGATGGAGGAATTAAAAGATCCCTAGCTGCAGTTAGATCTAAGGCATAAAATGGCACGTGCTTTTGTGTAGAAGGCAGATCACATATGTAGACAAAGAGATTTATGCAAAGTTGGAGAAATTGGCTTGGAAGATGAAGGTAGCAAGGTATTTTCTAGATTCAAGATATTTACTTAATGCTGTGGAAGAATAGGAAAAATAATTAATTCGCTGCCACCATGGTGGCAATTGCATTGGGTTTGTTAAACATGCCCCATGGAACAACTATTAGAGTTGTTAAGGACCTTCGAGTATGTGGTGATTTCCCCACTGCAACAAGATTTATATCCAAGATTGTGCAAGAGATATTGTTGTGAGAGTGAGTTCTGTTTCCATCGTTTTAAAACAGGGACAATCTGCTTGTGGAGATTATCAGTGAAGCCAAATGAATCAATCTATAAAATAGGCTTGCACTATAATGATGTGCATCATGTCAGATTTCCAGCCATAATGAAGTGATATCCTTCAAAACAGAACGGAAAGGGGATTTTTGTGAGATATTGTAGTTGTAAGTGCCCTGGTAAACATATACACCTAATGTGGAAGCATAGAATAGGCATGTGAACTGTTTGACAAAATTCTTGAAAGAAGAGTGGTCTTATAGACTGCAATGAGCATAGGACGTGCACCATATGGATTTGTTAAAAAGGAATTTAAATGCTTTAAGCAAATGCAAATTGACAGGTGTAAGGTCAATTCCCACGACCTTTGTCAGCATCCTCCCTGCCTCTGCCAACACGGGCGCTTTCGAACAGGGTAGGGACATCCATCAAAACATAATGGAAAGGGGATTTTGTTAGATATTATGATTGGAAGCGCTTTGGTAGACATGTTTGTGTACATTGGAAGAGCAGAGAAAGTAGACAAACTGTTTGACAGAATGCATCAAAGAGATGTCATCTCATGCAAGCAATGATTGTCAGATATATTAAACATGGGTTTGTTAAGAAGGCTTTTAAACACTTATAGGCAACTACGATTAGCAGGTATAAAATCAACTTCTTGATTCCAACAGATTATTTGAACATTCTTCTTTGAAGATTAAGGAATTGAAAGCTATCCAAACAAAGATTTTAATCTAGCCACGTTGATAAATATAAGAGGAATCGACAACACGATCGCAGTGAATCCAGTTATACTCATAATGGTCCTAACAATGCTTATATAAAAGCGAAACCTCTATTCAATTCAAACATCATGGCAGAAATTGATAGGTGGAGATTACATTCATAGTCCAAATAATCACTCAAGTTGCTTAAACTTAAATTTGAGACAGGTAGATGGGCTTCACCGTAAGGAGGAAGGGAAAAAGAAGATTTCTGTATCAAATACAAGGGTGGATGAAACAAAGAAACACTTTCTCATGGAATGCCAGCTTATAATTATTAATAAGATTCTGGTCAGTAATACGCCCTTGGAGTTGACCCCATGCTCAAATTCTCTAAGAAGTAAGAATATAAAATACGGAAATTTCTAATCAAAATCAATAGAAAAGGATCCAAAGAACACTGCCTTACCTTAAGCCCCCTTTTGGTTACTGAGATAGATGTAAGTTTTATGGTGCAACAAGAAGTGGGTCTCATGATGGAAGTGGCAGAATCATTGTCAGAAAACGCTTCCAGGCAGATGCTGTAAGCATCATCATAGGGTCCTGCACACCTCCTTCCACCAGTACCGCCGCAGATGACAAATTAGGTGTTTGTTATTTGTTTCCCCTCCCAACTGATAAACTCAGATTCTCCATAACGACATCGTAGGCAGGTGTTTCATTTCAGAAGATGAAGCGGCTGAAGAAAGAAGAATGCTTGGGATTTGAAATGCTTGAGGGGCTGAGACTGAGGCTTTTCTCACTCCGCCCACAAACAGAAACCAAGGAGCATATATAAAGGCTAATGGTCATCATAGAGAAGAGAAGATGGATTTTAGGTAGTTGCATATCAATAAATGAGAAAGTAGTGAGCAAGTTCGTAGAAGATAGAATGAGTGGACAGTATTTGTTGGGGGAAATGGCAGGAAAGGAGTGCAGAGCAAAGACTCCAACAAACATCTAGAATGAGTGGTCTTTTTCTACGTAGTCGACAGTGTTGCGTGTTCAGCAAAGACTTCACCTACTGCAACAACTTAGTCAAGTATTTGCGTGCAGAGCAAAGACTTCCCTTCACACTTTCACCTACTCCAACCACTTAGCAAGGAAGAGAGTTCAAGACATTAAATTACATTAAATCTTCTGTCAAATCTTTCTCTTGTTTTTTTTTTCTCAAAAATGCCCACATTTTTGACTTAGCCTAAAAGAAAGTCCTGTCCTGGCAACCGACCTCACGCTCCTGTCATCCTGCGAAAGTTGAATCAAAGAAGGAAAACCCAAAAATAAATAAATAAATGAATAAACATTGAATGACATTTCATATGATTGATGGCCGTGACATACACAGAATCCAAAAACATATGTAATGGATGTAAAATGTCAGGCTATGAATTATAACTCAGCAAATTGAAATTATACGAGTGTTCACAATCTATCATAGTAAGTCAATGGATTCAGGGGATTAAGTAAAAGTAGCAGGCCAAAGAAGAGACTTTTCACAGGAAAAACTTATCCACATCCCACTGCCCAGTGAAGAAGTAGATGGTAATAAACACTCTAAGGTCAAAGAATCCTGGTGCATATAGGTGGCCAAATATAAAAAGGAATATAATAACAAATGCTCATTGATATGTGAAAGATGATATGACTAGATGAAGTTGAAGCTCTCATTTCTCTTGCTTGACCCGTCTCTTTAATTGTCTTCAAATAAAATTGTTCGCTTTTCTCTTGCTTGACCCGACTCTTTAATTGTCATTAAATAAAATTGTTATTTTCAATCTTTTTCAATGTAAGAAAAATGAAAGGATACAAAAAGTGGGGGCAGGGTGGAGACAGGGCAACCAGTGATTGCCTCAAAACCAAACTTCAATGAATTATAATAAATTCGTTTCAAATCATTGAATAATATACTAGAATTGAAATTCTTTGGCGTTGCTTATCTTCCTTTAAATATTAATTTTTTTTTTAATGTTAAACTTTATAAGGATGAGGTTCAGATGGTGCTCGGATGAATTTGGCGTAATGAAGACCCCTCAGTCTTTGACTCTCAGTCAAAAAGATTCAGTCTAAAGTTTGTGCTCTGTAGCTAATAACAAAAACAATCTTGTAAATGATCTCCATCAAAAAAACACCAAATTTTATTTTTGTTTTTTAAAATAATATCTAATTCGTTTGCATTGTTTACAGTTTTTGTAAACCAAACAAATTAGATCAAGATTCAATGACATACAAGGCTCCTAATTCTAAAGAATGGAATCTCAACGGTTATTTTTAAACATTAAACTGTATAACATTACAAATTAAGGTAGGATTCTAAAGAATGGAATCTCAACGGTTATTTTTAAACATTAAACTGTATAACATTACAAATTAAGGTAGGAGAAGGTTTAAGATTGTTAATGTGGCCTCTAATTAGGAACCACAAAGGAGACTGGTATACTGTTGAAGATACCAGCATGCGGGAGCTATTAAATATACATTTTTATTTTTTTATGTTAAGACATGGACCAGTTAGGACTCGAACCTAGGACCTTCCATACGCTGTTGGAGTGCTCTACCACTGAGCTACTAGCCCCTTTTGGACCAGTCCATCATCGGTTCGGGTGTGGCTTATTTCCAACACCAACACCCCCCCTTAAGCCACACCTCTTGTGTGCTTGGGGTTCCTAGTTTGGGCCTGGCTCTAATACCATGTTGAGACATGGACCAGCGAGGACTCAAACCTAGGACCTTCCATATGCTGCTGCAGTGCTCTACCACTGAACTACTGGCCCCTCTTGGACCAGTCCATCATCGGTCCGGGTGTGGCTTATTTCCAACACCAACAGTTTATTTGTGTAAGTGATTTTATTTGGATCTAACATTAGATTGGATTGAATCTAAGAATCAGCATGATTAGATTTCTAATACACTATCAAAGTACCCTGACCTTGATGTAAGAGAACTTCTCAGAACAACTGATAGCATTGCATTTGACTACAAACATTATCATGCTATCTATAATAACAATTAAGAAAGGTTTAGTTAAAAAATTAACTTCCTATAATAACTTTTGCCTAATTTTAATTTAGTTTAGAATCTTTAAAAAAAATTATGTTTAGAATTTTTTTTAGAAAATTATATTTTTGGAAAGTTTATGGAAAATTATATTGAGTTAGTTCTTTGTATTTATTATTAAAGATAAAATACATTTCATAATTTAGTGGTTAAAGCTAGGTAACCATAGCCTGGAATTTTTTAATTTATTTTTACACTTTTGAAAAGCTATTGAAAAATTTAGATAGAGTTAGTTATTTATAATTTCTTATTATATAAAAAATTGATTCCATAATTTAAAGGTCAAGGTTTGGTCAAAAGATAAACATCAGCTCATGTTTTAAAATTTGATGGTTACAACTTGCACATGATATTTTCCACTATGAACTAATAAAAAAATACTAGATTTTAAAAAAACCAAACACATTGTTTTAGGAGTCATGTCCTCTTTACGATTCAAAGACTTTTCTACAAAAATTGAATCCAATGACCTTTATTCTCCACCACCTAAAATTGACGGAAAAATTCCTTTAAGATGCGAAACAATAGTACATTTTATGAAGGATAAATTGTTTTCCCTATTTGTATCATGGTTTAGATAGGTTTGAACAAGAATTATTATATGAATTGATGTCCCAACAAAACTGCCTAGTTGGTTACAACCCCAACAAACAAAATCAAGAGATAAGACAACCTTTTCAAAGTCCAAAATTGAACCTACCCAAAATAAATATCTCTAAATTTGATGGTAATAATGTAACTTCATAGATAAGTCTCATGGAACAATATTTTAAACTCCATAATATACTAGACAATGTAATGGCTGATATAGCCTCGCTACATTTAGAATCAAAACATTATCAATGGTACCAATGGAGGGTGAGTGACAAGCAAGGGAAAATGCTTAGTTGGAAAGAGTTTAGTAATGAATTAGTAATCCTTTATGTGCAACCATGGAATGGAAGCTGTGTTACCCAACTTAAAAAATTAAAAAAATTAAGGTCTATAGTCAAATATAATGCCGAGCATATGAGATTGGAAATTCAAGCTCACAAGATGACACTTTTTCAAGGCTACAACTCTACATCAATGGAATTAATGACCAAATTAAGCATACTGTTTGTTTGTTGGAACCTTGTACAACTAGGAAAGATATAGAATAAGCATTGCATATTAAGCAACAAAACTTCACCTCTAAAATCTCCACACAAGGTCAAACCATAGGATTAAAAGATAAAAAATAATCCTATTGACAGAAATGGGGACAACTTCTTTAATCCAAGAAAAATTAGTAAGATCTCTACCTCTTGTTAGAACTGTGATATCAAATGGCCTAGGAGTCATAAGTGTGCTTTAATAGTGAGAAAATACTAATGACTATTAAGAATGAGGTTTACAAAGAGGGAGAAGTAGCTATAAAAAAATCAAATTTAGAACATGAGCATGAGAATTCCAAGGAACAAGAAAACACTACTATCTCCCTACATGCATTAAATGACACAAGTGCACCACAAACACTCAAAGTAATTGGTTATATCAAAAAGTGAAAGGTGACAATGTTGGTTGATGCAGGTAGTACACACAACTTTATTGATAGAAGATTATCTATTGAGCTCAATTGTTTTGTGTATCCAATATCTAATTTTCAAGTCATGATTGCTAATGGGAAACAACTCTCTTGTGGGGGTAAATGCCATCACATAAAACTCTCTAAGTGAAATGATCAAATAGATTCAAAAATATTTTCTATCCCAAATGAGGGAGCAAATGTAGTTTTGGGCATGTAATGGCCCTCAAATAGTTAAAAACAATGACTTTCAATTTTCAAGACTTATCCGTGTTTATAGTACACATGGGAAAAAGTACAAACTTATAGGGATACAATGACCACCGAGTCAAATTATTAGCTCCCATAGGATGGAGAAATTACTTAGGAAAGGTTCTTCTAGCATAACGGCACAACTACATTTTGTAGAAGCACAAGAGATGGAGACTCAAGATCGACCAAAGATTCACTTGAGATCATTCAACACCATCAACATGAATTTCAAGTATCTAAGGGTCGACCTCTAGTTAGAGACCATGGTCATGCCATTGAATTAATACCAGGAAGTATTGTTCGTCCCAAAAAAAAGTGCCTATTCATCACCAATGATTATGGTTAACAAGAAGGACAAGTCATGGAGAATGTGCCCACATTACAGGGAGCTCAATAAGCTCACTCTTAAAGATAAGTTTCATATTCCTATTATTGATGAATTGAATAATGTAGTTTTTTTACTAAGTTAGATTTACATTTAGGTTATCATCAAATCCAACTAAAAGAAGAGAATATAAATAAGGCTATATTTAGAACACATGAGGGTCATTATGTGTTATTAGTTATGTCATTTGGTGTCACTAATACCCAATCAACTTTTCAAAGCCTCATAAATTCAATGTTCCATCCATTTCTTCAAAAAATGATGTTGTTATTCTTTGATGATATCTTCATCTATAGTAAAAAAAAGAATAATGAACACTTCATAGAAAAGATTCTAGAATTGCTAAGTGTTGAGAGAAATTTTCTTGAAAGGGATGAGAATGTTATGATCATAATATTCTACAATACTAATTATAATAAGGATAAACATTTATGGCATGCTTAACCTTAATAGATATTTATTACTTTTAGTTATTCCTTAAGCTAACTTAGGATGAAGGGGTGTGTCCCTATATAGTTATACATATAAATAAGGAAGAGAGATTCTCCCAAACCATCTAACTTTTAACATTGAATTCATATATTATTTTACTAATTATTTGAGGTCATCCCCTTGAAATGGTCTACTATTTTGTTAATTTTTACATTTATTTCCAAAAAAATATCATAACACTATGCTACAGATACTCATTAACCATTAATTTTGATAAAGAACATTCTTAAAAAAAATTGTTTGTTTGAACAAGTTGTTAAGATTGAATGACATCCTCGCTGTCTTTCCTTTACTTCACTTTTCACATGATTATCTTCTCAACTATTTTTGATGCAACACACTTATCCTTTATCTTTTTATATGATTATCTTTTCAACTGTTTTATGTAACCTTGCAGGTATTTATCTCTGGTTTCCTATATGTTTTTTTTCAAACCCAACCTTATTTTATTGAACATAAATATAACTAAAATTTTAACTTTGTATATTGTCATATTAATGATTAGATTTTTTCACAAAATAGATTTTCATAGCCATTGCTCTTATTTTGGGGGACGGACTCTACAATTTCATGAAAATCCTATACATAACTTTGAGCACCATGTATGATGAATGGAAGAAGAAGAAGATAACTCAGACAAACATTCCTGTGGTGTCAAACCACAACCATGAACAACAAATAGTGGAAGCAATGTCATATGACGAGCAGCAGAGGAATGACATGTTTATGAAGGACAATATTCCTCTTTGGGTTCTAGGATCTGGATACATTGCTCTAGCTGCCATATCCATAGGGGTCATCCCTCAGATCTTTCCTCCTGTAAAATGGTACTTTGTCTTATTAGCCTACATATTTGCACCGGTGATTGGTTTTTGTAATGCTTATGGATGTGGGCTCACAGATTTTAGCTTGGCCTCCACTTATGGGAAATTAGCACTGTTCATCTTTGGAGCTTGGGCAGGGAAGGATGACGGTGGAGTAATTGCAGGCTTAGCTACATGTGGTGTAATGATGTCTATAGTCTCTACAGCTACAGATTTGATGCAGGATTTCAAGACTGGATACCTAACACTCTCATCTCCAAGATCTATGTTTGTTAGTCAAGTGATTAGAACAGCAATGGGATGCATAATTGCAGCTTGCACCTTCTGGCTATTCTACGAGGCCTTCAATGTGGGAGATAGTGAGGGAGAATTCCCAGCTCCATTTGGATTGATTTACAGAAACATGGCCATTTTGGGAGTTGAAGGATTTGGAGCCCTTCCTGAACACTGTCTTACTCTTTGTTATTGCTTCTTTGCATTCGCCATGGTAGTCAATCTTATTAGAGACCGTGTGCCAAAGAAAGTAGCTCAATATATACCTCTTCCAATGGCCATGGCTATACCCTTCTACATTGGGGGATACTTTGCAATTGATATGTGTGTGGGCACTACTATAGTATATATATGGCAGAGATTAAACCGTAAGAGCGTTGATATACTAGTTCCTGCCGTGGCTTTTGGTCTCCTATGTGGAGATGGCATATGGACTCTGCCTTCCTCTATTCTTGCTCTTGCTAAAGTCAACCTTCCTATCTGCATGAAATTCCTATCCAGGAAACAAAATATGAAGGTTGATAGCTTTCTAGGAAACTAAGTGGAAGCAATTCAATATTAAAGAATTCATAGTGTGATCTAGGTATGCATATAAATATTTATAATTAAAATAGAAGCAATGAACTTCATGCTTATTATAATTCCTCTAAAGGAAACCCTTCTGGTTGACAATTGTGGTATGGTTTTAAAAATTTCAATAAAAAGTACTTTGGTTGAGTTGATTGAGTGTGGTAATGAAGTAAATTGAAATACTCAGATTACACTATACTGTTAAAATAGATAACAGAAAGAATCACCATAGTCATTAAAAAAACATACTAGTTATTCAATTATAAATCTGATGTTCATTACACGCTCTGAAAATAGAGAATACAACTCATAATATTGTTCATTACATGCTGATAAAACAACGATCAAAAATCCTACATGAACCGAGAGATGAGGCTCACATCATACATAATATCAGGTCTCGTTGTAGTGAGGTACATGAGGCTCCCTACCAAACTTCTGTATAAAGTAGCATCCACTTTGGAACTTGCATCTTCCTTGGTTAATTTTTCACCAAGGGCTATAGGGGTTGCAACTGCTGTGCATGACATCATTCTAAACTGTTTCAATAAATCAGCCACATACTTGGTTTGAGAAATGGATATACCATCCGGTTGTTGTTGCACCTCCACTCCAAGAAAATAATGCATGAGTCTCAGATTTGACATCTCAAACTCTTGTTTCATTTCTGCTTGAAATTTCTCCATGAGAGATGGGCTATTACCTATATAAATGAGATCATCAACATAAAGACAAACAATGAGAATATCATTACCAAGATGTTGGATATAGAGGGTTGGCTCTGAGGGACTATGGATGAATCCTTTCTTCAAGAAATAACTATCAATCCTTACATACCAGGCACGAGGAGCTTGCTTCAACCCACAAAGAGCTTTTTTAACTTGTAGACCAAATGTTCTTTTCCTGGAATTTCATAACCAATAGGTTGTTCCACATAGACTTCCTCATCAATATAACCATTCATGAAAGCTGATTTTACATCCATCTAATAGACTAGCCACTTGTGTTGTGCAGCAATAGCTAATATAATCTTTACTGTATCAAATCATGCAACTGGAGCGAAAGTCTTTGAATAATCTACTCGAGACATTTGTGCAAATCCCTTGGCAACCAATCTTGCCTTGTATCTATTGACAAAACCATCAGCATGATATTTCACCTTATAAATCCATTTGACACCAATCATCTATTTGTCTTTAGGAAGTTGCACTAATTTCTATGTATTATTCTTATCAATAGCATGCATCTCTTCATTCATAGCATCAATCTGTACTTGTTCTTTCATGGCTTCTTCATACACAGAAGGTTCAACTTGAATGGTACTAAACAAAGAAAAATCGGCAATTGGATTTTTATTAGATCTCTTTTGATAAATTTCATTTAAACTTTGTACCTTTCATGAAGAGCTTGGACTTGATTGCGGATTGAAACTATCACTTGAAGAGGAACTTGGTGAGCATGGTGAACTGGGTCTTGGACTTCCACTTGAGCTTGTGGGGTGAGGAGGAACTTGATCATCTTCAATATCCATGATTAGTGGTGTAGTTTGTTGAACTCTTTTTTTCCATTGCCATACTCCCCCTTCATCAAAAACCACATCCCAACTCATAATCCATTTCTTTGTGTTAGGGTTATAGAATTTATATCCTTTTGTGGAATCTGAATAGCCCACAAAGATACAAATTTGTGATTTTTCATCCAACTTCTTCCACTTTTGAATAGGAACATGAACACATGTGGGGCAACCAAATACATGAAAGTGAGCTATTGAGGGCTTGTGTCCACTCTAGGCTTCCTTTGGAGTGATATTCTGAAGCGATTTTGTTGGGCTTCAATTCAAAATATAAACTATAGTTGCTACTATGACTCCCCAATAGCAATTTGGAAGGTTTTTGGACTGCAACATACTTTGTGCCATCTCCATAATAGTATGGTTCTTCCTTTCTACAATACCATTTTGCTGTGGAGTATAAGTTGCTGTGAGATGCCTCCGAATACCATGAGTGTTACAAAAATCAACAAACTCTTTGGAAGTGAATTCTCTCCCTCTATCTGTTCTAAGTATTTTGAGAGAATACCTGCTTTGATTTTCTGCCATAGCCTTAAAGTGCTTGAAGCATTCAAATGCCTCAGATTTCTGCTTAAGAAAATAAACCCATGTGTGGTGTGAGAAATCATCAATGAATGTCAAAAAATAAATATTCTTACCCAAAGATTCCTCTTGCATGTCACCACAAATGTCAAAATGCACAAGCTCTAGAGGATATTTTTCCCTCCATGATTTGCTCACCAGAAAACTATCTCGATGCTTCTTGCCAAGTGCACACCCTGAACAAACAAGTCTTCTTTTGCCTAAATTGCAGGAAGTCCTAGATCACCATATCCTTCTTATGAAGCAAACTTAATCCTTGGAAATTTAAATGACCATATTATTGGTACCATAACCACGAATCATCTATGGTTGCCTTGAGGGCATGTAGCTAAGCAGACACCAATGTGAGAGGAAATAATTTATTCTGTCATATAAGCCTTTGCTACAAGATGGTGATTAGCTGATTTATCAAATATTTTGTAGAAGTTATCCTCAAACACAACCTTATAATTTTTTGATACAAGCTACCCAATACTTAAAAGATTATGCTATAATTTAGGCACATGCAAAGTGTCATGAATAAAAGTAGTTTCTCCTTGCTTAGTTTTCACTGCAAGGCTACCTTTTCCCATTACATCAACCTCTTTATCATCACCAAAGTTTACTTGACTTCTCACAGGTTCATCTAATTTGACAAAGAGATTAGAGTTACTTGTCATATGATTGGAGCAACTGCTATCTAAGAACCACACATCCTTCTGAGGTTCTTTTGCCAAATTACATGTGAAGAATGTGGAGTGCTTTGCATCTTCAAAAGACTATTCAGTATAGTTGGCTCTTGACTTATTCAAATCAGATTTTTTATTTCTACATTCAGATTCATGGTGTCCATACCTTTCACAATATTTACACTGGATGGTTCTCCGATCTGTAGAACTTCTACCTCTTCCTTTTCCTCTATTATTGCTTCTTCCTCTTCCTCTACCATTAGAAGGCTCCCTTGAGATTTATTTGATGGAGAAAAAGGAGTTGTAGGTTTTTCTTCAATTCTTACTGTAGACTAGAAATCTTGTACCAAACTCTTCGTAGAATGTTGCATACACTCCTCATGAGATTGCAAAGAACCTATCAACTCGGGAACTTTGAATGTGGTTAGATCTTTACTTTTTTCAATGCCTATGACCACTGGATCAAATTTTGGACGAAGGGATCTCAAAATCTTTTCTACATTTTTTTGCTCTATGACACTTTCCCCTTGAGTTTTAAGATGGTTCACAATGCTTTGAGCCCTAGTGATAAACTCTTGAATAGACTCAGCTTCTTTCATCCTTAAATTTTTAAAATCTCTTTGAAGGGTTGAAGTCTTACCAATCTTACTTTGTCAGATCCTTGGTATGCAGTTTGTAGGGCCTCCCTTGCATCCTTTGACTTTGTCATACTAGGGATATGGGGAAAAATTGACATATCTAATGCAGATTGGATGACAAAGAGAGTTTGATTGTCCTTTTTCTTGTCTTCTTTCAACTGAGTTCATTGATTTGCTGTTAAGGCATTTAAAGCATTCTGGTATGCAGGTTCTATGTATCACACTTCTACTAATTCCCAAAGATCTTGGGATAATAGTAGGGTCTTCATATTTATACTCTAGTATTCATAGTTGTCTTTGGTAAACAGTGGAAGTTGGAATAGAAAATTGGCACCATTTACCATTCTGATAATTCTTGGCAAAAATTGTTACCTTGCAGCCTACAAAAAAATATCCTCTACAACCTACTCTGATACCAATTGAAGTAAATTGAAACACTCTTACACTATACTGTTAAAATAGATAACAAAAAGAATCACTAGTCATTAAAAAAACATACTATTTATTCAATTCTAAATCTGTTGTTCATTGCACGCTTTGAAAAACAACGAATACAACTCATAATATTGTTCATTACATGCTGATAAAACAATGATCAGAATTCTATATATGAAAGTTTATTGTAGACTAACTAAAGCTAAAAATAAAGCACTGCATTTAAAGCAGATTTAAATCTAAAACAAAAAAGATGTTATAACCAATAAGTCTCACACAAACTGATTGCATGGATACAACAGTCTAAAGATAGTTTTAATCTGTACTTAAAAACAAACTAAAAAAACTGGAAAAACTATGCTATGTAATTGCACATGCAACTTTTATTATTCATAACACACAAAAAAAAAACTATTGTTCGTGGATCATGCACACATGTCTTCAGGTAATACATGACATATAGCAACATCCAATAGTCTATTGGATAAGATTTCTGAAGTGTTGTGCTTCCACTTTATTTTTTATTTAAAAAATGAGATCCAACCCAAATCAAGAAATTTTGTATACCGGTCTCAAATTCTACTAGAAGATGATTTGAAATAAATGGACAACAGAAACAAGAAAGGAGGCAACTCAAATATTTGGCACGTGTGCTAAGCCTATAAGAATCAAACTAGACTTACCCAAGGCCACTAGTATTCTAGTTATTGAGATTCCATCTGAAGATCAATCTTCATATGATATTGCATACCAAATATGTTAATATGTCACTGATATTGAATGTTAGAAGTGTTAATTTGTTGTTTTAACTTTAAAGGCCTTTCAAATTTTGGGTTTTTAAACAAGCTAATTTGGGTTTTTAAACAAGCTAGCCTCTGAACATTCTTTTTTATGGTCAAATTTTCTATTGTTTTGGACAAAGATAACTTTTTAAAAATATAATGTGCATTTTTAATTAATTAGTTTATGTGGGTCTTATCTTTATTTTCTCCATAAGGATATAAAAATATTTTAATAAAGGGGTTATGGTTTAATAACAACAAGTAAAATAATAATGTATACTATGGGGGTGTGGGTTTCCATCTAGGGCACTTACCAACTTCTTGGTGACAAATTCTAAGACAAGAAATTTATGTGTTACAAGACAAAGTGGGGCTATTTTTACAAAAGGAACTCATTAATATTTTAATTTAATAAATGAGAGGGAAAATGAGACCTGTTGATGCTATATATTGAGGAGCTTGTTGGTCTTTGAGACATCTCCCAATTTATTTAGTCTTTTCTATCATAGTTTAAATCTTGTGTTCAACCATAAGATTCTAAGATGAAAACATTTATAAATTCTAGAGATTTGAGGATGAAATCCTTAAATTGGTTTTCTAGAGATTGGTGGTAATGCTAGATGGTATGGCTAGAATCTAGAGAGATTCTCACTGTCCTGATTGGTTGTGGTTGGTTCTAGCAAGGGGTACATAGTTCTTGTCAATTCTCTTCATTTGTAGGAATGAGTTTTTACATCGAGAGGCGTTATACAGTCAGAGTAGATGTATGTACATTTTTATGGCACCGATTTAAATTGACATCTACTAACCTGTCACAAGATAAAGTATTTAAAGTTAAACTATTTAACTTTTAGCAATTTAAACATAATTTAAACTATTTAATGTTTTGGATAGAGGGAATACTTTCCCCACTATCCAATGCCTTCTGGGAATATGGGGAAGGCTTGCATGATGATAGTGGTGGACTACAGTTTCAGTGTTGTGGGTAGTTAAGGATTGTGTGAATCCTCACAAATATGACCATTTTGTATGATGATTTTTATGTAATTTACAGTTTCAAGTTGTAGTCAGTTTAAAAATATCTTGATGTGAGGTGACTTTCCTTCCTTCCTTCTATGTTTACTTTAGAGTCGAGTGTATAACAAGAAGGCCGATGCGGGTAGAGCCCTTCACATTACTGTAGGTGGTGGAGGCAACGACAAAGGGCTTGCTTCAAAGTAACTTCA
Organism: Cunninghamia lanceolata; assembly: GCA_027924645.1. Taxonomy (NCBI): domain Eukaryota; kingdom Viridiplantae; phylum Streptophyta; class Pinopsida; order Cupressales; family Cupressaceae; genus Cunninghamia; species Cunninghamia lanceolata. The sequence goes on along the minus strand of BSBN01000953.1, from coordinate 564,081 downwards.
TTAAATGAAATTCTAACTCAGTCCTTGCATTGAATAGGCAAGCTTATATTATATTAATAATTTCATTCTATCTAGTTTGATAGGTTTAAGGAGCCACAATCTGAGTTGAGTGAATATAGAGAAGCAAGATTTGGACATGGAGAACTTCACATATAATACTGTTGGATTTGTGGGAATCCATTGTTATAGCTTAAATAGAGAATTAATACACCTAGTCATTTGTGAGGAATCTTTCTGGAGAATGAATACCACTTTAATGTTAGATTGAGGCTAAGTGCCATAGTGAAAGGTGTATGCTTTATGACCATCTTAATCTCTCAGCTATGGGGTTTCTCATGGAAACTACTTTCTATAATGTAGGTGGATTTTGTCATGTATCTTGTCGATACCGCTGACAAAGAGTGATTTGTAGAATAAAAAAAGGAGCTGGATGCATTACTTTCTGATGATTTAATCAGAATTGTGCCTTTCTTGATTTTAGGAAACAAAATAGACATTCCATATGCATGATCAAAGGAGGAGCTTCAATATTACTTAGGCCTAGAAAATTGCACCACTGGTAAGGGGAAGGTCAATTTGGTAGACTCTAATGTATGGCCTATTGAGGTCTTCATGTGCAATATTGCTAGGAAAATGGGATTTGATGAAGGTATTAAGTGGTTATCACAGTATATTAAATAGAATTACTTATAATTTTCCTATAATCCAAGGATGTTAATGTATCTGGAAATGAATTATACTTGCAATATTTTTGATGCACTATCATTTAATTAAGTGCATCAACATAGATGATACATGAATCTTGTATATTTAATTTAGTGCAGCTGTAATTTTATTCAGGTTTGAGCCTAACAATGCAATTGTTTTGAGAAACAAAGTTCTTGAATTTATTTGTAGGTTACATGTGATGTTACCATTTCTTATAAAGCTTGTATTAGTTGCTATGACTTGATATTTGAGTGCACATTCTCATTAACAAGAAAGAAGATATTTATATCGTAGTGGTTGAATCATTTCAAATGTAGATTATATTGATTATGTAATTGATTTTTTGCTCTCATAGAAACAACACTTTGTTTTCTTTTTATATTGAGGTGAACATATATTTGGTATGTCAAGATTATAAGGTAGCTACTTCATGGTGTTTAATCAAGAAATCCTTTCCTTTTTTGTGATGGTGGGATTTATTTTTCCTCTTTAGGGGGCATAGATACAAGGAACAAATTTATATTTTTTATTTGAAGATTTGCTACAAAATGAACTTGGCCTTGCTTAGCTGTCTAGTTCTAATGTTGCAAGTAGCTTGTGAATGTAGAGGATTTGTAATCAAAATTAACTTTCGAAGGTCTACCCTTTAGATAGAAGGTCTACCCTTGAGATTTGGAAATTGTAGCACCATAAATATGATCTAATTACCCCTGATTCACCTTGTGTGCACATCAAACATGCATTAAGCTATAGCAATAGCTTTGTGGTCCCATGCTCTATTATGTTAATTGTAGTTACAAAAGCTTGAATGACTTTTGAAAGGCCCCAGGATGGGGCTAAGTAAAAACAAGTAGACAATCAAGGGTTTCCAGAAGGTGTATGTTGATTAAAATGCACTCTGTGTGGGGCACTAGTATACAGGAAAGAGATCTATGAGATCTAGAATTTAGCAGAAGACACAGAAGTAAATGACAGATCCTGGGCTTAGAAGGGTCCAACCAAACATCAATGTATACATTAATGTATGCTAATTACAATGACATACACTAATCCAACCACACAATCTAATACTTTTACTCCACAAGATAGAATATAAAGACTTTACCCTAATAATATAGGGCCCCTAAAAGGCCCTACAAAAGGCATGTGTAAAGGATTATCACTAAGTTTCAAGGATTTTGGGACTCTGTGTTGTATTGTGGAGAAAGATAGTGGTGATGTGAAGTATGCAAATAGCAACTCCTTTGACAAAACCCTACTGGTGATTTAAAAGAATGTTTATGAACCTAAGAGATAGGAAAGGACTTATTACCATTTCATGATCCTTAAAATGGTTGTAAATGATTGTGATTTCTCTAAATATTAAGACTATAATGTCACAATCCTTAAAATGGTTGTAAACGGTAGTGGTGATGTGAAGTATGCAAATAGCAACTCCTTTGACCAAACCCTACTAGTGAGTTAAAAGAATGTTTATGAACCTAAGAGATAGGAAAGGACTTATTACCATGTCACAATCCTTACAATGGTTGTAAATGATTGTGATTTCTTTGAATATTAAGATTGCAATCAATACCACTTCAACTAGGAACTTAAGAAAACAATGGCGATGAGAAGATAATGCTCTCCACTCATCAAATATAACATCATTAAGCCATAAAAGGCCCTAGCTATCTTCTTTGAGGAGAAATCAATGACAAATAGAAGCACAACAACAAGATAGAGCAAGGATAACATGGATTTGAACTCATATGAACATAACATTGAAGTGTACTTGTCTCAATCCCATCTCACAATCAAAATGAGGGTACTCATGTCTTTCAACACACACATAAAAATATGTATGTATAGCATAATATGTTCAACTCGAATCACAAAAGTAAATGGGCCTAACATTGAACACTAAACAACAAATCATCTTATCATGTATAGAAACATTATATTATAAATAAATCATGTTATCGTGTATAGAGAAAACAGTTAAAACCAATTATTAAATTTGATTTTAAAGAAAAAAGATTAATTTCCATACTTATGGAAGTGATCTAAATTACTTTCCCAAATACAAATCTATAACTAGGAATAGAATTAGGGTTAAGTAGACTTAGGGTTAGAATTAGTTTTATAATTAGGAATAGAATTAAGGTTAGGGTTACGATTAGTTTTATAATTAGAAATAGAATTAGGGTTAGGGTTAGAATTAGTTTTATAATTAGGAATAGAATTAGGGTTAACTAGACCTAGGGTTAGAATTAGGGTTATCGTTAGGGTTATAATTATGGTTAGAATTAGAGTTAAGGTTACAATTAGAGTTAGTGTTAGCATAACTATCAGGATTAAGGTTAGGGTTATAGTTACAATTTTGGTTACAGTTAGGGTTAAGGTTGAGATCCAAGTTAGAATTATGGTTAGAAATATGGTTAGGGTTAGGGCTAGGGATAGAATTAGGTTAGGTTATGTTTAGAGATAGAGCTAGGGTTACAATTAGGTTTGGGGTTAGGGTTTAAAATGAGCATTAGGGTTATATTTAGTATTACAGTTACATCCAAAATTAGGGTTAGTGTTACAATTAGTAAATTATAGTTAGGAATAGAATTAGGGTTAGGGTTAGAATTAGGGTTGTCGTTAGGGTTAGAATTATGGTTAAAATTAGAGTTAGGGTTAGAATTATGGTTAAAATTAGAGTTAGGGTTAGAATGAGAGTTAGTGTTAGTATTACTATCAAGATTAAGGTTAGGGTTATAGTTACAATTTGGGTTGCAATTAGAAGTTAGGGCTACAATTAGGGTTAGGGTTAGGGTTTAGGTCTAACTTAGAATTAAGGTTAGAAATATGGTTAGTGTTAGGGTTAGGGATAGAATTAGGTTAGGTTATGTTTAGAACTAGAGTTAGGGTTACAATTAGGTTTGGGGTTAAGGTTTCAAATGAGCATTAGGGTTATAGTTAGTAATACAATTAGGTCCAAAATTAGGGTTACAACTATGGTTAGAATTAGGGTTGGGGTTAGAGTTAGAATTAGGGAGAGAATTAGGGTCATGGTTAGAATTAGTTTTATAGTTAGGGTTAGTGTTAGCATTTAGGTTAGAATCAAGGTTAGGGTCAAAATTATATTTGGGATTAACATTACATATAGGACATTACGATTACATTTGGGATTGGAATTAGGACTTAAAATTAGGGTTAGAATTAGGGTTATCGTTAGGGTTAGAATTAGAGTTAGGGTTAGCATTACTGTTAGGATTAAAGTTATGGTTAGGGTTAGGATTGAGGTTAGGGTTAGGGATAAAATTAGGGTTACGATTAAATGTAAGATTAGAGTTAAGGGTTAAAATTAGGGTTACAATTAGAGTTAGGGTTAGGGTTAGTATTGGGGTGAGGGTTAGGGTTAGAATTAGGGTTAGGATCAAGGTTAGGGCTAGGGATAGTATTAGGGTTACGATTACATTTAGGATTAGAGTTAGGGTTAGGTTTAGTATTGGCGTGAGGATTAGAGTTAAAATTAGGTTTAGGGATATAATTAGGGTTAGAATTATAATTAGGGTTAGGATTAGTGTTATGATTAAGGTTAGGCTTAGGGTTACAATTATAGTTAGAATTAGGGTTAGGATTACAGTTAGAATTAGTGTTACAATTAGGGTTAGGTTAGGGTTTAGGGTTAGTATTGGCCTAAATGTTAGGGTTAGGGTTATAGTTACAATAAAACAAGAAAGACCATTTACATTTATATCTATATATAGAACTATGGTTAGAGTTAAGATTGGGATTAGGGTTGGAATTAGTAATAGAGTAAGGGTTAGGGTTAGAATTAGGGTTAGGGGTAGAATTGGGGTTATTGTTAGGGTTATAATTATGGTTAGAATTAAGGTTAGGGTTAGGGTTAAAATTAGAGTCAGGGATGAAATCAAGATTAGACTTATAATTGGATAATGGGTAAGTGCAGGAAGATGGGGGGCCAAAAAGGGGTCTTAAGTGGCCACTTTTTTTCTGAAATCAGGAAATACTGGCCTTGGATGAGAAATTGAGCATAGTTACACTCAAAATTTGGAGATGCAACCAAAACAATGTTCGTAGTGCTCCGAGTCTACTTTCTAAACTACTATTATTTTTTGAAAATGACATAGATTAAGGGGTTCAAAAGAGGGAGCCACAGAAATTGGTGTTGTTTCTGTCAAAAAAACATAACATAGCATGTTTTGTGGCTCCCTCAAAAGGTCAACTTTTTTTTGGTATTTTTAAAATTGCTTCAGTGAGAAATTAGCTAATAGCATGTAGTTTATGCCCGATTTTTCTGATAATTATTTGATGAATATTTGATTTTTTACTAATTTTCAAAGTGGACACATTCTAAAAAACAGAATTTTGGCCGTGCTACCCCTATAAATTTTGAAAACTAATCAAAAATTATTTTTTTCTTTTTTTAATATTTGTAGAATGGAGTCTAGTTTCTAAATATGTAATTTTTTTGAAATTTCAATGAATAGTTAATTTATAATGAGAAAAAGACCAAACAGTGGTTTTTGCCCAAAAACGGACACACAAACAAAAAAAATTAAAGATGAAAGGCTTAACATTGTTAAAATGTGAAAAAAATTACATCGTCAGATAGCTAAGAGAAAGCCTAACATTACCCAGGTGTTTGATTTGTTTGACCTTGAAACACGTGCAAATCTGAGGGTTGGCACGAACAAAATTATCTAAAATCTTGAAGAATATGGAAAAACACGTCTGTTACTGTTCATAAGGCACTCCAAGCCTTTGGGTTGGAAATCCAAAGCAAATCCCAAGCCCAAGGCTTGGGATTCCCAAAGCAAGACATAATGCGAGCGCGTTATAACGGGCTCTCGTTATAACGCGCTCGCGTTATTATTTTCTTTGCATTTTTCCTTTACAACAAAAGTTTGTGCTGCTTTTCATGTTTTAAATAATGCGAGCGCGTTATGTTAAACTTAAATTTTTTTATGTTTAAGGCTATTAATCATGTATGTAGGTATGCCTATATGTATGTATGTATGTATCTATGTATGCCTATATGTATGTATTTATAGTGTTGATGGTAGAGGAGGGTAGAGATGGGAGTGAGCCAGATAGGGGAGGAGAGGGGTGGATAAGGATTGAGTGATTAAGGTTTAAGGTTAAGGGTTGAGCATTTAGGGATAGGATTTGGAGCTTAGGGATAAGGGATTAGAGTTTAGGACCTTGAGGGATTAGGGTTTAGGGTTGAGGCTTTAGGGATAGAATTTAGGGTTAAGGGCCGAGGGATTAGAGTTAAGGTAGACTGTTGAGGGTAGAGGGATTAGGGATAGGGTTTAGGGTTGAAAGTTTAGGGTTGAGGGATTAGGGTTTAAGGTATAGTTTAGTAGTTCTTGTGGATAGAGCCAGTAAACAATGGGAGATTATTTGCTTGTTTCATAACAATATACCTCCCCTAAGTGCGGGGTGCACAGCAAGAAACATAGATGTACCCCAATGCAAAGCTTTTCTCATAATGATCATCCTTCTGATTTCAACTGTTAATTACTCACTGTGGATGTACCATATGCAAAGCTTTTCTCATAGTGTGTACACCTATTGGCATAATGAACCCCAAATGGGCCAGAAAAACATGCCATATAACATTACTAACATTAAAAATGTTCATAGCCATTTTTCTGACATATTCTTGCAACTCAAATAGCTTTAAGAGAAGAGTGTCAAAAATGATGGGTTTAACAACCTAACATAAGGCAAAGTAGTTTTGTTGGGTTTAGGGTTTAGGGTTGAGGGATTAGGGTTTAGGGATTATGGTTTAAGGTATAGTGTTGAGGGTTGAGGGTTTAGGGATATGATTTAGGGTTGACGGATTAGGGTTTAGGGTTGACGGATTAGGGTTTAGGGTTGACAGATTAGGGTTTAATGTTGAGAGTTGAGGGTTGAGGGTTGAGGGTTTAGGGATAGGGTTGATGGTCAAGGGATTAGGGTTAAAGTAGAGTGTTGAGGGTAGAGGGATTAGGGATAGGGTTTAGGGTTGAAGGTTTAACGATTGAGGGTTGAGGCTTTAGGGCTGAGGGTTAAGGGATTGGGGTTTAAAATATAGTGTTGAGCATCGAGGGTTTATGGATAGGTTTTAGGGTTTAATTTTTAAGGGTTAAGGGTTGAGGGATAGTGTTTAGGGTTTAGGGATAAGGGATTAGGGTTTAAGGTATAGTGTCGAGGGTTGAGGGTTTAGGAATAGGGATAGAGTTTAGGGTTTAGGGATGAGGGATTAGGGTTGAGGGTTGAGGTACTAGGGTTGAGGGTTGAGGGATTAGGGTTTAAGGTATAGTTTCAAGGGTTGAGGGTTTACTAATAGTGTTTAGGGTTGAGGGTTGATGGATTAGGGTTTAAGGTACAGTGTTGAGTGTTGAGGGTTTAGGGTTGACAGATTAGGGTTTAGGGTTAACGGATTAGTGTTTAATGTCAAGGTTAGGGTTAGAGTGTCGACGGTAAAGGGATTAGGGATAGGGTTTAGGGTTGAAGGTTTAAGAATTGAGGGTTGAGGCTTTAGGGATGAGGGTTTAAGGCTTAAGATATAGTGTCAAGTGTTGAGGGTATAGGGATAGGGTTTAAGTTTTAAGGGTTAAGGGATAGGGATTAGGGTTTAAGGTATAGTGTTGAGGGCTGATGGTTTAGGGATAGGGTTTAGGTTTGAGGGATTAGGGTTTACGGTTGATGAATTAGGGTTTAATATTTAGAGTTGAGTGTTGAGGGTTGAGGGTTGAGGGTTGAGGTTGAGGTTGAGGGATAGGGTTAATGGTCAAGGGATTAGGGTTAAATAAGAGTGTCGAGGGTAGAGGGATTAGGGTTTAAGGTATAGTATTGAGCCTATTGAGGGTCTAGGAATAGGGATAGCATTTAGGGTTTAGGGATGAGGGATTCAAGTTGAGGGATGATAGATGACGGATCAGGGTAGAGGGTTGAGGGATTGGGGTTTAGGGACAAGGTTTAGGGTTAGGGTTGAGGGATTAGGGTTTAAGGTATAGTGTTGAGGGTTTAGGGATAGGGTTTAGGGTTGAGGGTTCAGGGTTTAGGGTTGAGGGATTATGGTTTAAGGTATAGTGTTAAGGGTTGAGGGTTTAGGGATAGGATTTAGGGTTGAGGGATTAGGGTTTAGGGTTGACGGATTAGGGTTTAGGGTTGATAGATTAGGGTTTAATGTTGAGAGTTGAGGGTTGAGAGTTGAGGGTTTAGGGATAGGGTTGATGGTCAAGGGATTAGGGTTAAAGTAGAGTGTTGAGGGTAGAGGGATTAGGGATAGGGTTTAGGGTTGAAGGTTTAACGATTGAGGGTTGAGGCTTTAGGGCTGAGGGTTAAGGGATTGGGGTTTAAAATATAGTGTTGAGCATCAAGGGTTTATGGATAGGTTTTAGGGTTTAATTTTTAAGGGTTAAGGGTTGAGGGATAGTGTTTAGGGTTTAGAGATAAGGGATTAGGGTTTAAGGTATAGTGTCGAGGGTTGAGGGTTTAGGAATAGGGATAGAGTTTAGGGTTTAGGGATGAGGGATTAGGGTTGAGGGTTGAGGTATTAGGGTTGAGGGTTGAGGGATTAGGGTTTAAAGTATAGTGTCAAGGGTTGAGGGTTTATTAATAGTGTTTAGGGTTGAGGGTTGATGGATTAGGTTTTAGGGTTGATGGATTAGGGTTTAAGGTATAGTGTTGAGGGTTGAGGGTTTGGGGTTGACAGATTAGGGTTTAGGGTTGACAGATTAGTGTTTAATGTCAAGGTTAGGGTTAGAGTGTCGAGGGTAGAGGGATTAGGGATAGGGTTTAGGGTTGAAGGTTTAAGAATTGAGGGTCGAGGCTTTGGGGATGAGGGTTTAAGGCTTAAGATATAGTGTCAAGCGTTGAGGGTATAGGGATATGGTTTAAGTTTTAAGGGTTAAGGGATAGGGATTAGGGTTTAAGGTATAGTGTTGAGGGTTGATGATTTAGGGATAGGGTTTAGGTTTGAGGGATTAGGGTTTACGGTTGATGAATTAGGGTTTAATGTTTAGAGTTGAGTGTTGAGGGTTGACAGTTGACGGTTGAGGGTTGAGGTTGAGGGATAGGGTTAATGGTCAAGGGATTAGGGTTAAATAAGATTGTCAAGGGTAGAGGGATTAGGGTTTAAGGTATAGTATCAAGCCTGTTGAGGGTCTAGGAATAGGGATAGCATTTAGGGTTTAGGGATGAGGGATTAGAGTTGAGGGATGACGGATGACGGATTAGGGTTGAGGGTTGAGGGATTAGGGTTTAGGGACAAGGTTTAGGGTTAGGGTTGAGGGATTAGGGTTTAAGGTATAGTGTTGAGGGTTTAGGGATAGGGTTTAGGGTTTAGGGTTGAGGGATTATGGTTTAAGGTATAGTGTTGAGGGTTTAGGGTTTAGGGATAGGATTTAGGGTTGAGGGATTAGGGTTTAGGGTTGACGGATTAGGGTTTAGGGTTGACAGATTAGGGTTTAATGTTGAGAGTTGAGGGTTGAGGGTTGAGGGTTTAGGGATAGGGTTGATGGTCAAGGGATTAGGGTTAAAGTAGAGTGTTGAGGGTAGAGGGATTAGGGATAGGTTTTAGGGTTGAAGGTTTAACGATTGAGGGTTGAGGCTTTAGGGCTGAGGGTTAAGGGATTGGGGTTTAAAATATAGTGTTGAGCGTCGAGGGTTTATGGACAAGGTTTAGGGTTCGGGTTGAGGGATTAGGGTTTAAGGTATAGTGTTGAGGGTTTAGGGATAGGGTTTAGGGTTGAGGGATTAGAGTGAAGGGTTGAAGGATTAGGATTTGATGTTGAGGGTTGAGGGTTTAGGGATAAGGGTTAGGGTTTAGGGTTGAGGGATTATGGTTTAAGGTATAGTGTTGAGGGTTTAGGGTTTAGGGATATGATTTAGGGTTGAGGGATTAGGGTTTAGGGTTGACGGATTAGGGTTTAGGGTTGACGGATTAGGGTTTAATGTTGAGAGTTGAGGGTTGAGGGTTGAGGGTTTAGGGATAGGGTTGATGGTCAAGGGATTAGGGTTAAAGTAGAGTGTTGAGGGTAGAGGGATTAGGGATAGGGTTAAGGGTTGAAGGTTTAACGATTGAGGGTTGAGGCTTTAGGGCTGAGGGTTAAGGGATTGGGGTTTAAAATATAGTGTTGAGCGTCGAGGGTTTATGGATAGGTTTTAGGGTTTAATTTTTAAGGGTTAAGGGTTGAGGAATAGTGTTTAGGGTTTAGGGATAAGGGATTAGGGTTTAAGGTATAGTGTCGAGGGTTGAGGGTTTAGGAATAGGGATAGAGTTTAGAGTTTAGGGATGAGGGATTAGGGTTGAGGGTTGAGGTATTAGGGTTGAGGGTTGAGGGATTAGGGTTTAAGGTATAGTTTCAAGGGTTGAGGGTTTATTAATAGTGTTTAGGGTTGAGGGTTGATGGATTAGGTTTTAGGGTTGATGGATTAGGGTTTAAGGTATAGTGTTGAGTGTTGAGGGTTTAGGGTTGAGAGATTAGGGTTTAGGGTTGGCGGATTAGTGTTTAATGTCAAGGTTAGGGTTAGAGTGTCGAGGGTAAAGGGATTAGGGATAGGGTTTAGGGTTGAAGGTTTAAGAATTGAGGGTTGAGGCTTTAGGGATGAGGGTTTAAGGCTTAAGATATAGTGTCAAGTGTTGAGGGTATAGGGATAGGGTTTAAGTTTTAAGGGTTAAGGGATAGGGATTAGGGTTTAAGGTATAGTGTTGAGGGTTGATGATTTAGGGATAGGGTTTAGGTTTGAGGGATTAGGGTTTACGGTTGATGAATTAGGGTTTAATGTTTAGAGTTGAGTGTTGAGGGTTGACAGTTAAGGGTTGAGGTTGAGGGATAGGGTTAATGGTCAAGGGATTAGGGTTAAATAAGAGTGTCGAGGGTAGAGGGATTAGGGTTTAAGGTATAGTATTGAGCCTGTTGAGGGTCTAGGAATAGGGATAGCATTTAGGGTTTAGGGATGACGGATTAGAGTTGAGGGATGACGGATGACAGATTAGGGTTGAGGGTTGAGGGATTAGGGTTTAGGGACAAGGTTTAGGGTTCAGGTTGAGGGATTAGGGTTTAAAGTATAGTGTTGAGGGTTTAGGGATAGGGTTTAGGGTTGAGGGATTAGAGTGAAGGGTTGAGGGATTAGGATTTGATGTTGAGGGTTGAGGGTTTAGGGTTTAGGGTTTAGGGTTAGGGTTGAGAGTTGAGGGATCAGAGTTAAGGGTTGAGGGATTAGGGTTTGACGTCGAGGGTTGAGGGTTGAGGTTTGAGGGTCAAGGGTTTAGGGATAGGGTTGAGGTTCAAGGGATTAGGGTTAAAGTAGAGTGTGGAGGGTGTAAGGATTAGGGATAGGGTTGGAGGGTTTAGGGATAAGGGATTAGGGTTTAAGGTATAGTATCGAGTCTGTTGAGGGTTTAGGAATAGGGATAGCATTTAGGGTTTAGGGATGAGGGATTAGAGTTGAGGGATGATGGATTAGGGTTGAGGGTTGAGGGATTAGGGTTTAGGGATAAGGTTTAAGGTTGAGGGTTGAGGGATTAGGGTTTAAGGTATAGTTTTGAGGGTTGAGGGTTAAGGATTAGAGTTTAGGGTTGACAGATTAGCATTTAATGTCAAGGTTAGGGTTAGAGTGTCAAGGGTAGAGGGATTAGGGATAGGGTTTAGGGTTGAAGGTTTAAGGATTAAGGGTTGAGGCTTTAAGGATGAGGGTTTAAGGCTTAAGATATAGTGTCAAGTGTTGAGGGTGTAGGGATAGGGTTTAAGTTTTAAGGGTTAAGGGTTGAGGGATAGGGATTAGGGTTTAAGGTATAGTGTTGAGGGTTGATGGTTTAGGGATAGGGTTTAGGTTTGAGGGATTAGGGTTTAGGGTTGATGAATTAGGGTTTAATGTTGAGAGTTGAGGGTTGAGGGTTGAGGGTTGAGGTTGAGGGATAGGGTTAATGGTCAACAGATTAGGGTTAAATAAGAGTGTCAAGGGTAGAGGGATTAGGGTTTAAGGTATAGTATCGAGCCTGTTGAGGGTCTAGGAATAGGGATAGCGTTTAGGGTTTAGGGATGAGGGATTAGAGTTAAGGGATGACGGATGATGGATTAGGGTTGAGGGTTGATGGATTAGGGTTTAGGGACAAGGTTTAGGGTTAGGGTTGAGGGATTAGGGTTTAAGGTATAGTGTTGAGGGTTTAGGGATAGGGTTTAGGGTTGAGGGATTAAAGTGAAGGGTTGAGGGATTAGGATTTGACGTTGAGGGTTGAGGGTTTAGTGTTTAGGGTTTAGGGTTAGGGTTGAGAGTTGAGGGATCAGAGTTAAGGGTTGAGGGATTAGGGTTTGATGTCGAGGGTTGAGGGTTGAGGTTCGAGGGTCAAGGGTTTAGGGATAGGGTTGAGGTTCAAGGGATTAGGGTTAAAGTAGAGTGTGGATGGTGTAAGGATTAGGGATAGGGTTGGAGGGTTTAGGGATAAGGGATTAGGGTTTAAGTTATAGTATCGAGTCTGTTGAGGGTTTAGGAATAGGAATAGCATTTAGGGTTTAGGGATGAGGGATTAGAGTTGAGGGATGATGGATTAGGGTTGAGGGTTGAGGGATTAGGGTTCGGGGTTTAAGGGGGAGGTATATTGTTATGAAATAGGCAAATAATCTCCCTTTGTTTACTGGCTCTATCCACAAGAACTACTAAACTATACCTTAAACCCTAATCCCTCAACCCTAAACTTTCAACCCTAAACCCTATCCCTAATCCCTCTACCCTCAACACTCTACCTTAACCCTAATCCCTCGACCCTTAACCCTAAATGCTATCCCTAAAGCCTCAACCCTAAACCCTAATCCCTCAAGGTCCTAAACTCTAATCCCTTATCCCTAAACTCTAAATCCTATCCCTAAATGCTCAACCCTTAACCTTAAACCTTAATCACTCAATCCTTATCCACCCCTCTCCTCCCCTATCTGGCTCACTCCCATCTCTACCCTCCTCTACCCTCGACACTATACATACATACATATAGGCATACATAGATACATACATACATATAGGCATACATATAGGCATACATACATACATGATTAATAGCCTTAAACATAAAAAAATTTAAGTTTAACATAACGCGCTCGCGTTATTTAAAACATGAAAAACAGTGCAAACTTTTGTGGAGAAGGAAAAATGCAAAGAAAAGAATAATGCGAGCGCGTTATAACGCGCTCGCGTTATAACGCGATCACGTTATGGCTTGGTTTTGACGAGCCTAAGGCTCGTCATTACCAAGCCATAATGCGAGCGTGTTATAACGCGCTCGCGTTTTGACCTTTTTTTTTTTGAAATTAATTTGGCCACTTTTTGGCCCCCCATCTTCTTGCACTTACCCTAATAATATTAATTATAATTAAATAATTTTCTTTATTGTATTTATTACTATATTTATTATTATAAACATTCTCTATAGTAATATAATAATATTATAATAATATAATAATATAAATATAATATTATTATATTTAGTAATGTTATACGATATAATTATATATTAATTTAATTAATGTCTTACATGTTATATGATATAATTATATATTAATGTAATTAATTTAATTAACGCTTTATAATAATGTAATAATAATATAAATTTAATATTATTATATTTAATAATGTTATGATATATAATTTTGATTTAAAATAATTAGGGTTTTTAACAATTAGTACTATAAAATAGTTACGGTTTATAATAATAATAATAATTAGTGCTATAATGTTATCTCTACCGATGTCTATTGCCGCTAGGGCTTCCTTCGGTGATCTTGTGCATTTTCTCTCAAACCCTTCGAAGGGGCTGGGTGTTCAATTCCATCCATCAGAAGATGTTATTGGAGGGTGCTCCTTCTCGAGGGTGGTTGGAGGCAATAATGCATTGAACAAAGGACTGTTCAATGGGCAAAATCTTCCAGTATCAGGCCCCAACAATAGGCTTTGGTCTCCTCTGGGAAATAGGCCATTGATAGGACAAAGTGGCCTCAGTCTCCCCAACAGAAATGGGGAAGGATCAGTAGCCAGGGGGTTATATGGTGAGGGGGAGTCTGATTGCGATGAGTTGTAGATCCCTAGGGTTCTCTGTTGTGCAACCTCTTCTCCCTCGGTTTCCTTAGATGGGGATATTGCAGATGAAGTGGCTGAAAATGTAACTTTTTTTGTAGAGAAGGGGTTGATTGGTAGATTCTGGGGGTTTTTGCCTTGCCTTGCAGAGCTACATGATTGGATTACTGAAACATGGAAACCTATTTTGGAGGGGGATGTAGAGATTTACCCCAATGCAAGGAGGTTTTTTATGGCGGCTTTTGATTCTGTGAAGGATCAAAATTTAGTTCTCTGTGACTATCAATGGAACTAGAAGGAGCATCATTTATTGATGTTGAAACCCTAGCACCCTTCCTTCAACCATTTGACTAAATCATTTGACTCTATCCCAGTCTAGGTAAGGTTACCAAATCTCCCCCTGCGGTTTTGGTGTGATCCCTATTTTGAGGCCATTGGTAATTCACTGGGGAAGTTTCTGGGGGTGGATGAGTGCTCCTCAATTTTTCTGCACACTACTTATGCTCACATTTTAGTGGAAAGAAACATTTCAAGAGATCTTCCTGCGAATGTCCTCTTGAAGTAACTTGCTGATATGGAATGGAGTCAACTGCTCGACTATGAAGGATTACCTTTTCATTGTCGTCGTTGTTTCAACACTGGACATGTCTTATCACTGTTCAAAATGATGGATTGCAAACTAGGCTTCCTGGTGGAAAGATGTTGCCCCCCATCATTACTCAGTGGAAAAGGAGGATCAAGACAGCGAGGCTCCAGATGGGCTTCCAAAAGTGGGTGATATTGTGATGGGCATGACTCCACCAAGTGATTCCCAAGTCTCTCCTATGACGGTAGTTTCATCCCCTACAGTGGAAGTTGGCATTGCTTCTGCTAGTGGTAAAACCCCTACCACTACCCCAAAGAAAAGGTCAGGGGCCCAAAAAGGAAAAATTGATGATCCTGAGGCTTCAGAAAAGTCCGCACTTATGGATCGTGACATCACCAAAAATGTTAGCTCAGATCTAGCAAATCTAGGGGGGTCAGTCCAACATAGGGGTAGTGGAGGATTTGAGTGGTGGCTTGTCAAAGGAAAATTAGATGAAGGTGTAGAGGAAAAGGAAGAAGAATGAGGTGAAATTTAACATGCAACTCCACTCAAACTCTAAATGTGGAGTAATGGTGTAAGTTTGTACTCAGTGGTTATTATTGTCATGAGCTGAATTTGTCTAGGGTGACTTGTTGATGATCCCCTGCTTCAAGTTTTAATGTTTATATTTATTAATTTAATTTATGGGTGTAGCCCCTCAGCTACTTTGTATCGGAAAAAAATTATTTTAGCACTATAAAATAGTTAGGGTGTATAATAATTAATATTATATTAGTAATATTATTATTAATATATAATTATATTATATTATATATAATATAATAATATAATATTATTATAACGTAATAATATAAATATAATATTATTTTATTTGATAATGTTATATGATATAATTATATATTAATTAAATTAATCTTACAGTTAGCCGCTATTACATTTTTTTCTAGAAATTGATCAATATTAAATAGGCACCTCCAGAAGGATAGCTCTCAACGTATTTTATATATATTATTATTTAATATATATAAGCTAGTTGAGAGTCCATACAAATATTAAAATAGTTTTTTGGATTTAAATGTGTAAATTTTATTGGATTGATGTTTTGGATCATCAAGATGAAATGACATTTGGATGGTAAACTTAACCCCAACAAATAGGTAAGGTGAAGATAAAGCACACAAAAAAAAGGAAAAAGAAAAATGAAAAGAAGAAAATATTATAAAAATAGATAAAGATGAAGGGAATTAAGGAGAAAAAAGTGAGAATAAAGGAAAAATGATTAGTAAGGTAGGATTAACATAATATAAAACAATTAAAACAAAGAGAAAAATAAGTAACAATAATAAGAGATAATGTAAATAATGGGAACAATTATAAAAAAAATGAGAGTTTAAGATAAATCAATAAGAATTATAATATAGATAAAAGTTAGATTATTAAAGAAATCAAAATTAAGCTAATAAAAAGGTAGTGTAATGTAAAAGCAAATAGAATAAAGGAAAAATGATGAATAAGGTAAAATTAACATAATATAAAACAATAAAAGAAAGAAAAATAAATAAAAGATAATGTAAATGACAGGGACAAATGTAGAATAATGAGGAGGAAAAGAGAAATTAACAATATAACAATTATAATATAGATAAAAGTTAGATAATTAAAGAAATCAAAATTAAGATAATTAAAAGGTAGTGTAATGTTAAAAGTGAATAAGAATAATAAATAAAGATCATAGGCTATATATGGTACACAAAATATAACAAAATGATGAATTAAATATTGATGGCGCGACAATTTGCAGAGTGACAATTCGCAGAGAGACCCATTCCAGAATGGCGAGGGAGAGGGATGAAGGAAGCTTCATGGAGCAAAGAGATGGAAGATGTTTCCCTCGAAGGGAGCTCGAACCGGCTAACAGGAATGGTGGATTCACTGGCGGTGGTCAAAATTCTCCACAACAGGAGGAAGACCTGCAAAGATGGAATGATGATCAGTTCCCTCTGAGAAGAGAATGGCAACAAAACGAAAATTTTTGCGGCCCAAGGCACTGGAATCAAAGACAGCAACACTATCAACAATACAGGGGAAGAAGAAACCCTAGAGGTTATGGACGGCGCAGGGATTTCCAGAGGCTCAATTTGCAACCTAGAAATCAACATCACAGAAGGAGGGAAGACGTCAGAGAAGAGGAAATCTCAATTACCCTCAATGCTAATCGTCTTCAGGATCTTGTTTTGAAATTGGAAAATACTGCATTAATAATAAAATGGCATGGGAAAAATTTAAATTGGCAAAGTCTGGAGACATGGTGGTATGATAAATGGGGAACGGAATTGGAATTCAAGAGGATGACAAATGATTATTTTGTGGTCATTTGTCCTTCGAAAGCCATCAGGGCTTGAATTGAAGAAGGGATTTGGATTCTTGACGGCTGCGGCTTTTACATCAGCAGATGGAAGGCCGGGTTTGATCCAACTTCACATCGTTTGGAAAAAATCCATGATTGGTATATTTTACCTAATCTCCCCCTTGAATATTGGGACTCCAGGGTTTTGGAAGAAATTGGTAACGACATGGGATCCTTTTTGTGCGCGGAGGAAAGGGGCAACCCAGAAGGGTCAGGCACAGTGGTTCGGGTAGGCATCGAGAGCAATCCAAATCGTAGAATCCTAAGTGAAATCAAGATTTCGTCAAGATTAGGCATCTAGACGCAGAAAGTGATCCATAACCCCCTTCCCACAGACACTTTGGTCAAAGTGCTAGGGTGGAAAAGTGATCCTTTTCCAAAGGAAAAATCGGAGCAAGCATCCAATAAACAACTCATGGAGGATGAAGATCATATCGAAGAAGGTCCCCCTCTCCCTTCTAAAATGGAGCTTCAAAAGGAATCCAAATCAGCCCAGAGGCTGGATGACGCTCAGAGCGTCAGATCCATCAATCAAAAATTGTCGCAGGCAATTGAACTGATTGGTAACACATTGCGTAAGGAGGATCTTGATTCCCTCATAAATGTGGGCAAAGAATTGGTGGACATTGCAAATGTGGCCAAAAAAGGGGAGCTCAACATCGACAATTTTGAAGGTGAAGATTGGCTTGCAAAACAAGATTTCAAACTGATGGGAAATGAAGGCTTCTTAGCTGAAAAGGAAGACCCAAGTAAAGTTCTGAATAACCTCATAGAACAAGGGGAGTTAGGGCTAAAATCCAAGGAACCAACCAAAACATTGCCAGATTACGAAGAACACAGAGGAAAAGGTAGGATCCCGAATAAGGAAAAACTCAAGTGGGATGGGGAGGCTTCAAGGCAATTGAAAATCCAAACTCTATTGAAAGTAGGGAAGGGGAATGCCCTTCCTGAACAACAATGAAAATCATAACTTGGAATGTTAGGGGCTTAAATGCCCCTAACAAAAGATGTCTGTTGCGGCAGCATCTGAACTCGCAGCAACCAGACATTTGTTTGATTCAAGAATCTAAGCTAGGAGAACAAGAAAGAGCAACTCTCAGCTTGAAATTGAGGAAGTGGAAGATTTGTGGAGTCAATGCGGAAGGAGCCTCAGGAGGACTACTCACTCTTTGGAAGCCGCAAATAGTCTTGATTGAAGTGGTGGCTTCGAGCAAGTGCTGGCAAGCCTGCAAGGTAAGGAGCCTTGCCTTCAATCTAAGTTTTCTTCTGGTAAACGTTTATGGGCCTAACAACTACATTCATAAAAGAAGTGTTTGGAACGAATTGGACAAAGTCTGCAAATCCCCAGGGTTCAAATTTTTCATTTTAGGTGGGGATTTCAACACAATTTTGAAAGAAAGTGATAAGAAAGGGGGAGTAGGAAGGAAACTTCAGTCTCAGCTAGATTTTGAAAGTTTTGTGGATAGAAATGAGCTTTGTGACATTCAGATGGGAGGTGGGCAGTTCACCTGGACAAACAGAAGGTTAGGCTTCTGCAACATAGTTGAGAAATTGGATAGGTTCCTCTTCAAAAGGAACTTCAGTAGCTTTCCCTTTAATCTCGACTGTTAGTTGCTTCCATTACCAGGGTCAGATCACTACCCCATTCGCTTGGAACTATTGGGAGAAAAGGGATCAGTCAGGAGTCCCTTTAAGTTTGAAAATATGTGGTTTTAGCACAAGGATTTTTTGGATCTAATCAAACAATGGTGGAATGAAACACAGCTAGTAGGTACCAAAATGTTCAGCATTGCAGTCAAGCTGAAGGTTATTAAACAGAATCTAAAATTATGGAATAAAAATAACTTCAAAAACATCTTTGACGAGAAGAAGCAATGTGAATTAGAATTAAAAGCCCTCTTGGAGAAGATTATTAGAGATGGAATGGATAACCACAGCTACTTGCAAGAAAAGTTGTTGATGGAAAAAATGAATGATATTCTCACCAAGGAAGAAGTGTTCTGGCGACAAAAATCCTGAGAAGTTTGGTTATCTGCCGGGGATAGAAATACAAAATACTTTCATAACGCTACAAAGGCAAGAAGGGAAGTAAATAGAATTTCTAGGGTAAAAGACATTAATGGAAGACTTGTGGAGGATGTGGAAGAGGTTAAACAAGTTGTGGTGGAGCATTTTCAGAACCTCTTGCATGAGCCGGAAGGTTCCCTACTCACAGCCCAAGAAGAGCTTGTGGGATATATACCTAAGCTGGTAAATGATGAACAAAATGATATGCTAAATAGCAAATTTTTGGAGGAGGAAGTGAAGTTTGAGCTCTTTCAGCTTCATCCAGATAAAGCATCTGGACCCGATGGTTTTCCAGCTAGCTTTTCTAGAAATGCTGGGACATAATCAGCATTGACATTGTGGAGGCCTTAGAGGAATCTAGGATCTCTGGACAACTTCTAAAAGAAGTTAATAATACTTTTTTAGCTCTAATCCCAAAGAAAGAGAAGCCTAAACTTCTGGACGACTTCAGGCCAATCTCTTTGTGCAACACTTTTTATAAGATTTTAGCTAAAACAATGGCAAATAGGTTAAAAACACTTCTACCGGATTTGATTTCAGAAGAGCAGACGGGGTTCGTCTCAGGTAGGTCCATCTTGGATGGGGTAATTATTGCTCAGGAGGCTATACACTCAATTCAAACCACGTGAAAGTAGGCAATGATATTAAAACTTGACATTAAAAAGGCTTATGATCGGGTCAATTGGCATTTTGTGTTTAAAGTTTTGGAAGGATTCGGCTTCACTAAGAATTGGCTAGACTAGATTTTCTCCTGGGTTGCAGGTCCGAGATTCTCAGTCCTCGTGAATGGAACTCCGGAGGGCTTCTTCAATGTCTCTCGTGGGTTACGACAGGGAGACACACTATCCCCCTTTCTTTTCATTTTAATGGCTGAAGCGCTCGGCAGATCGCTTACCAGAGCTTGGAACCTCAGGGAGATTGTGGGAGTTCAAGTCACAAGTGGCGTTCCACATATTACCCATTAGCAATTTGCTGATGACACCATGCTGTTTGGGAAAGCCCAAATCAGGGAGGCTCGAAGTTTCAAGACAATCCTCCAAAAGTACACTATTGCCTCTGGACAAGAAGTTAGTCTTGAAAAATCAGAAGTTTTTTTCTTCAACACTCCAGCGAGAGTGGAAGCTCAGATTTTGCGGATCCTTGGTTTTACGAAAGGATCTCTTCCTTGCACTTATTTGGGGATCTCATTGGATAGGGGTCTTCGCCTAGGTAATTTCTAGAACAGTTTACTGGAGAAAGTCAGCAACAAGGCAACCTCCTAGAAAAATTGTTGGCTGTCTTGGGCAGGCAGGTTAATGAAACTCAAGTCAATCATTTCCACCCTACCTACCTACCTAATGTCCTGTCTCCCTTTGTCAAGCAAAGCCAGCAAAGAATTGAATAAGAAGATGAAGTTTTTTTGGCAAGGATCGTCTGAACAATTCAAATAGCCTCTTGTTAAGTGGAAGCAAATTTATGAATCTAAACAAAGGAATGGATTAGGTATCAAAAATCTTTTGCTCCAAAACAAAGCCCTGGGAGCCAAATTAGTTTGGACAATTTTCTCTAACCCAGATCTTAAGTGGGTTTGAACTGTGCGAGAAAAATATTTGGATGAAGGGGTAGACACCATTTTCATTTCCAGGGAGCTCCCCTCAGGTTCTAGAATTTGGAATTTTATCTGTAGTTACAGAAATCTTATTTCAGAACATCTTTCATGGGAGATTAGGAGTAGGGATTCTGCTAATTTCTAGGATGATTCTTGGCAAGGATTACCCAAACTAGCCAATGAGGTAGGACTGGCAAACGTCAAAACTATAACAACCCAGACATGGGGGGATAAGGTAAGAGATTTTTTGACTCCATCTTTTCATAATGGCCTTCTAATAGCCAAATGGAAGAGTCCAAATAACCTCAGGTTAAATCAGGCAGAAGTGGAATTATTTGACAAAACCATGGCTAATAGACAGATCAGCTTCAGGTAGGGTTCGGACATCCTCAGATGGGTAGGCGCCCCAAATGGAGTTTATAGTGTTAAAGAAGGATACAATAAACTGTCAGACTGCCAAGAGGAAGCCTTTGCAATCCCAAGAGAGCTGTGTTGGAATCCCAATTGCCTACCAAAGGCAGGGGTCTTCTTGTGGATAGCCTCACAAGGTAGAGCCTTAACAATAGACAGGTTAGCCAAACTCAGATTTCAGGGTCCATCAAGATGTTGTTTGTGTAAAACAAACTCAGAGGATGGAGATCATCTCTTCCTTAGTTGCCCTTACACGAGCACATGTTGGAATTGGCTAATGAACAAACTTTTCTGGAAATCGGCTACGCCAGTGGGATTGTCTGATTGGCTTTACAGCTGGCCCAGTTTATACAAAAAAGTGGTGTATCACAAGCTGTGGGAAATTAGTCCTTCATTACTAATTTGGGAGCTTTGGAAAGAGAGAAACAGGAGACTCTTTTAGGACAAAGAAATGCCTCTCCCTTCGTTTCTAAATAAACTTGAGAGTAGTATAGTTGAGGTTTTCAACTCAATGCTGGGCAATGTAACACAAAAGAGCTTCTCAGTCTGGGATGCCAAGATCAGATAAGGCTAGCAGGGCCTTGTATTGCCAAGATCAGACAACAATCAATGCTTAAAAGAAAACTAGCCAAATGGTCTCCCCCAGACCCTGAGTGGTTCAAATTAAACTTCGACGGAGCATCACAAGGGAATCCTGGTAAATCAGGAGCTGGCTGCATCATCAGGAATTGGGAAGGGAAAACAATTGGTAGTCTTGCAGAGCCACTAGCAGATGGAACCAACAATGAAGTAGAACTGGAGGCCTTAATCTTAGGCTTAAAGCTCTGCCATGAGCTAAATCTATGTCAGGTTGCCATTGAGGGAGACTCCCTTCTGGTGATCAATGGGTTGCGCACAAGGAAACTTCTAAACTGGAAATTGGCCGCAAAACTGGAATCAGCCTTGGCTTTGATGGATCGGTGTGAGTTGACTACTGTTAACCACATCTATAGAGAGGCCAATTTAGAAGCAGACTCTCTTTCTAATCAGGGGGCAAATGGAATAAGAGTCAAATTTCTCTCTAGCTGAAGAAGTATGACAGGGTCTTTGGAAGGAGGACCTATTTCAAATGTAACGTATATGTAATTTGGCACCAAATTGTTTATGCGATCTCATATAAATGTAGAGTGACTGGCAGTCACAATTTACAGCAATCACTCACTGAATTCTGCTCTGTGAAAACTCTCCATCGACGATCTATTTCAAGTTCTTCACTATTCATCTATGACAGTTCAAGAGCTTCGCCGATAGTTGAACCATTCGGCAGGTCCAATGGCTCAACGCTTCCAATGGTTCAAAGGTTCAATAGAGCAAGGGCGCCAACAGTTGAACTGGTTCAACAGTTCAATAGGTTTGATGGTTTCACAGGTTCAAAGGTTCAACAGAGCAAGGGCGCCAACAGTTGAACTGGTTCAACAGTTCAACAGGTTTGATAGTTCCACAGGTTCAAAGGTTCAACAGAGCAAGGGTGCCAACAGTTGAACTGGTTCAACAGTTTAACAGGTTTGACGATTCCACAGGTTCAAAGGTTCAACAGAGCAAGGGCGCCAACAGTTGAACTAGTTCAACAGTTCAACAGGTTCGATGGTTCCACTGGTTCAAAGGTTCAACAGAGCAAGGGTGCCAACAGTTGAACTGGTTCAACAGTTCAACAGATTTGACAGTTCCACAGGTTCAAAGGTTCAACAGAGCAAGGGCGCCAACAGTTGAACTGGTTCAACAGTTCAATAGGTTTGACGGTTCCACAGGTTCAAAGGTTCAACAGAGCAAGGGCGCCAACAGTTGAACTGGTTCAACAGTTCAACAAGTTCGACAGTTCAACAGGTTCAACCGTTCAGCAGGTTCAACGGTTCAAAGGGTTCAACGGTTCAAGGAGTTCTACTGATAGTTGAACCATTCGACAGGTTCGACGGTTCAACGAGTTCAATGGTTCAACCAATTCAGTGGTTCGATAATTGATTTGTTCATCATGTCAACAACGAATCTACTAATTGGTGAAACAATTATTCAGGACTACTGAATCTCTGTGTTTACTGTGCAATCTCCTCATATACAAGCGAACTTAAGTTTAGATAAGTTGCGCCTATGATTTGTGCCCTAGCTGAGCAAAGTTGTAATTTGACATTGCCTCAAACAAGGACCCTCTAGAGGTGACGAAGGTCCTGCCCTTCATCCTTGACCTAAAAGGCTTGACGCTGATTGAGCACCAGGATCGTGTCATCCAGGCCTACGGCTTCCTCTAGAACATGTTGCTAGAGAATGTGGATTCCGGGGAAGAGGTGTGGGTTGACAGGGTTCGTGCCATGGCTGTTGAGCTCAGCCTCTTTTGATATCTTGGTTAGATAAATCCTCAGTCCGGTGGGCTTTGACCCAGTAGGTTTGTTAATAATATAGTTAATATCAGACCAGTAAGCCTAGTGGCTAATTTTGTAAAGCATGGTCATCAATATCAGACCAGTAAGCCTAGTGGCTGATTTTGTAAAGCATGGTAAACCCTATAGTTTCAAGGAAGGGTTTAGGAGTTTTCTTGTCATCTGGCTGTGGCAGGTAAACGGCTTATAGGCACCTGCATGTTCATTCTCTCTTCGGATTAATAGAAACTTTATATTTACGAATAAAAAAACAAAAGAATAATAAAAGTATATTATAAAAATATAAAAAAGAAGGGGATATAAATTAAGAGTAAAAGATAAAGGAAGAGTAAAATACATATAATATTAGAGTCAGAAGTTAAAATACTCATTTTTATATTTTATAATATAATTTTTTTTAATTAATCTCTTTTTAGTACTTGTATTTTGAAGATAGTATTATTGTGATCAAAATCATTTAACTAATGATTAGTAGGTGTATTTATGCACCAATTAAATGTTATAATTTTTTCCACCTCAATTTTATATATACTTTTTATAAACTAAACATGTAATTTTTTTAACTACAAATGTTTCAAAATATAATTATGAATAATCTAATAGGTTCTTTGTTTTAGTTGCTATTCCCATTGACTCATATTTTAAAGTAAAAAAAATGCTAATAGTTTATTAAAATCTCTATAAATATAAATACAAACCATTAATGGGTGAAAGTGAGAATTAAAATATTTTTTTTACAAATTATAACTTGCTTATGCAGGCCTAATCTACACCCATGGTAATAAATTCTTCAAAACAAAAGCTTCGGAATATGAATTATTGATTACGATGGTGATAAAAGAGCGTGGGCCATGTGGAGGGCACAGTCTTCTAGTGAGTACGGCTCTTCAAATGCATGGAACCAACAATGAAAAAATAGGGAAAAAAAATTAATTATTTATGTAATGTGGTCTATGTGTACTGACATAAACAACTACATGTAATACATACATTGTGATCAGTTACACTAGTAGAGACCCAAATATTACAATACCATTTTAAAATCTACCCCACCAAATCTTTTGATATTTTTACATAGCACCCATCAAGGGATACTTCTAGATCATGATGAGTTTTTCGGTAATCGCTTAATATTCTACAAATTATATTCAATTCCTAAGCTAGATAATTTAATTTTACAATGTTATCATTGTATCCATTGCACCAGGGTTTATTCATGACTAGGGTTTTTGAGTAAAATTGCTTCCTCAAAATACAACTAGAAGTAGCTTTCCATAGAAAGAGAAAAATATGAATTTAAATATAAAGAAATGTTGTATTCTTTGAGAGTTCAATGTCCATGCATCCATGTCTAGAATAACTATTTTGATTAGCTCTAAACTCCAAACAAACTCTCACATGATTTATTTAATAAGTTTTATCGACGACTATTATATGGGTTATTAGATGTAAAACAATAAATAAATTCCTTCTAGTTAAGTGTTGTCGAAACAATGTGATGAACCTGAATAAGTTATATGGGTCTATTTCAACTTAATGGTCATTTCCTGCTATCTTATGTGGAATAATGTAATAACTGAATATATAAAGCAACCTACTATTATCCAAAATGAGCACTGGTTCTAACCTTCATGATTTAGTCTTTAATCCTTCTACCAGTCCCAAAGCTAGTTAGTCCTATGACTACGCAGTCATAACAATTTGAGATGGTTCTGAATGGGAGGCTTCTATTGGGTATATATCATGCTCTTTGGGACATTAATCAGGTCCATACAATAATGTTGAATTAATGATTAATAATTCTCATGTTCTCATCGTGCTCTAGATGGCATCTTTCAACCATATTTGATAACCATTCTTTTTCTTTATCTATTTTCTATTTTTGAGAAGGAATTGCTGAAATTGAAAAAACATTCATAGTAAGTCAAGAATGATTTTCCAAGAAATTGATTGAGGTATTGTTCTTGCAAAGGAACTACATTGGTTATCCATTAGTATGTTTTGTTGGCTGTACAAGAAGTTGCTTGTTTAGATTAGCCTAAACAATTTGACTCTTGCTTTTTTCAATATATGTTTCTTATGTTGATCCTCATGGAGTCTGTAAATGTAATTTGTGATACCATATCAACTATTAATTTTGTGAATTATTCATATCCTTCTTCTCATACTTATATGAACTATTGAACTGACAACTTAATTGGCTTTAGTTAGTCAAAGAAAAATCTATGTTGTATTATTTTCTATGTTACATTTTCTCTTTTGCTATTTTTGCTCCTAGTTTTAGGTTTCAAGATTGAACTTATCTTAATATTCTATCTATTCCTCACTAGAAATTTGCCTTGCAAAATAAATTAGTACCACAAGCAATGTGATCCTATCACAACCTTGTTTTTGTATTATGATATCACTGCGCGCGCACACACACACACACGCGCGCACACACACACACACACATATATGATATTAATTTTGGTATGTAAGATATAAATCATCATGTACATAGGTGGTTTAATTATGTTGATTATAAGTTACAGTTAATACTATGTACATAGGTAAACTATGTTTGAATGCCATATTTATAATAGATATTAATGTTGTAAATAATTTGATTATATTTCAGATTTTGGGAAAAGTCTAACTACAAATTTGTTGCTATCTGAGTATGATAGGATAGAAATCAACACTCTTATTGGGATAGAGAGTATCACCGGGAAGAAGCATCTAGCCATCCAAGGGTGACATGCAATGAAAAACTCATGCACACAACCACGTAGTTGCATATAGTTAATATTGCATTTTGTTGTGAGTTAAAATGAATATTTTGTTTGGTGTGCATGTCTTTATGTGCAAAAGAAATAAATGTTTTTATTTTATTATGAAAAAGTAGAATTTAGTGTTATTAAATAATTATGATTATTTTCATAAATAGTTATCATAATTATAATTTAGTATTTTAAAGGAAAATTGCATTTCCTTCTTGTCTTTGACTTTCGTGTGTGTGTTTGTGTGTTATTTTTCTTTTTATTAAATCTGAATGATAGAATAGACTCAATTATTATAAAATATTAAGAAAATTTGGGAGATTAAATATAATTACATTTGATAAAAAAATTATCAAAACCTTTTGTTTGTTTAATTATAAGTTTGTTGTAGCTTTGGAATTGAGGAAAGGGCATAATCTTGACAGCTGCAACAAAAAAAATGAAACATTCTGGAACTCATTCACAGCACATTCTTATCTGCAACTTTCACACAACCTCACACAGGCTTCCAATGTCTTTGCACCTTCAAGTGACTCAAACTCACGCTCTCCACAAGTTTCTTCTCACAAACTCATCCTCTGGCGGATCCCACACTCACTCTTGGGCAGTGACCCCCTTCTCATCTTAGCTCTCTATTTCTATAGATATCCCAAAATATTTTCATGATCTTCCATCTGGAAAGGCGAAGGGACACAGATGAAAATCCAAAATTGTTATTAGAGTCAAAGACTCTCTTTCTCCTTTAGGTCTGTAGCCTCACCCTATCCTCATGGCACTTCATCTCCCTGCAAAATATGGAGCCAAAGAGTCTTAAATGTGCGTTGAAAGTTTTTTTTATTGAACTTCCTTTTTCTTGGCTGCTCCTCTAGGTGCATTAGATTCTCTTCTTTTGTTTTTAATTGTTGTTTGAAATGTTTGTTTGACTGACCTTTATCTCCAGGCTGTGCTACCTCAAGCTTAATCTAAAATTTTAAGTGTTTATCTCTTTTAAAAAAAGCACCTACCCATACTCAGCGTGCAAAAAAAAACAAGATATGACATATTAAATAGTAATAAATGTTGTTACCAAATATGGCGTTCTATTTCCATGCCTCCTCAAATTTCTACGTGGAAATTTGCATTAAATGGATGCATTTTCTTCCAAGAAAATCTACATTCAACACTATTAGTTAATTTGCATCATTTTAGTTCAATTCCATCTCCGTCCAGCACAACATATTGAAGTTTAATGGCCCCGCCATTTAACTGAATATTGATAATGAAATATATTTGCCTCTAAAGATTCTTCCATTATGCTTCCTTTTAGATATTGGAATAATATATTAAAAATATTATATCAAATACATGTGCACCTATGTTGAAAACATCCAAGGACACCATTTATCAATGAAATCTCATAAAGAATTAGATATTTGCCATTCCATCGAGCCAATACTTGCATGACCACAACAAAACCATCGGCAAGCCAAAATGGATAGGGATAAGCGTCTCAGCATTCCTAAGATCTCCACCAAACCATTTGCTCTCAAGTGTTACAGAACTCCAGAAATTGTGTTTTTGCCAAACTGCTAGCACAAGTTGCGAAACTTAAAAATCTTAGAAACTAGAAGGAATTCAAATGCAAAACCTTTGTGTATAATTCTAGAATGCTGTCAAGATTCTTCCTATCAGAGAGTTTGTCACCAAACTTCATAGATTTCTCTAAACAATTGTTTCACTAAAACCATCCCGTTATGTGTCAGTACTTCTGTGAAACTACAACTTTGCAATTCTGATTATGCCAGTCACATCCAATGCTAAGAAATGTCATAAAAAATCCAAAACAAACTAAAATTAAATTGAAAGATTAAACTTGCACTTTTTTTTTGTTGATGTCGATTACTTGTTTGCCCAGGATGGAACTGCATTAGACACACTAGGTAGGAAGTTTGTGAACATACACTCACTGTAAGGCCTACCCTTTTTGTAGACCTTTTATATGGTACATGACTTTAGACTTGTGGATTTATTCCTTTGATTATGGTTTTGTACTATTATATGGACTATGGAGCTTGTGAGTTTGAACATTTATATGTTTTTAATGTGTGGTTGGGAGTGTTGGACTTATGAGTTGTGGTTAATTGGAATTTTGAACACATTGTGACTTGAAATATTTTTATGTGAAGTGAATGGTATCATGTTATATGGGAGTATATTTTATTTTATAATGCAAGGAAATAGTGTTGTTTTAATTAAATGGATTTTGTTTTATGAGAGACGATCAATAGTGGTTAAATCATATTCTTATTTTAATGTTGCTTCGGCTATATTTTACATGACAATTTGATGTTCAAAATTGTGTTTTGCAAGGGGTGGCCAAGGCTTAAAAATATATAGAGATTTATCAAGAATTTTTGTGTGTTAAACCAGAGAAAACCTAGCCTATTCTGCGTGGAGGAATAAAGGCTTAGTTAAGTTTTGTGTATTTATTATGATTTATTTGTATTCTTTTTAATTTCGAGTGAAATTAATTAAGTATATTGTTTTAAAATTTTCCATGGTTTTGATTTTGGTTAAGTGATTTAATTTTAAAATGATTATTATTCCTGGAGCTTTGGAAAATTTTAAGGATTGTTTTTTGGGATTTCTCAGATTGTGAAGTTTGACAATTCTTGCCTTAACTGTGCTTCTCCTAACTTGGAGGGCAAAGGTAGGACCTTTATCTTGGAAAGTTCTTATGTTTTGTATGGTTGTATTTTGTTGGAAAGAAAGTTTGTTATTTGAATTTTGGGTGTAATTAAATTGGGTGTTTGGGAAATTTATTGTTGGGGATCAAGAGAGGAGGTTTCTCCCTCTTCCCCTTGTTAAAGAATCCACTTAAAATTCTTGTTTTTGTTTGTGAGTCTCAACTTGGGTTTGGGAAAGATGATTGTGTATTGAATTTTCTATGAGTGTTAAATTGTGTGAAACCATACTCTTGAGAAATCTCCCAAGCTCGAGGGTGGATTGGTATTCCAATCCTATGGTAGGGCGGAGAGTGATTCGGGCCATCCATGTTTGCGTGATGTGTGCAAGATATTTGCAAATGTGTGAGAACACTAGTGTTATTCTAGATTTATTTATGTCAATAGCTTGGAGCTTTTTCTAGTCGATCATTATGAGGGTGAGTGTGAGATCATGATGGGCCAAATAGTGGCAATGGAGAAAAAACTTGTTGGATGAAAAAGTGCTAACATTTATACTAATATTTAGATTTGGATGGAAAGGATGTTAATATTTCTAACTCAAATATGGTTTTCCTCCAAAACTGCCTTAGGATTACCTCATATTTAGGCAAGTGGGAGTCCCAAAACTTGCCAAAGAAACTTGAAAAACCACCCATTTAGTGTTATCTTGAAGTTTTCCACAATTTCATCCTTGAAGCTGACAGACTTGTTTGTAACTAAATTTAATCAAATTAAAAGGGTTTATAGAGGAAGCTATTAAGATTCTAAAAATATAATATATGCTTCATAATAATTTTAATACGCAATTATTATTAATTTTCTACATATGCTATGCGTGATTTCTAGATAGATATACATATTGAAAAATATCCATAACTTTCAACATATTAATCCTTTTTTAAATCCAAAAGATGCGTCACATTCTAGGATTTGTTGGGTATACATTAAAATCTAAATTTTTTGAGTTCCATATATTTTTGACTAAGTTAGTGTAGTGCCCCTCAACTGGTCGTCTTTTAGACTGATGTTTGCTTAGTAGTACTGGACATTATGATAGTATTCTAGATCGTTTGATGATGGATTTCTAGTTATTTTGTTATTTCAGTATGAACTTAATTATTATGATAACAGATGTTGATGATGGATTATGTCATTTTATGCTTTACAATTTGATAAATGAACTGATGTTTTAGATGCTTTGATGTTATTCATTATATGGGATTGGAAGTTAGTTGATCATTTTATGTTGTAGACTAGTAATCTGTTACATTGTTTAATATAGTTGATTGTTATTCATAAACATGAATGGAACAGTGTCGTATTACTCGCTCTCGAGTACCCTACCCCACTGCGATTTCCATTCACGATAGGACTGCATGTGATGTATATGTATATCTTGTTATGGTTAACTGTGCATTGCTGTAGGATGCAGGTACTAGGCATCGACTCCACCTGATTACAGGTCTGAGCGTGCCTTCGCCAATGGATTAGTTGGTTGGAGTTAACGTGAGGTCCCTAGTCAGTGTTCCTTCGTCGTCAGTTTACCCTTGTGGTCATTGGTTGTCATTCGCCCATGTCTTACTGTCAGGTAATATTGTATCTTGGAGTCTAATGAGTTCTGCAGGTGTCTAAGTATGTGTGGTAATGTTGTGCTTTAATTAGAATTATTCTACGAAGGAGTATAAATGTTGTTAAATGGGCATAATGTCGTTAGTAGTCGATTTTAGCTATAAATAAATTATTATTTTAATAGAAGTGTTGTTGATAAATAAAGTTGTAAGAAGTTTGTATTATTCAATATAATATTAATTATAATAAATATTTAAATAAATAAATAGATGTAATCACGCTTGTAAATTGTGATTCACAACTTGATTAATAAGAAATTAAAGTATAGTACAAAATTATATATTGTCGAAATAGTACTATTCTATTTATAACAATATTTTGGGTCGGCTATAAAGAAAAATAATAATGAAATAAAATATCTAATAATTGGGATCTTTAAATAAAAAATACATATTCTTTAAAGGAGTTATGCACGGAATCACGTGCTAAGCCCTTGGAGAGGAGAGAGGCTGAGTTATAAAAGAGCTGTGGGTGCATCAAGGACAGCATGATAGGTGAAAGGGAAGAAGCAGCTTGGAACTGCAGCGATTGGAGCAGATTCGTCGAGTTGATTGCGAAACCAGGTTCTTTGGAATACTTGCCTTCTTTCGCTGTTTACTTTCTCTGAATCTGAGCATGTTGATTGTTTGCGTCTTTGTCTAATTTATGAAATGGTTTTGGTTCAATGGTTTCTGCCGGAACTTTCTGTCATTTCTGCAAATGTGTATTCTCTGTGGACGGTTTTAGATGAAAACCTTGAGTCTGTAATAAATGGAATTGCCTTACCATCCTCCCACCGTCCTCCAACAGATTAGAACTATTTTTCCAGGTTACATTTAATGGAGATCGTCCGTATGAGGGTTCCAAATAGTAGATGACATGATGTGTTTTCTGTAGCTCACCTTCTCCCTCAGACATTAGACGACCAAGGGTTCTTCTTTACACTGAAATCCCCTAACACCTTGGGGCAAGCGATTTGTTGTGTGAAAACAATTCTGTTCCTTGCTTCCTTACGGCCTTTGAACCCTAGTTTAGAAAGAGAACATTGACAGGCAGTGGATCGGGCATATACAGATGGTATCGCTTCCATCATAGTTTTTTAAAAAAAATAGGTAATAGCAGTGAGTCGACCATTCTTACAATTGCGGTCCCTTTTCCCTGAGATCCTTTCTATGCATTCATTGATCATTGATCAGTGCCTCTGATATAGCGAACTAATCATGGATCGCCTTGGCAACAACTAGTCGCACATCTATCAGTTTGCGAAATATGGTCCAAATGCAGAAGTAATTCGTAAAGGAAGGCTAACTGCAGAGCCTCCTAACCCTAAGAGGTACAAGAGTCGCAGTCCTAGGCGGTCCAGCAAAAGGTTCAATGATGACTATAGATCTCGAGATTATAGGAGGCGAAGTAGGAGTCGTGATAGACACGACCATCACAGATATCATGAAAAAGAATGAGAATATCATCGTCGGAGCCTGAGCCACAGTGTTAGCCCTCGTCAGAGTCTGAGTAGGAGTCGAAGTAGGGACACAAATGATGGCAGAAAGAAAAGGTCCCGAAGTCATTCTATGGACCGTTGACAAACCATGCCATGGCTGGAGTCATTGAAACCCTTACATTTTCGATTATTGAAGGCTCTTTTGTTGGACACCAACTCTGCACTCGTCCCTTGCTTCCTAGCCGTTGAGCTAAGGTGTGTATCTGCCAGAGGGAGGAAGTTTTGCAGACTGTTGGTTTGTCGCTTTCTAAGGCCGAGAGGAGGAGTTATCCATCGCTTGGTCAGTATAAACCCTAAGTTGCTCCCCACTACGGAAGAATATATTAGAGGTATATATTTGGTGCTTGTCTGTATCTTTCCCCACTGCCAATTGATGGTCGTTATGCCCAGGGAGGCCGCAGACTTGGCTATCAGTTGGAGTTCTTTCAAAAAGGTTTGCAGGGGGGGTTGTTATGGTGTAAGTGCGAACACAATACATAGGATAGCATGTAGACAGCCACTGTCTGAAGGTGTTCTGAGTTATGAGCTGGACGTGTAGTAAAGAATTCTAATGCTTATCTTTCTTAAATCATGAGCTGTAGAGCAAATTGCTTCTGATAACTATAGAATACCAGTGTGCAAATTCCCGTAGACAGTCGACTGGTGTATTGCAATTGGCTCTCTCTATATATATATTCAGTTTATGAAACAATCACCCTTGTTTTGTAGCAATGTATTTAGTGAACAAAGATCTATCATTGCACCAGGAAATTCGAACTTGTTTTGAGTAAACTACCTAGACCATCTCTTGAAACCATTGCTGTTACGTAGCGTTCTTCCAGATTTGAGTTTAGTAGAATGAGGTTTGAAGCATTCTGTACCGTATCTAGAGTAGTAAGGAGATCAACTCAGTAAAAATAGCGAGTAATGGTTAGCGTTCTGTGATCATAGTTGCAAGCAAGATTAAACCATGCAACCTTCTGTCAGATCATTAAAATTTGAAATGTAATCATACCTTTATATTGGAAATCTGCACAACTGTAGAAAGAATCATTTTGGTTTGGAAATTGTTAGAAGCCAACTTCAGTTTGTCTTTCCAGATTTTCATCGTCTCTTGTGATTATTGCTATTCGTTAGAAAATGAGCAAATGATTTACGTGGATACCGTCAACGCAGTAAGTTTGCAAGTTTAGTGATCATAGCCGGAAGTCGTCAGACCGGATGCATATCATTCATGTCAGTGGTAAAACAGTCAATAGCAATTTTACATCTCAGTAGTAAAATATCCCAAGCTGTTCGTATAGGGCACATTTATGATCGTTCTCTTTGAGGAATTAAATCACTATGGATAAAATTAGTTTCAGAGACATCTTCAAACCATCATAAAAGAATCCATTTGATTGAGCTCGCTAGAATGTCTGCAAGACCGTATTAAGGATAGCAAACATTTCGTGATTGAATTTGCCTCATGTGATTGCTGTTCAGTCGTAAGATATCTCTCCTAGCATTATTATCCTTAATAGAATAAAGCTAATCGGACAAGATTGAAGGAAAGTATATAAGATCGTATCTGGAAATAAGTGGTTCTTATATCAATTATTGTAATGATTTAGTTAATCAACTTATTTATCTTTTGAAGCAAAATAAAGGTTAGTTAGAGATTTAGTTGCAAGGTATTAATTTAATTGTTGTAATATAATGTTGATTTTATTTCAGAAGTTGTTTGCATTAAACTGAGAATGAACTGTAGTATTTCATCTCCTGAATTTGAATGGAATTGATTGAGTGTTGTGATGAGTCGTATTGAGGATTGTTCAAACTTGTATTCCAGAGGCTAAGTTGTCGTTGTTAAGTATTTGCAACTTGTGTATTGTTGTTTTTGTAATTACGATATAATAGTGTTTATGTGTATCAAACGAAGTATGAAGTATAATGAGGTACGGTCAAGGTTGAATGTTGTGTCTTGTAAAGTAATAATCTCAGGATGAGATATCAAACCTCTTGTGATCTTATTGTACCGTTTTGTCGTATGGAGAGACCTGAAATCTGTAAAAGAATAAAGTATTGCAATGTTAAAAGTGTTGGATAACAATTGATGTTATGATTCTATTTTGATGCAAAAAGGTTTATGCCTTGCAGTGTACTTATACGTGTGTTGTTATTAAGTCTTGCATGATGTTTTAAGGTTTACTAGGTGTTAGGAAGGAGAGTGGCTTTCAACGTGGGGCCGGCGCCCAAAGTGGCAGTCAGGATAACCCGTTGGAAGTAGATTAATCAAGTGATAACCTAAAAATAAACTAGGGGGTTAAGGGTAGATTTCACATTAATAAGATTAATGGATTCCTCTCCCATGGCCTGTAGTGCTTGTTTAGACTAAGGATGGGTAGAGAAGGCCTGGTCGGCATGATTGACTTCCTTGTCCTCATGAAAGGAAGGTCGATTCCGCATGTGTCACCCTATGGGGCCAGCGCCTAGTGAGAGGCTGTCAGGATAACCATAGATGGGGGCCGGCACCTAGTGAGAGGCTGTCAGGATAACCCATGTTAGGACCGTGCGATGACACTCTCCCTACTACAACCTAGCATTCCTTGTTCAGTCTCTCCTCATTTGTTTAGTGTCGCCTCTGGAAGTGAAGTGAAAGTTAAGTTAAGTTAAGTTATGTTGTGTTGTATTGATATTGCCATGTGTTGTATTGGCGTTTGGTCGTCCTTTGTTCTTGTTTGTCTTTCGTCTACCTGACTGTCAGTGTTTGGGACCTCATGTTAACTCCTAGCTCGGGGGGTGGCCCTTAGGGTTCCACATGGTCGGGTGGAAGAGCTATTTTATCCATTGGTTATTCTTGTCAAGATCTTATGCAGAAAAGGATTTGTTCTGGTTGTACTTGTTCCAATGATGATGATGTAAGTGCACAACTTTGTACCAGATTTGTGTAACAGAATATTCTTTATGTATGTAACTTTTGATGTAGACTAAATGGTAATGTAATGATGTCTTGATGTACTTATGTGAAAGCATTTCAGTTATGTATTTAATCATGCAGATTCCGTTATTTGATGATTTGCAATGAATGTGAACAAGTTATTTATTTGAGCATGGATTTGGATCAGTTACTGATGTATGTTAAATTATGTTAGTTGATTCGTTAAGTGATGCAGCCTTGGACCCTTAGAGAATATGTCGTAATTAGTTGTGTTAACGTTACTTAATCATTTAAAAAAAAATTTCCTATTTCATATTGCATAAGTGTGTATTCTTTAAGGCGTTCAAGGCGGGCGTTACAGTTAGGTTGGCTAGAAAATTCACTTTTAATATTTTAAAAAAGTCACAGTAAAAAATTCATAAATAATTATTTATTTACTTAAAAAATTAAAAAAATATGCGTCACATCCGCTCATGTGTCCTTTACTTAAATACAAATCATGAAGGAAAAATATTATCTTTTTATCATACTTAGGTTGCCTGGAATGACACCTACTTTTTACGTTTTTCTAAAAATTTTAGGCTTCATTGAAATATCCAATTTTCACCAAACTATTATTCAAATTTTCAAAAAAAAAATTAGTAGCCCATAAACTACATTCAATTTATTACAACTTTTATTACTACCTTATTTCTTGATTGTATAGATAACTCATTCAATATTTGACATGAAGTTACTTAAGTCTGTTTTTCACATTTACATTACCACTTAGGGGTAGTGTTTGGCCCATCATGATCCTGTACTCATCCATGAAGATTGAAAGTTTATGGATTTTAAACCCATTTATTAGACTTTCTATTATCAAAACTCTATTTCAAATTGAGTGTTTAGAATAAGTTATAAACTGGTAAAATTGTCTTGAGGAAAACCAGTTTGTTTTGTCTTCAATAAAATTTGTTTTAGAATATGGGTTCTTCTAAAAATTTTAGGACAAGTGCGCCATTGATTTTTTTAAATCATATAAAAATCAATTATACCTAGATTCTATATTTTAAGATATAAAAATATTTGTGATTGGATGTATGTACTGTTATAAAATTATCTTGATAAAACCAGTCCATTGTATGTTTAATAAATTTCATTTTAGAAACTGAGTTTCTTCGATATTTTTATTGAAGATGGGAAACCTAGTTGACTAGATCTTCACAAGAATTCAGCCATACCCAGATTTTCAATTATGCTATGTATGAATTAGTAACTGTCTATCTATACTGCTATTTTGAATATTATGATTTTCCAAGTGATTATATGATTTTTAGAAAACTATATTAAAAGAAATTATTATTTCATTATTATGATATTTTAGACCTTTATTTTACCTTTCTAACACATTTTTAAAATAGGAAAAATCATGGAGATTAGCTTGATTAAATAGAAAAAGAAGACAAAGCAATTTTGTGGAAAAGAATAGAAAGAAAGCATAGTAAAACAAAAACAAAATTAATCAAGAATTAAAAATATAGATGAAGATTGATTTATTTCTATTTATCATTTTAATTAAATTAATTAATTTCCTTGTTTATTTAATTTAATTAATAATTAAATTAATTTTATTGTACATTATATTTTAAATGGTTTAATATTTTTTAAAAATAATAATAATAATACTAATTATTATTATTATTATTACCATTTAACTTTCTTGAAGAAGAAATGGTTTAAATTAATTAATTTCTTAAATCTATATCAGTCTTTAGTGAAGTAATTAATCCGTAAGTTAGTGAACAAATGATATTAAAAAAATGATTTTGTTTTAAGGTGGAAGTAAGTAAATAATTATGTAATTTAGTAAATGTTGAACTATGATTACATTAAATTATGGATTTAGTTCAACATATTTAGGGTATAATTTCTTAAAATTGTTATAAGTTAGATTAGTAATATAATTTTACAATTTTCCTTTAATAAGCCTAAGAGAAAAATATGTAATCGTTCCTACTGTAAATATTATAAAATTTCATAATAAACTCTTCAAATTCATCTATATTGTTGTATCTAAACCAATTGTTTAGGTTTTTAAAGAAATTTATATACAAGATGATTGTATTATATGTATAGAAAATTTTTCATATTAAATTAGCCAATATCAATTGAAGTGTTAGATAATTTAATGTTGTTAAAATTATAGATATGGTATGAATAAATTGGGCATGGGTTGTATTTAAGTTCATTGCTAATTTAATTATAGTCGTTTATATGTTTCTGAACTCTTGGTAATATTATTATGTTTTAAAAAAAATTATTGTGTGTGTGTGCACCCACTTGTATGTGATTATATGGGTGGGAATTACACTCACAAACATGGAGTTGAATTGTAGAACCATTCTTTCAAATTGCAAGAAATTTGCAACGAACTCCATCGCTAAAACATGTGCACAAAAAGTTATTTCTTTTTCCTCCTTTTCCAACATCTCACCAGAACAAGTTTCACTCTCCTCCAACAAGTCTACACTCCATTCTTGTCTCCTCTTGTGGACTTGCATCCACCATGTATCATCCTCCTCCTCCCAAGACTTTATTTTCTCCTCTCGGATCCAACCCACCATTTTTATCTGACCACGTCCACCAAACAATCTGACTACTCTTCTCCTCTTTCATGATTTTTGACCCACCACAAACCAACCACCTCCACCAAGATATCACATTATTTACATCACAACCTGTAGCGTACACATACAAATCTTCACCTACAACTTCATGGAAATTAACAATTTCCATCTTCTCTTCTCTATACTTCACAACCTTCAACATTGCAAATTAAGGAAAATGAATTTCATCACAAAACACAATAAACTTTACCTCTTATTTCTTCGCTGCAATATTTCCTATGTTATCATCAGCTACAACCTTCATTCTCTCATCCTTCACTATAAGGTTTTCATCTACACCATATACTCCCATCATCATCCTCATGTCTTCAACTATTGTAACAAGTTTTTCACCTGTAGCATCTTCTACAACCTCTACACACAAACATGCAATAGCTGCATACAAATCTACATCTTCATTTTTTTTTCTTCCATTTACTTGCATCTTCTTACTCACCTCAGCAACAAGCAAATCCCTATAAACTTCCTCATCACAAAATTTAGAAAAATCAAAAGTTATGTCTATTCATTATTTGCTATTGTGGCATCCCTATTCTCACTCTTAGCTTCTCCATTCATCTCCTTCAAATGTTCACTCAACCTACACAACTTCTCTATCTTCTCACTTTCTTCCTCAAGCAATTCATGCTCCTCAACAAACAACTAAATCTCCAACATCCTCACACAAATCTACATGAAAATTGAAGCCTTCCATGTATCTACTTTCCTCTTGCTCTATATCCTCTATTGCATTCATCATCTCAAACAAATTAGACTCAAAATGTTCAAATTTTACCTTATTTCCTTTCACTGCTCCAACTTCTTTTCCTTCATTTTTTGCTACACTATTCAGGTCTTCATGTTCATCTGTCCAATCTCCTTCTAGCAACTTGTCTATTTTCTTCATCTCTTCTTTCCATAGAAGATCATTCTCCCCTTCGTCCACTTGCTTGTCAAATCTAGGGCCTTCTAATTTTGTCATTTTCGATTCTCCATCTGTTGCAACTTTCCGCTCTTCATACTCAATTGCAAGTTTGTTACCTTCTTATTCTATCTTCTTATCCTCCAAAGGATATGTTGTTTCCAATACTACATCAATTCCAATTTATTCATCCATGTCTTTCAAAAGACATGTCTCTTCTGCAATCTCCAATGCTTCCACTCTTCTTAATTCTTTACGAATTACCTCTTCTTCACATCGTTGTCTCACATATTCCATGCCTTTCCATGGACCATTCTCTATTGCAACTTCATGTTCCACCTCTTTTCTACCTTCAAGAGGACATACTACAACTAGTAACTCTTTCCTCTTCCATTCTTTTCTTTCCTTACTTCCCTTCTTTTCTGGTTTACTTTCCTTTAGGACTGTATGGGTTGTTCCCATATGTTTCTCCTTCCATGCCCCTTCTACCAAAGGGTTGCACCTCTTCTTTCCATCCTTTGCAACCTTGGTTGCAATCTCTTCTCTTCCCTCTTGATCCTTTTGCACAAGGATCTCCTCTTCTTCTTTTCATTTTTCTTATCCACTACCATCTCTTCTCTCTTCTCTTCATCCTTCAAAGGATTCTTAGCCACTTCTTCATTTTTCTCTTTCTCTTTCTCAATCATTGTTGTATGCAATTATTCATATTCCTCATCCTTTTATTTCATGCCTTCTTCATGGCATGCCTTACCTATAAACTCATCCCTTGCAACCTCTCCACGCTACATAGCTTCTAATTTATCACATCTCTCAAACAATATATCAATCATCTCAATCTTTTCAGTCATCTCTCTAAGGAATCCCTTCCTTTTATACCGTCTCTAGCCATCCCATATGACAAGCCTCCACACATATATCTTCATCTCACTCACTACAATCTGACACAACTTGCATTACCTCTTCGTAATATGCAATTTTACTTTTTTCATGGCTCCATCTCTTACTGCTCAAGAATTATCTCACACCTGCAATGGTCCACACGAGCTCTTCTCTAATGTTGCCTCTACTCTCCCAGGACCTTCTCGCTTTGCTACCACTTGGTGTAAGAGGGACTCCCTCTGTTTAACAACACACTCAAACACATAGTTTACACAAGCCAATATTCTTTATTCAAATTGAAATTTCCACAATACATTTGATTGCAATAATTACTTTAATACGTAAACAAAATTTGCATAACAAAAAATCACATTTGGACTTCAATGTCCATCCTCTACATAGTATCTCACCTCTACACGTTCTCCTCTATAACTCTTTCACAACACACTCTTAGCTGCAACTTTCACACCTTTAGGTGACTCAAGAGCCTCAACAAGGTTCTTCTCACAAACTCATCCTTTGGTTGATCCCACACTCACTCTTGGGTAGCAATCCCCTTCTCAGCTTAACTCTCTATTTTTATGGATATCCCAAAATATTTTCATGAACTTCCATCTAGAAAGGCAAAGGGACATAGATGAAAATATAAAATTGTTATTAGAGTCAAAGAATCTCTTTCTCCTTTAGGCCCATGGCCTCACCCTATCCTCTTGTCCCCTCATCTCCCTATGGAATATGGATCCAAAGAGTCTTAAAAGTGCATTGGAATTTTTTTTTATTGAACTTCCTTTTTCCTGGTTGCTCCTCTAGGCACATTAGATTCTCTTCTTTTATTTTTAATTGCTATTTGAAATGTTTCCTTTACTAACCTTTATCTCTAGGCTACACTACCTCAAGCTTAATTTGAAATTTTAAATGTTTATCTCTTTCAAAACAAGCACCTACCCATACTTAGCATACAGAAAAATAACATATGCCATATTAAAAAATAATAAATGTTGTTTCCAAATATGGCATTCTATTTCGACGCCTCCTCAAATTTCTATGTGGAAATCTTCATTAAATGGATGTATTTTCTTTCAAGAAAATCAACAGTCAACACTATTTTTTATTTGCATCATTTTAGTTCCAGCATATCATATTGAAGTTGAATGGCCCTATCATTTAACTGAATATTGATAATAAAATATATCTGCCTCTGAAGATTCTTCCATGATGTTTCCTTTCGTATATTAGAATAATATATTGAAAAGATTATATCAAACACACACATAGTTGCATTGAAAACATCCATGGACACCATTTATCAATGAAATCTTATAAAGAACCAGATATTTGCGATTCCATTGAGCTAATACTGGCATGACCACAAAAAAACCATCAGCAAGCCAAAATAGACAGGGATAAACATAGATCATCATTCCTAAGACCTCCACCAAACCATTTGGTCGCAAGTGCTATAGAACTCAAGAAAAATATATTTTTGCCAAACTGCTAGCACAAGTCGCGAAACTTAAAAATATCAAAAAATGAAAGGAATTCGACTGTGAAACCTTTGCATATAATTTTGGAATGCTCTCAATATTCTTCCTATCAAAGGGTTTGTCGCCAAACTTTGAATATATTGCTCCAAACAATTGTTTCACTCAAACTGCCCTGTTATGCACGGGACTGGAACTCCGTGGAACTGCAACTTTACAATTCTGACTGTGCCAATCACATCCAATGCTAAGAAATGCCATCAAAATTCCAAAACAAACCAAAACAAAATTGAAAGATTAAACCTGCACTTTTTTGGTTGATCAATTTCTTGTTTGCCAGGGATGCTCCTGCATCAAAAATTTTGAGAGCCCAACCAAATTAACATTTTGAAATCTTTTTTTTCTTGAATCTTTATTTTACTATTGTTTTGGGCTATTTAGGCAAATACCCAATTAATAAAATGTAGCACCCATGATTTCTGAGCACAATTCTAAGAATACATATAAATGTGTTTTCTATTATCATTCCTCATTGAAATCAATCAAAATCTATTCTTATGTTTGGAGCGATTGGAAAGAGAGGCACTAGTTTTTAGTTTGGGAAAATAATCAAAAAAATTTATTAACATTATGAGAGGGGGCAGCCAGGTTAGAGGGATTTCTTTGAGTTTTGGGTTAACAAAATATTCTTTTTTCCCTTGAACGAACTATCTGTTTAAAGTGAAGTTGTTTCAATTTTTTAAAAAATGAAAAAAATCTTTCATTGTAGTATCATGTTTCTAGATTTATCCGTGTATGATTATTTATCATCAACATTTTGGATCACACTCTGTGATCCATCATCAGGAGGAAGAGAGCTGTAGGATAGAATGAAAAATTGTAGACCAAGACCAAGTAAATAGGAAAGGGTTAAGAGCTTGTGCAGAGAATGAGGAGTCTAGAAGAGAGGAAGAACAATAAAAAACAATCAAAAAATAAGAAAAAACATATAGACTAAATGAATGGAGAAATAACATAAAAGGAAAACAAATCTAACAAATCTAGGTAGATAACAACAAGGAACTAAACATCACACAAGCAAAATAAAAAATAAATAAAGAGTAAACCAAAAAAATAATATATAGATATATGAGAACAACTAAAATGGGCCCGTATGTATATATACCTATGTATATCAATACGAATACTCATATGGTTAAATATATAATCTAATTAATCTAGGTAGGTGACACCACAACAATAGAGTCAAACATTGAACCTACATAGGTCAAAGTGATAAAATAGGATACTAAATATAAATATATAAACAAAAATAAAATATATAAATATAAGATAAGGAATATATGCAAATATATAAATATAAAAAATATAAATACATATAGATATGTAACTATGCAAATATATATATATATATATATATTTATATATCTATATAAATACATAAATATTTACAAATTATATATATATATATATATATATATATATATATATATATATATATATATATATATATAGAAACACAATACCGCAATATTATGGACTGTGGAAATCTAATGTCTTTAAAATATTTCATTGTGAAATAGGGAAACTAGAGTAGGGAGTTTGATTTCATTTTTTATTAACAAAAATATTCATTCCTCTTCTTGTATGGTAACCAAATTTGGAAGGAACTGTTTTAATTTTAAAACATAAAAAAAAATCTTCATTTCTCCTTTGTTTGGGATGGTCAAATTTGTTGTTGATGTACCCTAGAAAGAGGGTCGAGACCCTCTCAGAGGAGGCTATGAGCCCTACATGGCATAAAAAAAAATTAATTTTTTTCAGTTGGGTCTTCTTCTTATAATGAACATCCTCAGAAAAGTAGTTTTGCCTTAAACTATGAATTCTAGAATTATTTTTCAAGACATTCAAATTTATATAGTTGCGTAATATTGATTGGATTCCTAAAATTTATGGAACTTATTGTTTCGATATCTCATCCCTGTACATAATTATATATGTGAAAATTATATTCTTCATAATATCTCTCAAAAATATTTAGAATTATAATTGTTTCATATTACATTCATGTGACTTTCCTATTATGTTTATTGAGCAACCTCTAAAGAATCATAAGTTTTTGTCAGTTGGAATTTCATATGCAAGTACAAAGAGGTGATTGATATAAATTATTTCTCATTCTATTGACATGAAGTTTAGTTATGATTACTAACCAGTGTAAATAACTTGATTTTACATCTAGAATGAATGTGCAATTGTAACTAGTTTGATTGCTTGATTGGTTCAAAAGAATTATTGCTTATAGATAAGACATGCATTGAAATGGTGCGGATGTGGCTCTGTAAGATTAGTGAGTTTCTTACATTTATCATATCAAGTTAAACCCATGTGTATAAAACACACTCATAGATTGACCCTAGTCATGTTTTTGGCTCTGCAAATTTGTGAATGAAATGAAAGGCTGGCAGGTCTGAGTTTTTTTATGTTAAACAAGATAAAACACGAGTGCATATACCGCACTTGTGTTTTATCTTGTTTGGACCAAAAGTGGTTTGGCCATTTTTTGGTCCCCCATCTTTTGCACACACTCATGTACAACCTTAAACCATGACATCATTACTAACTAAAGTGAGTGACCTACCTCATCACATACCATATCATCCCTAGGGCTTATATGTATCACTACTCAATATCATCTCTAACAATGAAACTATATAGACAAATCAATAGGAGGAATCATAGTTCACATAGCAATAAAAATCATTTGTATGTTGTTGACTTATTCATTTGTATGTAGTTTGTTGCATATGGTAGCTAGCTACAAGCTTGCTATGTTAGTTAGACTATTAAGAATCTTCAAGATAATTCTAGTCTCTATCCCATAATAGGTGACCACTAATGAATATTGACAATCAAGATAATATACATGATTTCACATTTTATATTTCTTAATAGATGACTAAAAATAGAATTCTAGGTAGGAAGTAGGAACTAGGCACAAAAGAAACTAAAGAAAAGATTAAAGGAATCAACTCAATCCAAATTGAGAGTAGAACTAATTTGCTAAATGAGTAAAAGAACCATTTGAGATTATAAATTATATTTATACAAAATCAAATGTGGTGGAGCACACCATATTATAAAATGGTGGATGTAAATAGGGCAATTAGGACCACAATTTAAAGCATGGGTGGTGACTTTAAGGCAAATATGGCCCCAATAGTAGGGTGGAATTTTAGCGGTAATGGAAAATTTGGCCCCAACATAGGCCAAATTTTCAATGGTAATAGGAAATATGGTAGATAATTGAATCGTGTCATATATTCTAGGTGATTAGTCATTAATAACATGTAATTTAATGTGGCAAAAATGATCTAATGTAAATGATTCATAAATAATGAGGTGGCAAGTTAACCACCATTGGACTAACTTTTTGTAAAATCCTAGTGA
Source organism: Cunninghamia lanceolata (assembly GCA_027924645.1). Taxonomy (NCBI): domain Eukaryota; kingdom Viridiplantae; phylum Streptophyta; class Pinopsida; order Cupressales; family Cupressaceae; genus Cunninghamia; species Cunninghamia lanceolata. Next base: position 519,995 of record BSBN01000953.1, on the reverse strand, counting down.
TTGGGCCCTCCTTCTATTTCATTCTATTCATAAAAAATGGAAATCACAATTTAAATAATTTTCTAATCGGCAGGATTCATTGCTAGAAAATCATTGAACATAATAAATTTTATTTAGATATTATTGTGTAAGAGAAATATAATAGATGTCATGTAAGAATGGTGTAAGGTGTATGTCATCATGTGAGGATGGTATTAAGATGTCATTGTGTGGAAATTATGAAAAGGTGCCATCATATGTAAGTGATGCAGATATATCATCAATGAAAATGATGTAAAGGTATCATCATATAGAAATGATATGAATGTGTCATCATGTGGAAAAAATACAAAGATGTCATCATTCAAAAAATATGTAATGGTGTCATCATGTGGAAACAATGCAAATGTCATTGTGTGAAAAATGTGTAATGGTATCATTATGTGAAATTAATGTAATGTTATCATCATCTAAAAGTGATGTAGATGTGTAATCACAAGAAAACAAAGTAAATGTATCATCATGTGGAAATGGTGATAGTGTATCATTGTGTGTAAATAATGTAAATGTTTCCTTATGTGGAATGATGTAAGCATGTCATCATGTGAAAATGGTGTAATATTTCATTGTACATGAGATGTGTAAATATGTCTTAGGAGATGTGATTGTATAAGAACAAGTAAATGATTATAATGTGGAATTAATCATGTAAAAATAAGGAAAGGAATGTCATGTTAGAAGTGATTATGTAAGCATAGTGGTAGGATGTCATATGGGATAACATTTTGTTTTTATTCTTTTAGTGGAGAAGAAGTGTCAATCTTGTATAATTGTAGTGTGATTTTTCCCTAAAATGAGTAATTCAAGTAAATTGGTGTGTAAACAATGTGTTCAAATGTCATCATAGCATTGTTTAAGATTAAAAGGATAAGTGTCATATCAAATGTGTACATGTACACTTGCTAGCATGATGTCATAGTAGAATGACATTTTGCAGTGGAGGAGATCAAGTACATAGATTATATAATAAATTCTTTCAAATGGGGAATCCAAGTATCATTGTGTGTGAGTTAATGGCAAAGACCATGAAATAAAATAAGACAAGTGTACAAAATTGTAAAATACCAAAATTGTAACAAGGAAAAGGTCATAAACATGTAAGAAGAATCTTGTAAATAGTAAGTTAAAAGGTCATGTAAGTGTAAATGAGTAAGTGTGAAAGGAAAATGTGTAGTTGAGGAAGGATCATGTAAAGGAAAACATAAAAGTAGTGAAGGAAAGGTCTATGAAAATACAAATAAAACCATAGCAAACAAGATGTAAACCAAAAGGAAATAAGAGCTATGTTTTTTGTCAACATAAATGAAGTGTCATGGGGACACTTGAACTACTTTACATCAACCCAAATCCATAGAGGAAAAAACACAAAGGTAAATGGAAACAATAAAATCTGGTAAAAGAGGACAAAAATTGTGAAACACAAAAAAATAATATTCATGGAGTGTTGTATCAACATGCATTGTAAAATGTGTCTTTATGTCATCCCCAAGTTTAAATGAATGTGTGAAGAAGTAAAAGTCAAAGAAAGTAACAAAACAAGTAAAACATATAGATTATTTGTAGAAGGTAAGTAGCAAGTGTGGTCTTTCCTTCAGTTCCTTTTTTGGTTTAGGGATGAATGGGTCAAATTGTAAATTTTTGTATTATTTGAGAGAGAATCATTACTCTTCCTCATATTTAAGATAAAAGATCTTAATGTATCTTGAATTTGTTGGTTAGATCATTATATATCCATCCTAAAATAAGAATAATTATCTCTATGTAAATGAAGATCATAGAGGAAGTCCTTGTGCAAGCATTGAAAACACTTCCAAGATCATCCATGGGATTGTATTAAATAAAATCCTCGAACATATAGAGATATATGACAAGCATTGTTGTGAACTTAGTTTTAGGTGAATTTAATGAGTGGTGATGAAAGTGTATTAGATTCATTTATAATGGCTTTAACACAATTTTTAAATAATTCATATGAAGATTGTAAGGCATCAAAAAAATCTCTTCTTCATTAATTTTCATGTTACCTCATGTCTCATGTTGGGGGACTGGATATGTGTACGGTATCACATGATAATCATGTGTACTAAATGAAACAATTTAAACACCCATTAATGTATCATAAGAAATTGTAAAAGGCCCCATAGTAAGGTCAATGCATAACAAATAGAGGTTTGAAAGACTAAGGTCATCATGAGGATGCATTACATGGATTCTAGTAAAGAAATGTAAAGTCATTTTCTAAAGAATGAGATGAGGTAAAGTAAACATGAAATTCATCAAACTGTTGTACCCCTTTATCAATTAGATTTATCTTAAATGCATGCATCAAGAAGTTATCATCATCTATATGATCATAATGTGAAGAAATGAATAATCTAGCATGTAAGTTCACGTATCCATATCCACTAAATGCAACAATTTTAGGATCTCTAATCATATGCTCATCATTAATAGTTTAAAATAGTTTATTAATATATAATGATTCACTGAGTTTAATCAATGGGGTGTAAAAAAATGTAGAGAAACATCTATCATGATTCGTATGGAGGATATTGTCATCATATGACATGGCAATATCATCAGTAGTCAAAGGACATGAATCCTCATCACATGAAAAAGACTCTCTAAGTTCATCATTAGATACATCAATGTAAGAGGAGATGTACTTATGGGTAACTCACTATCAAATGCCATGACAGAAGTGTCATTATCATGAATTGTATGTATAAATGACATGAATGCATCTAGGATGCATAGGAAAGTGATAACAAGCTCTATGAAATTTGAAATTGGGATAGAAATTAAAATAATTAGTGCATATATTATGTTCAACATGTTCCTATGTGTAAAAGGATATTATGTTATCAAGGATTAATGATTTGGATGTAAGGAATTGAGAAAACATTTTAAAATCCTTGAAATTGACATTTACATTGGACATGGACAATGTCTTATGAAAATCTATAGTGAATGAAAAAAAATCAAGGACCTATGGATTAGTGAAAGCACATTGGGACAAATCTATAAATTAAAAAAAATGAAGAATATCCTAGGCGGGTTAAGAAATGTTGAGGATCTCCATTTTATCATGTGAGGAAATAAATACACCATCTCCTACAACAATATGTGATCTTGATCTAATTAAATGATATAACAATAATGATATTGAATTAGATCTAAATAAAAGGGATGAGAATTAAGTAGTTTCATAGTGATACTTAAGATGTTTTTGATGTGGTGTTAATTTGATCTTTAATGTTGATTTGTTGGCATGCTGAGATAGGTGATCAAGATTAATAATCAATATCTAGAATAGTTATTAGAACAATGTGATAATTTAATTTTAATAAGATTTGAGATAATGTGGATATGACCATGTCATGTGGCCTATTCTATTTGGTGTAGCCTAATCCACCATTGGTTTGACCTTAAAATTTGTTCAACCTTCATCTACTAACTTTATGAAAAAGGGGTTGTGTTGAAAACCATAGTGGGGCTTACTTTGAAGAAAAGAGGAGAATCTCCTAGACTTGTCTTGGTCTCAATTCAAGCCCTAAGATGATGAAGTTCAAGATTGAAATCATGCCATGCAAGTGATGAAAATAAAGATAGCTAATGAAGTACTATATGATGTAGAGCTTCAACTTTAGATACTCTATAATAGAACGTGTTTTTGATGAGGTTTTTACCACTACCTCATGATTGCTAATGACCTAGGAATGTCTAAAAAACATATAATTAGTCACACAATTTATGATTTTTGGTTCACAAGATGTTAGGATAACTATTACTTTTTAGAAATGTTATAATATTGAGAGTAGAAAACATAAAGTTTAGATGAGGTGGACTAGTCCATGCAATTCATCTTAGTTTATAGACTATGTCATGTCATGTGGTTTAGTCTTAGATGGAGAAAGGTCATTGATAATGATTAATTTGAACTAGGGGGATATGTAATGACAATTGGCTAGTAAGTTTGGGTAAGAGCCAATTAGTATACTAAATCTAGGTCAAGTTAAAGATTGAAATGATAATATCTATACAACAAACTTATTATAAACAAAGGTATGAAAGTATAGGTTATGCACTTTTACCCTTCATTTTACACCACTTTGCATAAGTGTCCTAAGTACATTGCCCTGGCATGTGATTTTGACTGATTTGGTGCTAATTATGACCTACTCAAACAATTCCTTGATCATAAATTATTCAATATCTCTTCCTGAGTCAAATTTGCAGGTACAATTATGACCCAAGTTAGTTTTGCATACAAAATTGACCCATTTTCAAAATCCTAATTTTGCCTCAAGCCCAATTCAACTCAATGTCAACTAGTTGTTATGTGTTGACTTTTGCACCAAAACTTTCAAATTGTGTGCCTAAGTCATGACTCATGTATAAAAAAAGATCAACCCTATGTCATTATCCATTACCTAGGACTATTTATTATCATGCACCATCACATATCAATCTTAGAGAATCACTCCTTGTACTAGTAGTATGCCTCTCATAATCACTCTTACCTATTCCATTATAATGTTTTGCATCAATTTTTTGATTGCATTAGCCTCTTTGTCAACAAATTCCAAAACCCTAGTTTCACACTACGTCATTAAATCACCCTTTACATTTTTGTTCAAGTTCCAAGTTATCCTTATAATTGTAGTGTCATTTGCATTCATCATGTGATGTTTTACCACTTTTATCAACATTATTGAATCGATCCATGGGGCTTGACTAAGGTGAAGAGCATAGCATAGCAAGCACAAAAAGGTGTTCTTCAATACCACCCGATTTTTCCATTATAGGTACACAGACATCAAGCAAGTCTCTATTTGTAAGCATAAAAGGTTTGCAAACATCAAGGTCAAATATGTAGTCAAATGTCATTGATGTAAATCAAAGGAAAAATACACAACACAAGATTGACCTTACACAAATTTTGAGAACAACCTCCTTCATATTTATCATTTGGCTTCCAATGCATCCAAGTTTAAGTGATTAAATGAGATATTGTTCAAAAGTTATTATTAAAATAGTAGACACTGAGCTATTGACCATCACAGTCAGTTCTCTTTTCACTACTCGTAATTTTCATATTTTTAAATTATATCACATAATCGTTAACAACTCCTTATACTAAGTTAATTTATTTATTATTGCTTGTTTACATTTAATTAACTTAGATTAAAAAAATAATGTATTGAATAAATGATGCTAAAATTCATGTTATCAACTCATATCTTACCACTCATGATAATTTATTATCAAATGTATAAAACTTTTATTGTCATAACTTACAAATCATCACAATTTACCATCAAAGGAACACATACTTACAACTTACAACTACAATTTACACCAAAACATACAAATACCTTTAACCTAGATAAATGAGAATGATTTTTCCCATCTCCTATGTTATCTCAAATGGAAAAGGATGTGATTACCGACTTCTCGGGCTGCCTCCCATCACTTTCTATACGTTTAAAAAAATTTATTTCCCATGAACAATACATTATTAGTCCCTGCCTAAAGCGGGGACTAATGTTTTCATATCTCTAAAAGCAATTAGTTGCTGCCTCGAACATGACGCTGCATTGAAAAATGACTGTTTTCCTAATGTCTACTGCAGTCAGATTTAGAAAATGATTTTTCCCATTGTTTTTTGCTTTTTTCTGATTCGTGCATTCTTTTTTTGCAGGGGTTTTAGTATTTTTTCTATTTCCAAAAATATGGAGATTTTTTTCCCACGAATTAGACACGAGCAGAGAAATTTTTTTAAGGATTCCTAAAGTTTTTAATCCTACATGAGTGGCAAGCTTGTTTGGAGGCACATAGGGAGGTATGTGGCTCCTGTTCAGTACGGCCATGTGTTGCCCCTAGGGCATGTGGCTACGTTGTGCAGGAACACAAATAAAAACACATTTGCTGCATTACTATAATGTAGTGATAGGGAAAGGGGAGAAAGAATGGAAGGCGACAAACAGGTATGTCGCAGAACCTTTTGAATCCCATTAAGTTTCAGCAGAATGCATGTAATGTGAATTATGAAGCAGTTTTTAGCACTAGATTCACGTTTTTTGGTTTTTTCTTTTTTCCCCTATAAATCTGGCCTTTAGGACTTGAAAATATGGCAGATGATGTTATTTGTGAATAGCATGGTAGTGTGAGGAATTCGCAGTAGAATTATTTTGATTATGTTATGCATTTGGGGTTTGTTAATTTACATAAATTTGAGTATATTTAGCTTCATTACAGAAATCACACATCTGGTGAGCCCTCCCTATATCTAGTAGGAGCATACTTGACTGAGGGGATACAATGCAGTGTCGGTAAGCCTCATATCTATGTCTATATCCATTTTCTTGATTGAAGAAGAACTAAGTTGGTAAACCCTATATCCGTATATGGCTCCCCTGAATGGAGATAGTCTATGCGCTTGAGTTGTCAAAGATTGAAGTTGTTAATCTTGATTTGAAGTGGTTGTAAGTGCCACTGATTATTTTAAAGCTCTTGTTTATTGTTGGGGTGCTGGCAAGAAGTTGAGTCCACTTTTTGGCCAAAAAGTGGAAGTGTTTTCCCTGATTTTCAGAAGTTGTCACATTTGACCTCAAAATTTGAAGCACTTAGATATGGAATCTTGAAAAAAGTCACTAATCATAAAATGTAGTACTCAGAGTCTAGTTTCCAAATATTTAATTTATTTGAATACTCAGATAATAAAAATTGATTTTCAATAGGTGTTTATAAAAACCACTATTTAAAAGTCACTTTTTTTTACTATACCATGCACATGTACGTCATCCATATTTTGACCTAAATAATCATATTTTTCTAAATCCTTTTGGGAAAAGATTTGTAACTAACTTAAGCATGTTTTCCATATTTTTTTGTAATTTTCTATTGAATAGATTTTTTTTTGTTAATTTTTTATTGGCCATATTTGATGTTTTGAAAAATCGTCATGTAAGTCACGCATAAGATGACCTAAACTTTAGATTTTTTGAATTTTCTTTTTTTCAAATTGAAAAGAATTGTCTGAAGTACGTTTTTGTACAATTTATTTTTCAAAAAATTATTTTAATAAAAAGTTATTAAAATACTAAAAAACCCTGATAATTCAAGTTTATGGACTTGTTTAATTAGAAATTAAGTGAAAAATAGAAAAGATAATCCAATTGTAAAAAAAATTATATATTTTAAATCTACACCATCTCATCTATAATGGGTTTTAATTTTGTCAAAAACTTCTTTTAAAAAAGTCATCAACCATATTGCCAAAGTCCATTTCTTTGAAAAATTTGAAGCTTTTTATTTAAAAAATAAATAATAAATACAAAAATATGTCCAAAACTAAAAAAAATTATATATTCTAAAACTAGACATTGTCATCTTAAATGGGTTTTAATTTCATCCAAAAATTCTAAAAAAATGTTTATCAACCATATTGCCAAAATCTATCATTTCTGAAAATATTTTGTGCTGAGGCTTCCACTAAAAGTGGACACAACTTCTTGCACTTACCCGTTGGCTTTAATGATTCATCAAGGCATAATGAACATGAGTCTTCTAACCATTTTATTGGCACATTGGATTTAAACATTGTGTATGATGGACCTCTGCTTACTGGAGTGCCTTTCTCTTCTAGACCTACCAAGGATCCCGCCTTTCTCTTCTAGACCTACCAAGGATGCCTCTTGTTTTCTAGGTCTACCAGATTTAAATGCTCCTACTAAAACTATGTGTGATATGGTTCCAAATGGTTTCCATGAAGAAATGCTCCTTTCAAGGAACAAAGTTGTTGTTGCTCCTGAAGCAAGGAGGCCACGAATAGAGCTTACAAGATTCAAATATGCCCAAATGCGTAAAGTTTGATCAAGAGGAATTAAGTGAGGGCTACTTTGTACTGCGTTAAAATTTCAGATGTCAAACGTGTACAAGAAATTGTGCATGCTTCTAAGATCTCTTCTCTCATCAACAAAATATTTTTTTGCTAGATACTACCTACATTACCCTTATGTTGATGAAAGAAGAGATCTTAGAATTAGTAATTGATTGAAAATAGCAGTAAATATTCAAGGACTTAGGCTATAGACACATTTGTTCAATGCTGGTTAAAGTAGATAGTAGTTTTTTCCCCTCTGCAAATGGGGCAGCCATGCTGGTTCTGAGCTCTACATATTAGTTAAAAGGAGAGGATAAGCATTTTTTGTCGATATCTGATAGTATGTAGGTGGTATTGTGAGTCTGGGCATAAATTTATGCCTTGTATACAGATTTTCTCCTCTCTCACTATACTAGAGTTTTGAGGGTATAAATAAGATATTCATATTCCTTAATTTGTATTCTAATTACCAATTTTGTTTTCCACGATTTGTGACAAAATATGAGCATTGCAAGAAAGGTACAATTTAAAGTCCTGTAAGAAATAAGAGTGTAGCGCCTAGGAGATCTGGCCTCCATTTTAGCATCGTCTCATAAAGTTGAGTGCAACTATCCCCTTTTCATTAATTGAAGTCTCATTGAAAGATTCTTTTTAGTTTGAGGGGAGATCTAATTCTTGAAGATTGCTTTCAGGTACTTGATAATTGAGTACTTATCTCATGTTTATCTATGGATTCAAATTACACTCTTAACTGATGTATTGGTCACCTACTGATCACCTGAAGGGGGTTGACATTAGTGCAAGAATGTAGCCTTCTTGCCTGGCTAATTACCAGTCTTATGATAAGATTTTGATTTTTCATTCTTTTGAACCTTTTGTCGGCTAAGCAAACTAGAGAGAATCTTTGGAAGTTTTAATGATCTTTTGGTTTATATGGTACCTTTTGTAGCAGTCTTTATGCCTAAATCTTCATATTTCCAAAATTTTAGACTATATTTTAAAAATCAATGCAATCATCAAAGTAGAAGGAAAAGAATATAATGTGGTTACAAGGATCATTAATAAGTGACCTTAGATTAATAAATGTCTGAACAGTTATTGTAGACAACAACACATGGAACAACACACACATTGCCACTGTTGGGCGGGCTATGTCTTCATATGAGCATGAAGCTTACGAGATCATACAGTCACTTGATGTTGATTATGTGCTGGTTGTGTTTGGAGGCATTACTGGCTACTCTTCTGATGACATCAACAAGTATGTTAAGAAATACATCTTTCTTTTACTTATGTTTTCCATTTAGTTCTTGTTTATGATTATTAGTCTGTACATTGACTTAATATGTTTCAAGGAGGCAGGCATTAGATTTAGAGTGTTTATTATTTTCTTTGTATTTCTAATGTCAAAGTCTTTATTGTTTTCTTTGTATTTCTAATGTCAAACCTGCAAACTTTCTAAGAGGTGCTTTATATGTAGGATATTACATAGTGAATTGGAGGTGCAACACATGAAATTACAGCCATAGTGGATGAATATGCCAGACGAATGACTAGTGCTAACCATTCTACACTCTTTGAAGACTTTGGACTATACTATATGGGTCCTGTAGATGGGCACAACATCCAAGATTTGGTGGCCATCCTTGAGAATGTTAAGGTCATGCCCACTCCAAGGCTTGACCTAATGATTTGCATTTTCTTGAGTCACTAAAGCATTTTTAACAAATCTAATTTATACACCTCCTACAATCATTGCAATCCATGAGAGCACATTTCTTTCAGGCATTTTGTCAAACAACTTACCTATGTTGTCTACGCTTCTACATTTTGTGTGCATGTGTTATAAAAGCTTAATATTCATAATAATTGTAAGGTGATGGTGATGCCAAATTTTGAATTTTTAGTAAGCTAATCAGATAGTTTCACTCTTGTGATCATTTTGCCTTCTCAAATTATAATGCATGGATATAATTCTTGTAGATATTAAAACAAGATTTCCACCATATTATATGTAGGTAGTGAGTAGAAAATGCTCTCTCAGCCATTTACCATCCCTCAACGTCTCATATTTTATACTTTTATGTAGGTAGTGAGTAGAAAATTCTCTCTTGGCCATTTACCATCCCTCAGCTCCTCATATTTTGTACTTTTATGTAGGTAGTGAGTAGAAAATGCTCTCTTGTCCATTTACCATCCCTCAGCTTCTCATATTTTGTACTTTGTATTGCCTTTGATTTATGCCGAACAAGTAGTTCCATCTCTTGAGGATTTTAACGGATTTTAACTTTTCCTCCTATACAAGGGTCCTAATTTTGACTATGTAGGATGTGAAGCTCTATTTGGGATACCTGGATATGGCTTATGGCAAGATAGTTTTTGCAACTTTTTGAAAAGAAAGGATACTTATAATAGATGATATCATAGAGAACTAAAGTTATGTATGGCCTTGCTATGTAAGGTCTAAAGTGTTGTGGTGGCTAGCTCAATCACAGTAATCATATGTGTAATGTCTTAGTTGTAATGTCTTGAAGTATGTTGTGCTATTGTTTATATGCAAATATGGTGATATGCTTTGATCTTGTGCTTGCCTATCTAATCGAACTTGTTACCACTTGGGTTCGGACCTAACAATGTAATGTTGCTTCTGTTCTATAGGCCTAGCCTGTGAAGGAGGGAAAAAATTCATTTCATTCCAATGACATGGACTTTGATCCCTCAAGTGAGTCAACTATTCTATACCCACTTGCGACTGTCTAGATTACAAATGCATTGTTGCTAAAAGTTAAACATGTATTGTGTAGAAGTAGCCGCTTGCTTTTTATGGCAATGGATTTCATGTTGTGTATTCCCTTTCTATTTTTCAAAGTTCATTGTTGGGTTTCAATAAGAACCAGTGCAAGCTCTCTAAAATTTGTATACCTGCCTAATAGGGTTTCAATAAGAACCAGTGCAAGCTCTCTAAAATTTGTATACCTGCCTAATAGTGAGGTTGTTGCAATACTTTATGCTTCATAGCTTTGAATAAATCATGTTGTGATTAGTAGAGAGGACACAAGTGGCATATTATGATGTAGCATTCCTCAATAAGCATATCTACCACTACCAGCAGTGAAGCTAGTGCTTTCATAAGCAAGAGGTACCGTGGGTTGAGTATTATTAAATGCAACTATTGGGAAGCTCTTTATTTTTATATGAAGTATTTAACATGTAAAAAGTACTTAATATACAAAATAAAAAATAGTTGTAAGCTTATTTTATTATCTTAAAACTTCTATAAATACTTATGCAGTTTTCTAAAGCTGTAAAATCATGTTGAGGGTTTAAACTATATATGAATATAATTACATAATGATTAAATTTGTTTTCTCTTTAGGCTGCCTCAAGTTTCGTCGAAAGCAAATTATGGCGTAGTTTATCAATTTGTAAGTTACCTAGAATGACAATTATACATATACATATTTATTCATCTTGTATCTTGCATTTGGTTGTTGATTTTTGTTGCACTTTTGTAAAATCCAAATTAGTTTTCAATGATCTTGTGTTCTGATACTTGTTTCTATAAGTTCTGCATTGTTAAAAATATTGCTTCTCATCATTATATCAACTAGCATATATATTTTAAATACAACTATCTAAAAAAATCTAAAAATTACTATATTTAGCTATGATTATACTATATTGCAAACAAAACCTGAATCTCAAATGCCTATGCCCAGATGAGAAGCAATATTTTTAACAATGTAGAACTTATAGACACAAGTACCAGAACACATCTTCAACAAAGCAAGGACTTGCTATACTTTCAAACCTGAATTGGAGCCTTTCTTCTTTGCTCGAAGAAAAAAGCTTTAAATGCAAGCAATGTTATAAAGTACTGTCTATATAGTCTACTGAGCCAACAGGGGCTACTTACATAAACAACTATTTTGACAGAAAGTTTACTTGAGTAAGCCATGTTTATGCTACAGACCTCAGGATCTGCCCTACACCCACGCTGCTGCAATGAATTTTTAGGACCATGGAACTGTGGAATTTTGCTGCTTATGTAATGGCCTCTTTCAGCGTTTATTCTTTTATTGAAAATTTTCCAGAGTAGAAAACAACTATCCAATAAATTACTTATAATGCTCTTAACACAATGTATCATTCCAAACACTAAAATACAAAATTCATATTTATGAACACAAATGTCAATATGAGTAAAGCTCATACCAGACTTTTGTTATAAATTGCATCTTTGGGGGTTCAAATGGATATGCCCCTGCACAGCAAATTCAACCACCATGTCAGAACCAGTCCATTGTGCACTTTTGTAAAATCCAAATTAGTTTTCAATGATCTTGTGTTCTCATTACTATATTTAGCTATGACCATACCATATTGCATAGTTAAATATACTCTCAATATTTAACAAAATGCATTTCGGAGGTCCAATGCACATTACAATGCTTTTGCTTTACACTCCTTAGCATGCCTTTGCTACTTTACAGCTGGCAAGGACTTCAGCTGCATTGCAGCTCTTGTTATACTTAGTTTTCAAATGGAAAAGGATGTGATTACCAACTTGTCGGGCTGCCTCCCATCACTTTCTCTAAGTTTAAAAAAAAATATTTCACATGAACAATATATTATTATACTTAGTTTTCCCACTTTTTAATTTGAGGAGTGTGGAAAGTAATCAATTTAAACAAGATAATATAATATGACGTGATTGAATTCTAAATACAAATTACCAATGACTAGATATTTAATAATTACCTAGCAATTTGGAGCTCCTTTCCCCTTAATAAGTTAAGTATATCCCTACCTCTCCACTTCAATCTACTTAATTTCTTCATGGTACTCATTTCATTTGGTTATTATGTCATTTTTTAAATATAAATGGATGATGATGGGTGAGCATGATAGAACACAACCATAATGGAACCAAGAGTGCACCAACAATGTTGAAATTATATAAAAAAAAAATTATAAAGTTATGAGAATCAAAAAAGAATAAGATGGTAAGAATGGATTATAAGATGGTAAGAATGGATTATTTCAATATTTGATGGGTTAAATTGAATGTTAGTGTTCCTATAACACCTATAAAGATGATGTGTGTTAAAGATGAAGAATTATCTGGGATTTTCTATAGTCTTAATATGGATGAATGAAAAATATGTTTTTTTCTCTACAATTTATTTGTGAGAAATAATTAAGTAATAATAAATGCTTAGGACTTAGAAATTGAGATTGATAATAAAATTACTGAAATTAAATATGAAAAATAAATAAATTAAATGCCATAGTTCAAATTTTGTTGGAAATATATTCTCACATGCATCTTACATGACACAGAAGCTCTCTTACCCACATCATAATACAAATGCTCATCCTTAGGATCTCAAGATTTTTCTCAAGTGTTGTATTATTTTCCTTAAAGATCTTAATATTATAACATACTACAAATGTTAAATAAATACCATGTTACATGGATTTACAAAGTTTGCAACCTTCAATCTTAATATTCAGATTCTTAATTCTAAACTTCTATCAATTTATTATCTAATCAATGGCATGGTGAAACCAACCACCTCATTAAAAAAAACCAAAAAAACAAACATTCTCTAATTACTTAATTAATTCAATCTTAATTTAAATCTAATTTATTTATTCATATTATGAATAATTTTAATTAAATGTAGATTATCCTTAAAAAAATGGTTATTCTTAAACATTATCCACTTCAATAGTCAAAAGTCAAATTTGGCTAATAGAAATAAATAGCTATTCTTAAACATCATCCACTTCAATTGTCAAAAGTAAAATTTGACTAATAGAAATAGAACAAATATTTACGACTTTTTGTTGTGAATGAAGTGTAAACTTACTATTCACTCTTTAATCATTGAAATGAATGATGTTTAAATAGAGTATAAAAAATATTTGTTTTGAAGACTCCTTTACTTCAAGTAAAATATTCATCAATATCTTAATTATAAAATTATTTGTGACCAATTTTATTTATAAGCTTTATCCTTTTGTCTTAATGTTTTGTACTATTGGTGGACCGCACATTACATATATACAATGCAAGCTTTCACACAGACAAAAAATTTAATCTAACTAAAAATTCATATTTAATTGTTTTAAATAGACTGTCGTAACGATTCCCAAGGTGTCAACCTCGTACGCGTCGCTCTTCAACATACGTACGCGTATTCGTAGATGGTGAGGCGTATTCGTAGCCAAGTGCCCTTCTTATAGCTGGACTAGATTTCCCAGTTTTACAAGAGGAAACTACTCAATTGGAGCTCTGCAACCAAGGTTAGCTTGATTAAAGCTTTGTATTATAATGAAGAGAGGGAGTTCAAATACCAAGATTATTCCCTGTTACTTATGTATTTCGTGCATTTTTTTATAATGGATTATAGAGTATGAGCCCAGTTAATGGAAATATTAACTACACAATTCTGTTACAGAAGCACTATGAATCATCTATAAATCGTCTTTATTGAGCTTTGTAATTGTAGTTAGTTGGGAATGGTTTTGAAAAAGTTTACAAATGGAAAAATAGTGAGATAATTTAGAACTGAAATTTGGAAGTGCTAGCTGATCTGTCAAAGAACATACTTGTTCTTCTTAAAGTGTTGCTTGAAATGTTGGATTTTAAAACTGGTTGTATGTAACATGTTACTGAGTATTCAGGAGTTATGGACTTGGGAAGTTTAAAGTCTCTGATCTAACTGTTGTTGTTTGTTGTGAATAGATGGATGCCTCTGATTACAATCCGTTGGAGTTAGAAAAGGGTGCAGGGCCGGTCAAGGGGACCAGGAATGGAGAGAGGAATAGTGCCTCCCTGGTGGAGAAAAATGAAGAAGATGAGAAGAATTTGAGTATAGAAGAATTGTTTGAGAGCACGAAGGTGCCTCCCTGGTGGAAGCAGATCACATTTAGAGGAATGTTTGTGAGCATGATGATGGGTATCATGTTCAGTGTAATTGTCATGAAATTAAGCCTCACTACAGGGCTCATTCCTTCTCTCAATGTTTCTGCTGGTTTGATGGGATTCTTCTTTATTAGAACATGGACAAAAATGTTGGACAAAGTGGGGATATTGAAAACTCCATTCACAAGACAAGAGAATACTGTCATTCAGACTTGCGTTGTTGCTTGCTATGGCATCTCATTCAGTGGTATGTCTCAATTGATTAAGTTCACTGATTTCTAGTTATGCTATGCTGTAATTTGGGTTATGGATATCATTTTCAGGATTGTCTCATATTTTTAATTCTCAGGTCATTCCTTGAATGGCCCATTTGTCATTACTAATCATTTCTTATATTTTGTAGGAGGATTTGCCTCATACCTCTTGGCTATGAGTAGAAAGATCTATGAACAGGCAGGAAGGAGTGCTACTCCAGGGAATACCCCCGATAACATAAAGGACCCAAGCCTTGGCTGGATAATAGGTTTTCTATTCACTGTTAGTTTTGTGGGTCTACTTGCTTTGGTTCCTCTAAGAAAGGTAATACAGCTTCATGTGAAATTAGAAAAGGAGACAATTATTGTGAGTTTGGATTGGGCGTTGAAGGTCATATTTTTTGTTTTTTATACTTGTAGATAATGGTGATAGATTACAAGTTAACTTACCCCAGTGGCACAGCAACTGCTATCCTCATCAATGGATTCCATACACCTCAAGGTGACAAGATGGCCAAGTAAGATCATCATTGTTTTTTTAAGGTAGCAATCAGTTACTGTATATTTGTTATTTGTTAAATTGAGAGAACTTTGTTTAGGAAATGCAGTCTGCTTCTCAAATACTTTTTTCCTGGAGAGAAAAATTGAATGGATAATTTTCAGTATGAAGTTGTCTAAATGGTGGATACATACACAAAAATAATATTGCAGACAAGGCAGTAAACATAACTTTAGACATCTTAAATATTCGATAACATCATACTTTTCCCCAAACAAAGTAGAGATCTTTAGCCGAGAGAAGTACACAGAACCCAAAAACATATGTAATGGATGTAAAATGTCAGGCTATGAATTATAACTTAGCAAATTGAAATTATATGAGTGTTCACAATCTATTATAGTACCTCAATGGATTGAGGGGATTAAGTAAAAATATCAGGCCAAAGAAGATACTTTTCACAGGAAAAACTTATCTCAAAAGCAGACACTTATCCTGAGCATGGTAGAATAAATCTGGGAGTTTTTCCCTTATAAAGTGTTTCTTAAGGGCTCAAATACAGGACCACAAAAATTGAAATAATATATTACGTATAAAAGGAATAAATCATGCTCGCCCATGGAAGAGGATGGCATGGACGACTAAGGTCATGAAAATTCCTAATGGTGCCCACTGCCCAGTGAAGAAGTAGATAGTAATAAACACTCGAAGGTCAAAGAATCCTGGTGCATATAGGTGGCCAAATATAAAAAGGAATAGAAGAACAAATGCTCATTGATGTGTGAAAGATGATATGACTAGATGAAGTTGGGGCTCTCATTTCTCTTTCTTGACCCGTTTCTTTAATTGTCTTCAAATAAAATTGTTCTGTTTTTCTCTTGCTTGACCCGTCTCTTTAATTGTCATTAAATAAAATTGTTTTTTTCATTCTTTTTCAATGTAAGAAAAATGAAAGGATACAAAAAAAAAAAATGGGGCCAGGGTGGAGACGGACAACCAGTGATTGCCTCAAAACCAAACTTCAATGAATTATAATAAATACGTTTCAAATCATTGAATAACATACTAGACTTTTAAAAGCCAATATGACAGCAGATAAAAAGAAACAAACAAATGATAGAATGTTTTTTACATGCATTATCATACAATAAAGATCGTTGGGAGACTCCTAAAACAACTAACTAAAACTGACTAAAAAATAGAAACTGAACATAGAAGTGAGGGCATGCAAAAGGCAGATCTGCAAAAGGCGGATATCTCACATCAGCTATCCAACATACTCCCCCTTGATGCGGGGAGGACTCACAATATGATCTCGAAGCATCAAAAAGTGAACCTTCACAATTGCCTTGGTGAAAATGTCCGTAAGCTTTCTGTAGTCTTGATATACTTGAGTTCTACTTCTTTCTTTTGCACCAAATCTCTGATAAAATGATATTTCAGATCAAAGTGTTTAGTTCTACTATTATACATGGGATTTTTGGCCAATTTGATTGTGCTCATATTATTAGAACAGAGCACTTTAGGCTGAAGTTGTTTTTCTTCAATCTCTTCAAGAACTTTTCTGAGTCATAATGCTTGAGTACCTACAGAGGTGACTGCAACATATTCTGCCTCTGTGGAAGAAAGAGAAACTATGTTTTGTTTCTTTGAACTCCAAGAAACCAAACTAGAATCAAAAGTAAAACAATTACCAGAGGTAGATTTTCAGTCATCTACACTACCTCCCCAATCAGAATCACTGAAACCAACTAGATTAAATCCTTTAGAATTGTAGTAATGAATGCCAAAAATAAGAGTTCCTTTCACATACCTCAAAATTCTTTTGGCAGCCTTCATATGTAATTCAGAAGGTTATGTCATGTACCTTTTAACAAGAGAAACTGCATAAGCAATATCAGGCCTTGTGTGGGTTAGAAATATTAAACTGCCAACAACACTTCTATAAGTTGTCCCATCAACTCTTTTAGCACCATCATCTCTACACAACACAACTCCATGAGAAATTGGAGTGAAGGCTGGTTTACAATCAACCATATCAAACTTCTTCAACATATCCTTTTTCCATCAATCTACTTTAAGACTCAGGAAGAGAAATACCATCACAGCGCTTAGAGATGAACAAGGAGACTGGTGGAGGAGGAAGAGATTGGCAACATGGCGATAGAGTACTCTGAAACTTTGCTGGTAGAACAACAATCAAGTGTGCTAGAGGAAGATATGAACCCTCTCCTGGAGGTGATTCTTAATATTCTCTCTGAGGAGGATAATTACTTGTTGACCAAACCCATTACCCTGGAGGAGGTTAGAGTGGCTATGTTCTCCATGGGAGCTTACAAAGCCCCGGGCCCTGATGGGTTTCCCCCGGTGTTTTTTCAGATGTTTTGGGAGATTGTTGGTAATGATGTCTTTCTGGTAGCGCAAGATTTCTTCAGGACATGGAGACTCCTATGGTAGTTGAACAACACTTTTATAGCCCTTATCCCGAAGAAGACTGAAGTTCAAACCATGCCAGATTTTAGACCGATCAGTCTTTGTAATACAATATATAAGGTCTTCACTAAACTGTTGGTGTTTAGATTGTAGCCCCTGTTGGATAAACTCATCGCTCCTACCCAGAAAGGCTTCGTCCCGGGGAGGCAGATCCTGGATGCGGCAATCACCACTCATGGAATAATTCATTCTATCCAAAAAAGCAACACCCCAGGTATGATTTTCAAACTAGATATCTCAAAAGCTTATGACAGGGTCAGCTGGGACTTTCTTTTGAGAATTCTCAGGAAATTTGGATTCAATGAAAAAATCATTAACATAATTAAAGAATGTATATCCATAGCCAGATTTTCAGTGCTTGTTAATGGATCCCCAAAAGGTTTTTTTCCCTTCTGGGAGAGGCATTAGACAAGGTGACCCTCTTTCACCTTACTTGTTTATCCTAATTGCTGAAGTTTTGGGAAGGAAAGCTTGTAATCTGTTAATGCAGGGGACTCTTTGTGGGATAAAACCTGCTTCAACAACACAAAATTTGGTGATTCAACAATTTGTGGATGACACTATACTGTTTGGGTCAGCTTTGGTGGTGGAAGCTGGAAGGTGGAAGGGACTTTTAAAGAACTATGAGGCAGTTTCAGGTCAGAGTGTCAATTTTGAAAAGAGTCATCTACTTCTTGAATACTCTGCTAGACCTCCAACAGAAGATTACTAGAATCTTGGGTTGTTTGAGTGAAAGTCTCCCGGCTACGTATTTGGACCTCCCTCTAACCATTAACAAAGTCTCTATGGAGTTCTGGAAGGTGCTGGTGGAAAGAATTCAGAGAAAACTGGCAGGATGGAAGGGTGCTCTCCTGAGCCAAGCTCCAGAAAGTTTCAGTTTCTCAAAGCTTCTTTACAGTGGATGCCTAATTATGCATTAAGTCTCTTCAAAATTCTTAAAAATGTGGCTGATAAGATCAAACAGATCCAGAATAAGTTTCTTTGGATGGGGGTTGAAGAGAAAAAAAAGAATTGCCCTTGTGAGCTGGGAGAAAGTTTGTGAGCCTAGAAGACAAGGGGGTCTGGGCCTTAGAAGAATTCATTTGATGAATAAGGCACTGCTAGCCAAGATAGGGTGGAACCTTATCCAGAATAGTACTGATTGGGGGGATATCAAGGGAGCCAAATATCTCAATGGAGACCAAGGTAGAAGTCTTATAGTGAAGGAGAGCCTTCCCAAGGGCTCGGTTATTTGGAATGGGACTATTAAAACTAGAGGCCTCATCTGACAAGATTTGAGATGGAGGATTGGGGATGGTAAAGAGGTCAAGTTCTGGAAAGACTGGTGGTTGAAGGATAAACCCTTGATAGAGCTGGATTATGGCAGGATTGTGGGTAGGACTAGCAAGGTGCTTGGCACCAAAGTGGCTGACTACATAAGAACCTATGAAGGTCTCCGGAGTTGGAAAGAGATCTTAGGTTATGCTCGGGATGACAATGAGAGGGAAAAGATGGTTTAGCTTCAAAAAGCTTTAGAAGAATACATATTATCTTTTTTTACCAAGAGGGACAAGATGGTCTAGGATAAGGATAAGAGAGGGTTTTTTACTATCAAAAGTGTGTATAATCTGCTGTTAAACCATGGAGAAGGAGGAGTTTGGAGTAAAATCTAGTTTCCTAAACTCATTCCAAAGATTAATTTCTTTTGGTGGACTTTAATGCACAATAAGGTCTTGACCTGGACAATCTGAAAAGGAGAGGATTCTGTATGCCAAGTAGATGTATACTGTGTGAATCTGAGGAGGAATCTTCGGCTTATCTCTTCCTTCATTGTAGGTTTGCTTGGGAGGTCTAGGGTCTCACTCTCTAAAAACTGAATGTTAATTAGATCCTGAATGCTAAAATGGAAATGTTGGTGGGGGGAATGGAAGCACCCCTATAATCTAGTTCTACCAATTTTGAAAGAACTCTGGAACCAAATACCTCCCCATTTAGTTTGGAGTTTGTGGAAGGAACATAATAATAGAATCTTCAGGGAAAAGAGTAGAACCCCTCTGGAGGTCTTTCAATGTTTTGTCAAGTTGTTAGTTGAAAACATCAATTCTAGTCAGTTTAAAGCTGCAAATAGCCACCTAGGGAGAGAAGAACTAAACATGATAAAGAACTGGAACCTGAACTCATACAAGGTGGACATGACTAAGAAGTTAGCCCAGGCTAGAACTAGACAGACTTCACCACAGCAAGGGTGGGTTAAGCTGAACTTTGATGGTGCGGCTAAAGGGAACCCGGGTGCTGCTAGTGGTGGTGGTATCTTAAGAATGGATGCTGGAGAGTGTGTTGTTGCTTATGCTAGAGGGATTGACATTAAAAGCAATAATGAAGCGAAAGCCATGGCTATGCTATGGGGCATCAAGTTAGATATCTCCATGAATATCAAAACGCTGCATATTGAAGGTGACTCTGAGCTAATTGTGAATGCTGCCCTTGGTCATTCTCAGATAGGATGGAACCTTGAGGATATCATGGGGGACATCAAGATCCTTCTTAATGGTCTGGAGGCATATAAGATTTCTCATATCTACAGAGAAGGAAATGTTGTGGTTGATGCCTTGGCTAATGTTGGAAGTGGAAGGATGGATGACGATGTTGGAGAAGCGCCTCAAGTTTGTCTCAAGAAATTCGTAACCTAATTGAGCAAGATGGAAGGAGACAGGAAATATAAGTGGTGGGTGATGGTTGTTGTTTTGTGGTATCACCAGGGTGTGAGAAAGGCAGGAGTTCCTGGTTTTGGGGAAAGCGGGACCAACAGTTCAAATTTTTAAATTATTTATGGCGGGATTGTCAAGAATCTCCTGCAGGATGAGGTGGCAGGGTTGTGGTTGAGTCAATCAGGTCCTATTAACAAAAGTTGGGGTAAAGGGGTCCACAGGGATATAGGGGATGACATAAATAATAGTACTACGAGGAGATTGATGGGAAAGCTTGGTTGGCATGCCAAAAGGCGTAAGGACTTCGGTATTGGCAGAGATCCGGGGTTAGGATTTCACAATTCAAAAAGGACGAGAAGTGGACAGATGGCTAGGAGATGGAGGACGGATGTGACGGCTAATTTCATGATCCATTGTGGTTGGTTTAAGATGGAGGCTGGCGTCGCCTATCTTCACACGAGGTGGTGGCTAAATCCTTCCCCCGATGAGACGTATCTAGGTGGTGATTTTAAGGCTTTTAACAATAATAATTACATAGTCATCATTACTACAACTCAGCATAATTGCTATTTTAGTGGTCCCTTTCCTAATTTCAAGGCTGCAAATTGTGATTATTTCCATACTGATCAAAACCAGTTTAGTTTCCTTAGCCATTCTCAAACCAGTAAGATGGGAGGAGACATCGTGAAAATTGAACCCAGCTCAGCTGAGGAATTTAAGCAGGACCCTATTTTTTGGCATATTATCCAAGAGGGGGAGGTAGTGCCTTTCCTTGAAGGGATGATGGTGCACGATGAAAATTTGTCAAGACAGTTTGTAGAGACGTGGGATGGGGAAACTAGAGAAGTCAGGATTGGGAAGATTGGATTCCAAGTTTCTAAGGAGGTCATTGGGCAAGCCATTGGTTTACCCATGAATGGCAAAAAGCATTTGAGGCGAAGAAAAGTGGTCGACCCAGAGCACATAAATCTCTTCTTCTGTGAGGGGGAGGCTCCTATGAAACTTCATGGTGGGTTCGCAAGAGAGGAGTTTCCAGAGCTATGGAGACAAATCTATCTTATGATAATGAAGTTTTTCATGCTGGAAGGGCGATTCCGGGTATACTACAACTATCACTTTTCTCTCTTAAATCATTTTAGGAAGAAGGTTGAGATTAGCTTTCCCTTCTTTTTACTCTCCTTGCTGGAAAATTCCATTAAGTCTGTTAGGGGGCTTAGGGCCAAGAATGCCAATCATCCTCTCATTTCAATTCATCAACACCTTATTTTGAAACTGTATCATTTCCATCTTGCCCTATGTCTGCCTGAACCTATTCAAGTTAAGATTCTGGAGGACCCACAAATGGGTAGTTCTCACAGGGGTAAGGGTAAAGTGAAAACTTGCATTGGGACTCCTATAATTAAGGGCGGCCCCAGTATGGTGGAAGGGAATCTGTTTCAGACCCTTGCTTCTGCTAAAAATAGAAAATAGAAGCATGTTACTCCAGTGCAAGGAAGGAAGTATGGCAAGAGAGACAAGGTGGAGGAAATGGAGGGAACTCTGAAGAAGAAGCAGAAGGAAGGGAAGGGTACTGCCACGGAGGATGCTCCTGTGAAAATTGTGGAATTGGACACTATTCTGGAAACTAAGGGTAGTAGTGAAGGTGGGGAGACTGCTCTTCCGAGTATCTGCTATTCCAAAAGGATTGCTGGGAAACCACTGATTAGTTCTCCAGGGGTGGAAGGTTCTGAGGACTCTGAGTTTGTGGAAGAGACTGTGGATGAAGAGGGAGAGGAGACTTCGATTGATTCTGTGCACGAAGTTGAGGGCACTAGCCACTTTGCCTCGATGAATGAAAGCAGCTCGAAAAGTTTGGAAGCTAAGAAGAAGGCCATTGTTGGTAAGAAAAATGCGGGGGAGACTATTCATCAAGACAATAAGTGGGACTGTGCTCTTGTGTCAAACATGCAGAGGATATCTAGAACCTTCAGAAAAGAATGGACTCAATGCAGAACAAATGGAAGGTCATGGAGGAGTTCGCGGCTAAAGCTTTACACCGGGCAACTTCCATCTTCGTTGTGGTGAAGGATATGGATGACAAGGTTAAAAAAGTGGGCATTAACAACTTAGGTGACTACAAGGAGATGGTGGAGTTCCTGGCCAAGTTTGGGGCGACTAACATCCTGTAGTTTCTTGTTCTCTTATTTTCTGTTTTCTTTTTTCTTTGTCATTTTGTTGTGTTTTGTTGTGTTGTTTTGGTCTGTTGTTTTTGTGCTATCATGTTGCTGTTTCTGGCATGTTAATGGTGTGATGCCCTTGAGGCCATTTTGTTAAAGGGATCTGGACCCTGGTTTCCATCTGAACTTATCAAAAACATATCCTTGGCATATTTTGTTTGACAAAGGAAAATTCCATCCTTACTTTGATAAACCTCAATGCCTAGAAAATATTGCATAAGACCTAAATCTTTCATTTCAAACTCATTCATCATAGCATGTTTGAATACATCCTTCATCTTAGAAATACTGTCCATATACAACAAATCATCAACATATAAACTCACAATAAGAATATCGTTACCTTCTTATTTGTAGTAGATGGCAAGCTCACTCTTACTTCTCTTGAAGCCATTCTTCTGAAAATACCCATCAATCCTAGCATACCAAGCTCTTGGTGCTTGCTTGAAGCCATACAAGGCCTTCTTCAGCTTGTAGACTTGATGTTCTTTTCCCTGCACCTCAAAACCTTCTGGCTGTTCCACGTAAATTTCTTCTTCTAAGTACCCATTCAGGAAGGCACTTTTCACATCCATGTGATGGATGCTCCATTTCTTTTGGGCTGCAAGGGAAATCAACATTCTAATAGTCTTTTGTCGTGCTACGGGTGCAAATTTTTCTTCATAATTAATGCCATACCTTTGTGTGAAGCCTTTAGCAACTAATCTTGCTTTGTGTCTTTCAACACTCCCCTCACTATGGTACTTAGTCTTGTAGACCCATTTAGTGCCAATCTTTTTCTTGTCATGAGGAAGCTCTGTAAGCTCTGAAGTACCATTCCTATGAATAGAATCCAACTCTTCTTGCATTTCTTGCACCCAAACTTCATTAACACATGCATCTTCATAACATGATGGTTCAAAAACAACTTGTGAATATAAAGCAAAATTTATTGTCTCACCTATAGGATTCTCTTCATGTGCTTGAATTGTACTTCATTGATAGATATCACTTAAGCTTCTTACCTTCCTTGTAGGACTTGGACTTGAAGCTGGACTTGTACTTGAAACTAAAGAACTAAATGAGGGGCTATTTGGTGGATGTGTAGCACTTGGAATTAAAGTATTAGTTGGCTGCTCATGATCAATATCAACAATAATACCACCATTTAAAATATACTTAGACTTCTCAACACGTTCTTTTTGATCACCATAAACTCCCCCTTCAAAAAAAATCACTTCTTTTGAAACAAGAATGCTATTAGTGCTAGGGTTATACAACTTGTAAGCCTTACTTTT
This sequence comes from Cunninghamia lanceolata, assembly GCA_027924645.1. Lineage (NCBI taxonomy): Eukaryota > Viridiplantae > Streptophyta > Pinopsida > Cupressales > Cupressaceae > Cunninghamia > Cunninghamia lanceolata. Next base: position 495,708 of record BSBN01000953.1, on the reverse strand, counting down.
CTCACTATATCCAACAAAAATACATGACTCACTTTTGGGATCTAACTTTTGTCTCTTTTGATTAGCCACATGAACATAGGCTAAACAACCAAAAACTCTAAAATGAGTAACATTAGGCTTTTTTGCATACCAGGCTTCATAAGGAGTCATCATGTCAAGTGCTCTAGTAGGACTTCGATTGAGAATGTACACTACTGTAGCAACTGCATCACCCCAAAAAGAATTATTTAATCCTTTGGTATGTAACATACTCCTTGCCATTTCCACCAATGTACGATTTTTCCTTTCACCTACCCCGTTTTGTTGAGGTGTGTAAGTAGTGGTGAGTTGTCTTTTGATGCCATTCATATCACAATAATTCTTAAAATCTCTTGAGAAAAATTCTCCTCCATGATCAGTCCTTAAGCATTTGATCTTACAACCTTTTTCATTTTCCACAAGGGCTTTAAACCTTTTGAATGTATCAAAGGATTCATCCTTGATCTTCAAAAAATAAACCCAACACTTTCATGAGTAATCATCAATAAAAGTAATGATATATGATGACTTACCCAAACTCTTTGTCTGCATAGGACCACAAATATCTGAGTGAACCAATTGAAGTGGGTAATGGGCCCTCCATGCATTTCCTTTTGAAAATGACTCTCTTGCATATTTTCCTTTAACACAACCTTCACAAACATCCTTGTGTTCTTGAACCTTAGGCAAACCATAAACCAAAGCTTTTGATGTAAGAAACATCAAACTATGAAAATTCAAATGTCCATACCTGAGATGCCATAGCCAACTTTTATCCTCATATGTCATATTGGCAAGATGGCTTCTATGTTCAGTAAACTTCAATGGGAACATCCTATTCTTTGACATAGGCACTACTGTAACCACCCTATTGCCTTGAGTTTTATCATAAATTGGACATTGCTGATTTTCAAATACCACCTTATAATTCTTCTCACACAACTGCCCAACACTCAATAAATTATGCGTTAATTGTGTAGTGTAATAAATTTCTTGAACACTTTTCATACCTTCCTTAGTATGGGCTACCATAGCTCCTTTTGCAACAACCTCCAATGTTTTGTCATCACCAAGCTTGACCTTGGATTTGAAACTCATCAATTTTAGAAAAAAAACTTTTTATTCCCAGACATATGGTTAGACCACCTTGAATCTAAATACCAAACATCTTTGTCACCAGTTTTAGCTTTTCCATAAGATAAAAATAAATTACTTGAAGAAGCCTCATCACCCTCTTGAGCATAATTGACATTTTTATTGTTATTACTTGATTTTAATCTACAATCTCTTTCAAAATGACCATACATGTTACAATGATAACATTGGATATTTCTCTTATCAAATCTACCTCTACCTCTTCCTCTTGGACCACCTCTTCATCCTCTGTTTCCTCTTGAAGAATTGTGATTTTGATCTCTGCCTTGGCCTTGATTATTTTTGGTGCTTGTGCTAGCATCTTCATTCTTTGTAATTTGTACTTTGGAAAAAAATCCTTCTCATTACTTTCTCTAGATGAATCTCTCAATCTTTCTTCATGAGACATGAGAGATCCAACAAGGTGTTCGAACTGAAGGCTAGTCAAATCCTTGCTTTCTTCAATGATGATGGCAACACGGCTCCTAATTCTAAAGGATGGAATCTCAAGGGTTATTTTTAAACATTAAACTATTTAACATAACAAATTAAGGTAAAAGAAGGTTTTTATAAATTTGAATTACTCAGAATTAAAAGATTGTCCATCCCTGCGAATTAAAAGATACTCCATTGCTAATTATTGGGAGCGTAAGATGAAAGAAAGCTATCATTCCTCCCCTTTTCCACAACTTTAATAGTTTGTTTTTGTGTAATTACGATTGACGAAACTTGAAATTCATGTAATTTAAATATCTATGACTATAAAAGGATCCATTTCCATTTCCATACACTCCATCAATAAATGCCAGAACACTCACAACCAATGTAGACCTTGTTATGCAAGTGGCCTCCAAAATCAAAACCCTTTTCAGTGGACAAGTCCAAACTGAAATACCTTCCCAACACGACACTAAAGAAGCCCTCCAAATATTATATAGGAAGATTGGACAAAGAGAAGGGCCCACCAGCCACCTAAGCAAGTCAAAGCTTAGTGTGTGCTATTTAAGCCTAGCCCCCTCCAAATATTATGTAGGAAGATTGGACAAAGACCAAACTGATGTTCCAAACGGTCTGTCAGTGAAGTAATCTTAATCGAGGTGGTTGTTGTACAATTTCAGTTCCAGTCCCCTTGTTGGAAAGCTACCAGATGGGTAGATCTTGAGCTCATCTAGTCCACTTACACTTAAAATCTAGCTTAGCTAGTCACTTTCCAAACTTTCCTATGATTTTGGAGATTTATTGATATTATGTTGTAGCTGATGAAAATAAGAATGATCTACTTAATGTTCTGATTGTCTAGTCTAGATGTTGGCTTGTAAATAGGATTTTGCTCTTCTACTTTATTATAATATAGATAATGATCTTGTTTTCAAGTATGTCTTTTTGAATTCTAGCTAATTTATTTTCGAGTAGAGTAAGGACGATGGGTTTAGATTTACAAGTGAGAATGAACTGAATGTTGCAGGAAGCAAGTGAAATGCCTCAGAAAATATTTTTCAATCAGCTTTCTTTGGGGATTTTTTCAGTGGTTTTTCACTGCGGGAAAGAACTACGGTTTTGTAAGCTTTCCTACATTTGGATTGAGATCTTACAACCAAAAGTATGTATTAGAAACACCATATATCATTTTATTTTCATTTCTGGTGTAGCCAAATATGAAGAATAGTGGCTTAAATAGAAAGAGTTGTGTAGGTGCAAGTGTAGGTGGTGTTAAGGTAGGTCCACCAGGTCATTTTATGCAGATCTTATGGGTACAAATTGGAAATCACTTGCCCCACTCTACTGAGGTCATTTGATCAGTTACAATCAAAAAAAATTATTCAGATTTGCCCCCACCAAGCGAGATTCCATGGGATCAATCCGGTAGGCCAGTTACAATCAAAAGATTTCATTCAGATTTGCCCCTCTCTAGTGATTCAGATTTGATAAGATTTTGATAGTACATAGGCAGCAGGGAAAAATGCCCTCCCACAAAATGCCCTCCAACAATCCAAAATGCCCTCCAACCAACCCTCCAACCTTTAAGGTCCTCCTAACATCCAACAACTGGAAGGAAGGTAAAAATGCTCTCCAATGCCCTCCAACAATCCAAAATGCCCTCCAACCAACCCTCCAACCTTTAAGGTCCTCCCAACATCCAACAACTGGAAGGAAGGTCCGGATCCATTACAATCACTACCACCCACCACCCACAAAATGCCCTCCACCCACCAACACCCACAACCAATAGACAACATCCCTGCCCCACAACCAACAGAAACCATCCCCCAACCAACCTTACACCGGGAGGAACCCCACACCACCTTTATCCATTAGACCCCCAACACACCAACCCACCTACTTTCAGTTGGGCCCCCAACGCACCAAACCACCTACTTGATATTTTCCCTGCTGCCTATGTACAGATAAGATTTGATAAGATTTTGATAGTCCCTCGTTCTTCGTTTCCTTCATTCCCTGCTTCCCTCCATCCTTCGATCATCCTTGTTGGATTCCTTGCTTCGGTGCTTCCCTGCATGGATCAATGCTTGGTGTGCATCCTTCCCTGCTTGCTTCCTTCATCCTTCATTCCATCCTTCGTTTCCACGTTTGGTTGTTACTGTCCTAACCGGGTGGCTTGCATGCGTATGATTAGATTTGAAATCTTTTGACTTGCCCCTCTCTCTGTTGCATTTGGAAGTGGAGAATTTTGAGAGAGGGCATTTTAGAGAGAGGGCATTTGGAAGTGGAGAATTTTGAGAGAGGGCATCTGTTGCATTTGGAAGTGGAGAATTTTGAGAGAGGGCATTTTAGAGAGAGGGCATTTTGATTTATCTGGATCCTCTCCTTCCTCCACCCATGACCAATCCAACTTATCTGGACAGGCTGCTGTTACCTTACCGGGGTGGGTGGGTGGGAGATAGTGGCCATGGAGGTAGGGCATTTTGAGAGAGGGGCATTTTGAGAGGGGCATTTTTAATGGGGTGGGTGGGTGGGAGGCAATAGTTGGGGGCAATAGTTGTTTTAACTACTAATTATGGCTACTGTTGTTTTAACTACTAATTATGGCACCATGTACTGCAGATTTTATTTTGATTTCAGCATGACATACGTTGGAGCTGGGATGATTTGTCCTCACCTTGTAAATTTATCTGTGTTGTTGGGAGCAGTCAGGTCTTGGGGTCTCATGTGGCCTCTAATTAGGAAGCACAAAGGAGACTGGTATACTGCCAGTGATAGCAGCATGCAGGGCCTTCAAGGCTATAGGGTATGCCTACAGAGCTATTAAATATACATTTTTATTTGTTTATTTGTGTAAGTAATTTTATTTAGATCTAACATTAGACTGGATTGAATCTAAGAATTAGCACGATTAGATTTCTGATACACTATCAAAGTACCCTGACCCTGATGTAAGAGAACTTCTCAGAACAACTGATAGCATTGCTTTTGACTACAAACATTATCATGCCATCTATAATAACAATAAAGAAAGGTTTAGTTAAAAAATTAACTTCCTATAATAACTTTTGACCAAGTTATTTTAATTTAGGTTTTTTTATTAATTGGTTCTACAACCTACGGAATTTTAAAAAAAAATTATATTTTTGAAAAGCTTATGAAAAGTTATATTGGGTTAGTTCTTTGTATTTATTATTAAAGACAAAATACATTTCATAATTTAGTGGTTAAAGCTAGGTCAACTACAGGTTACAATTTTTTTTATTTTTTTTATTTTTTTTACATTTTTGAAAAGCTATTGAAAAATTTAGATAGAGTTAGTTCTTTATAATTTCTTATTATATAAAAAATTGATTCCATAATTTAATGGTCAAGGTTTGGTCAACAGATAAATATCAGATTTAGTTTAGTTCATGTTTTAAAATTTGATGGTTACAACTTGCAAGCACATGATATTTTCCTCTCTTAACTAAAAAAAAATACTAGAATTCAAAAGACCAAACACATGAGAAGTCGTGTCCTCTTTAGGATTCAAAGACTTTTCTATAATAATTAAATACAATGACCTTTATTCTCCACTACCTAAAATTGAGGGAAAATTTCCTCCAAGATGCAAACAATGGTACATTTTAAGAAGGATAAATTGTTTTCCCCATTTGTATCATCTTAAAATAAAGGTTTAGATAGGTTTAAACAAAAAATATTATATGAATTGAAGCCCCAACAAAACCACTTGTCAGTTACAACCCCAACAAACAAAATCAAGAGATAAGACAACCTTTTCAAAGTTCAAAGTTGAACCTACCCAAAATAAATATCTGTAAATTTGATTGTACTAATTTGTAACTTCATAGATAAGTCTCATGGAACAATATTTTAAACTTTATAATATACTAGAAAAATGAAATGGTTGATATAGTCTTGCTACATTTAGAATCAAAACATTATCAATGGTGGAAGTCATTAGTTTCCCATAGTCCATGATGCTGGATATGAATGCTTCTGGGAGGGAGTGAGGTGACGTGGAAACCTAGAGATCTCTAGGGAAAAGAGAAACCATCATCATGACCAGAAGAACCAAAAGAAAAGAATAGAATATGGGAAAAAAGAAAACTCTAAAAAGAAAAAAAGAAGAAAACACCTTAAAAATATATAAATAAATAAAGACATTGAATTAAAAAATACAACAATTAAAAACAACCTACCAAGGAGACACAAAATAAGAACAATACATAACACTACAACCTAGAAGAGGACCAACTTAGAAAGACAAAAAATTAAATAATTAATTAAATGAATCCAAAAAATAAATTAAACCTTAGTAATATATCTGAATACAAACAAAAGGGGGGAGCAATTCTATTAAAAGGAATAAGATAAGAGACATAACAAGCAAAAATAACAGAAAGCCACCAAGGAAAAGAAATTAAGAACACAAAAAGGAAAAAATAACCCTACAAGTCTCAAGAAGAGAAACCAAAGATCGTGCAAGAGAACCTCAATGACAAGAAAAACAAGAGTGAAAGAAAACCACCATACAAAGAACTAAAAGTAAACTAAAAACACCTATATATATATATGCCACTTATATACATATACGTATATGTAAACATGAATAAACCTTATATATGTGCATATATATATATATATATATATATATATATAGATACATGAATAAACATATATATATGTTGATAACTGAGAGGGGGGTGAATCAGTTATCCTTAATTTGCTTTCAGTTCAAACACTTAAATCCACTTTTGTTAATCAATAGCATAGCAATTAATCATTCATGAAAGCATAAGACATAAACACCAGAGTAGATACACATCAACACATGAAACACCAAGATTTTGACGTGGAAAACCCGCTTAAGGGAAAAACCACGGGGTGATTAACCCAAGGATTATTCTCTGTTAGAAGAATAAGAAAAATAGATGGCACATGCCAATTAGGGCTCACTGCCCAAGCACACTACTCACAAGAGGCACACTGCCTACAAGAGACACACTGTCTACAAGATCACAAGTATTACAAACTTGAACTAGAGATTGACATCTTTACCATGCCTAGATCAATTCCATTTAAGCCCAAAAACTCCTGTTTTGCCTTTCGCACTTCTCTTCGCTATATCATGCTCATCACGACGACACCCTTCAAAATGAATTTGCAAACCCTTATTTATACAAGGCATCGACTTAGGAACAATCATCTAACTCGGCAAACACCTACAAGATCATTCGCAAGACGTGTAATACATTCGGTCGGCCTGTCTCAAGAAGAACACCAACAACCGGTGGTCTTTACAACAAATCCAAACTCCAACTTCAATGCGGACCGCCAATAAGAATTGTACACGATCCAAGGATCACCCAAACCTTTCCTGAGTCATCAACAACATCCGCACATTATCAGCTTACTAAAATTCTTCTCTTCTTCATCTGGAACTTCAAGAACATAGTTTGTCGCCATTGTCATAATGCAAAGGTTCTTCTGGACCTTCAAACAATGCACAAATCAATTTGTCACTTCACATTGACTTCTTCAACACTCCCTCCAATCCGTAGAATGACAGAATGCAATTTCGGAACTCACCGGACCAATCTATGACACTCTGTCACCACTGAACACCTGCCAGAACCGGTTCTACACAAGCAGCCATAACTTCTACAGATCTTTATGCGGACCTCTGAAATCTTAACTGGAACATCTCAAGACTCATATCTATAAACCCTTTAATCCGCATCCTCTGATCCTTAACCTATTGAGTACTTTTGCCTTCTTCTCATTACTGTTCTTTACTGTTCCTGATTGAGACTAATTTTCTCAATATCCTCAGCACACATCTCATCCAAACCTTAGCAATGCAATATGAGTATGTTGACATCAATGACAACACTGGTTAACCTCATACTTGCAACAATCTCCCCCTTTGTCATTGATGGCAACATATGATGTGAAAAACCATCAAGATAAGAACTTCTCCTTTCTGTCACAGCTCCCCCTATCAGCAGCAACTCTTCACATGTCTTCCCTTCCTTTACTGCTCCCCCTTTGATCATTAACCACTTGTTTTTCGCATGTCTTCTCTCCCCCTTTGACATCAATGGCAAAGGGCTCATACTAGCAATTCTAACATATCAAAATCATACCAGCTGCTCCCCCTTAGTAGCAACTTCCCATCATCAATCCGGATCACAAGATATGACTGTGATATCCACTGAACTGATGCACATCAGTGCATCCTAGTTCATTACCGAAGGGGCCATGACCCCTAACTTCTCCCTGAGATACTCAAAAAAGTCCTTGGGAAGAGGTTTAGTAAAAATATCTGTAAGCTGATCCTTGGAGGGTACATATTCCAATCTGACTTCACCCTTGTTCACTTGTTCTCTCAAAAAGTGAAATTTGATAGATATATGCTTGGTCTTAGAATGCAATACCGAATTCTTAGAAATATTTATTGCACTTGAATTATCACAGAAAATTGTGATAGGCTCCTCATATTCTACTTGAATATCTCTTAGCATTTGCTTCATCCACAAAAGTTGAGTGCAACTACCTGCTGCTGCAATGTATTCTGCTTCTGTTGTAGATAGGGATATTGCTTCTTGTTTCTTACTTAGCCAAGAAACCAACCTTTTCCCCAAAAAGAATGCTCCTCCACTTGTACTCTTCCTATCATCCACATCTCCTGCCCAATCTGCATCTATATATGCATGAAGAGAAAATTTATGATCTCTGGGATACCATAGGCCATACTCAACTGTTCCTTTCAAGTACCTAAAAATTCTTTTGATTGCCATGACATGAGATTCTCTGGGATCAACCTGGAATCTCGCCACGAGACCAACAGCCTACATTATATCTGGTCTAGTCTGAGTGAGATATAGTAATCCACCAATCATTGATCTATACTTTGTCTGATCTGTCTTTGGAGAGTCATCATCTTTGCTTAACTTACATCCGATAGCCATGGGGGTGTTCATTGGCTTAGAATCTTCCATTCTAAATTTCTTCAATAGTTCTTTCACATATTTGGTCTGAGAGATAAAGATTTCTTTCTCTGTTTGAGTAATTTGCAGACCCAAGAAGAAATTCATTTCACCGAGCATTGACATTTCAAACTCACTTTTCATTTGGTTTGCAGAGGTTTTACACATACTGTCTCTTCCTCCAAAGATGATATCATCAACAAATACTTCAACAATTAAGATGTTTTCATGATCAATTTGGAAATATAGGTTACTATCAACAGTACCTTTGTTGAAACCAATCTTCAAATGATGTTTGTCCAGCCTCTCATACCATGCCCTTGGGGCTTGCTTTAGACCATACAGTGCCTTCTTTAATTTGCAGACCATATCACCATGCTCAGATAACTGAAATCCATCTGGTTGTTCAATGTACACCTCTTCTTCTAGGTCACCATTCAAGAAAGCAGATTTGACATCCATCTGATACACTTTGAAATCTTTGAAGGCAGCAAATGCAAGAAATAGTCTGACTGCTTCAATTCTTGCCACTGGAGCAAAGGTTTCCTCAAAATCAATCCCTTCTATTTAAGAGTAGCCTTTGCAGACTAATCTGGCCTTATTTCTGATTACTTCACCAAGTTCATTTAGTTTGTTCCGGAAGACCCATTTGGTTCCAATCACATTCTTGTTTCTAGGTCTAGGAACAAGATCCCAAGTGTGATTTTTCTCAATTTGCATTAATTCTTCTTCCATTGCTTTTGTCCAATTTTCATCATTGCATGCTTCATTTATTGTCTTAGGTTCAATCTTTGAAATCAGACAACATTCATCTAAATTTTGAGCAACATTCCTTCTAGTTTGCACACCTTTGCTTTTGTCACCTATGATCTGATCTTCAGAGTGGTTCAGTCTTACATACCTTGGAACTTTGGGAGTTTCTTGCACTTCTGCTTCATGATCATGCTCAATCAGACCTGTCTCTTCTTCCTGATTTACCGGATCAGTCTAAATTTGACTTTCAAGAGAGGATGGAGCACCTTGAACTAGAACATCATTCTGATCATCTTCATCATACTCATAAAATCTTGAGGGATTCTCAATACCTTCATCAACCTTCACATTTGTACTTTCTATCATCTTTCTCAGTCTCTTATTGTAACACCGGTATGCTTTGCTTTGAGTGGAGTAACCCAAGAAGATTCCTTTATCACTTCTAGCATCAAACTTTCCTAGATCTTCATCTCTTTTAATGTAACACTTGCTACCAAATACTCTGAAATATCTCACAGTAGGAGTGATGCCAAACCAAAGTTCATAGGGAGTCTTACCAGTATTGCTTCTGATTTGAACTCGATTGAGAGTATAGACTGCAGTACTGACAGCTTCTTTCCAAAACATTTGGGGAACATTTGCTTCCATCATCATTGTCCTGGATGCTTCCTGGATGGTCCGATTCTTTCTCTCAACTACTCCATTCTGCTGTGGAGTCCTAGGAGCAGACAACTGTCTCTTTATACCATGCTTCTCACAAAAGTCTATGAATTCACCAGATATGAATTCACCACCTCTATCAGACCTCAGACATTTCAGTTTCAATCCAGTTTGATTTTCTACCATATCCTTGAAGATTTTGAACTTCTCAAAAGCTTTTGATTTCTCTTTCAGAAAGGTAACCCACATCATCCGAGAATGGTCATCAATCAGTAACATGAAATATCTATCACCTTGCATACTCTTGATTCTTGTCAGACCACATAGATTAGTATGAACTAACTCCAATAAACCGGTAGAGGACTGATCCTTGCTTTTGAATGAAACTCTGTTCTGTTTACCTAGCTGACATTCTTTGCACATACTATTTGTAGGTTTTACCAACTTTGGAAGATCTCTTACAGCCTGAGTATTGCTTATCTTAATGATGTTATCAAAATTTACATGACACATTCTTCTATGCCATAACCAACTCTGATCAACTTGAACAAATAGACAACTTTTATTAGTACCAATTAGATGGAAGATATTACCTTTTGTTTGAGTACCGGATGCAATCTTAGTTTCAGAGCTTTCAAAGATCCTACATCTTCCATTCTCGAACCGGAGATCATAGCCTTTGTCCACCAATTGACCAACACTGAGAAGATTGTGCTTCAATCCTTCAACATACAATACATTACCGGTTTTGTTCTTCCCATCAAAAGAGATAGTTCCCCTACCTCTGATTCTACCAGCAGAGTTGTCACCAAACTTTACCATTCCTCCTTCATACCTTTCCAAATCTAAGAACTTATTTTTGTCACCAGTCATATGGTGAGAGCATCCACTGTCAATAACCCAATCATCCTTTTCTTCAACTTGGGCAGCCAAAGCTCTTTCTACCACCTTATGATTGATAGATATTGGATCTTCTTCCTTGATGGCAATACACTCCCATTCATTTCCGGATTTGTCTCCTATCTCTGATTCATCATCTGTTACTCCTTCATTATCAGCTTCTTCATGAACATAATAACAATTCTTTTGGAACCTTTGTCTGTTAGAGCTTGACCTTGTAGATCTTTCCGGACATTTTGATGCAAAGTGACCAATCTTATTGCAATTGAAGCATTTAAAAGGTAATTTTCCTTCATACTTACAGAATCCTCTTGGCAGTCTTCTTGCGATGAGGGCTTCAAGTTGAGATGTTTTTGCTTCTTCCTCTTCCATGTCTTTTCTTGCTTGATCATACCAAGACAGCTTCCTGGAAGAGTTTTCTCCCGGATCAAATCTTTGTTTGCCTTTCACATAGGCATTGGCTTTGAATGCAGATTCAGTCTTGGGGGGATCATCTCCAAACTTGGTCATTTCAAATGCAACCAGTTTGCTAGCCAATTGCTCTCTTGTGACAGTTGTATGGGCTCTGAATTCATCAATGGCAGCAACCTTGATTTTGTAGGCAGCAGGAAGGGATCTGAGAATTTTGCAAACAATCTCATTTTCATCCAAAACTCCACCAGCATTCCTAATTCCACACACTAGCTCATTTACTCTTGGCATAAAGGTAGTGATATTTTCATCATTTCTCATCTTCAATCTTTCAAATTTCCCTTTGAGACTCTGCAACCTTGCACTCTTAACAAACTCATCTCCTTCATGCAGAAGTTCCAGTTTAATCCAGATCTCATAGGCAGTTGGTAGGTCAATAACATTTGAGAGCTTTGAGTCAGTTAATGCGCTTAGAAGAGATTCTTTGGTCCACAGATTGTTTTCAACATCTGTGATTTTATTTACAGTTGTCGGACCACCCTATGGAGGTGTATATGCTTTTGTGACCATGGACAAGTACGCCTTTCCCATACACTCCAAGTGACATTTCATGCGGCCTTTCCAAAGAGTGAAGTTGGTTCCATCAAACTTCAGACTGTCCTTCTTGTATGACGACATCCTGGATCTCCTCAAGCGGTTAAGCTCCTTTTAGAGGAACTTAGCTCTGATACTAATTGTTGATAACTGAGAAGGGGGGGTGAATCAGTTATCCTTAATTTGCTTTCAGTTCAAACACTTAAATCCACTTTTGTTAATCAATAGCATAGCAATTAATCATTCATGAAAGCATAAGACATAAACACCAGAGCAGATACACATCGACACATGAAACACTAAGATTTTGATGTGGAAAACCCGATTAAGGGAAAAACCACGGGGTGATTAACCCAAGGATTATTCTCTGTTAGAAGAATAAGACAAATAGATGGCACATGCCAATTAGGGCTCACTGCCCGAGCACACTAATCACAAGAGGCACACTGCCTACAAGAGACACTGTCTACAAGATCACAAGTATTACAAACTTGAACTGGAGATTGACATCTTTACCATGCCTGGATCAGTTCCATTTAAGCCCAAAAACTCTTGTTCTGCCTTTCGCACTTCTCTTCGCTATATCACGCTCATCACGACGACACCCTTCAAAATGAATTTGCAAACCCTTATTTATACAAGGCATCGACTTAGGAACAATCATCTAAGTCGGCAAACACCTACAAGATCATTCGCAAGACGTGTAATACATCCGGTCGGCCTATCTCAGGAAGAACACCAACAACCGGTGGTCTTTACAACAAATCCAAACTCCAACTTCAATGCAGACCGCCAATAAGAATTGTACACGATCCAAGGATCACCCAAACCTTTCCTGAGTCATCAAGAACATCCGCACATTATCAGCTTACTGGAATTCTTCTCTTCTTCATTCAAAACTTTCCACAGTCTGTCGCCATTGTCATAATGCAAAAGGTTCTTCCAGACCTTCAAACAATGCACAAATAAATTTGTCACTTCACACTGACTTCTTCAACACTCCCTCCAATCCACAGAATGAGAGAATGTAATTCTGGAACTCATCGGACCAATCTGTGACACTCTGTCACCACTGAACACCTGCCGGAACCGGTTCTACACAAGCAGCCATAACTTCTACAAATCTTTATGCGGACCTCTAAAATCTTAACTGGAACATCTCAAGACTCATATCTATAAACCCTTTAATCCACATCCTCTGATCCTTAACCTATTGAGTACTTTTGCCTTCTTCTCATTATTGCTCTTTACTGTTCCTGATTGAGACTAATTTTCTCAATATCCTCAGCACACATTTCATCCAAACCTTATCAATGCAATATGAGTATGTTGACATCAATGACAACATTGGTTAACCTCATACTTGCAACAATATATATATATATATATATGAATGAATGATATATATAGAAACTAAGAAGGGACCACGAGACCAGAACAACACTAGAGGAGGAAGGAGCAAAGGACAAGAAAGGCCTCACAACAAAGAGAATACGAGGAAATGGGTGTGTTTGTGTGTGTGTGTATCAACGTGTGTGCACGGGAAGTGATGAAAGAAGACAAGCAAGTGGAGCGAAGGAGGGGGAGGAAGAAACAAAAGAAGAAAGAGAAAGAGAAACCAGATGAGAGATCCAATAGAGGAGACCAAGGACCAAGAAAACTGAGAATGAACAAGAAGAGACGAGGAGAGGAGAAAAAAGATAACCTAGGTAGAGGAAGGAGAAGGGTGGATTGACCAGAGATGAAAGAAAGTGGGGGGAAGGGGGATCGAAGAAGAGGTTAGTGATGACAAGAGAAGGACCTAAGGGACGAACAGGGAAGAGGAAAAAGACTATGAAGGAAGGAGATCAGGGAGGGGAAGAGAGTGGTTTCTGAGACGAGTAAGAAAGGGTTGCCAAGAGAAACTTAGACTCCATCCCTCATCTCGATTAAGGTTAGAGGGGTGATTTCCAATTTCTATAGCCTCTTTGAGACTCATTTTGAAGTAGTTATCTTCTTTGACTAAAATTTTAGTGTCTTCTAAGCAAATGTGGTGTTTGGTTTTAGAGGAGTGCTCAGCAAGGGTAGATTTTTGAGTTTATTCATGCTTGATGTCGGCACTATGCTCTTTGATCCTAGTGCTAAAAGAGCGACATGTCTCTCCAATGTAGGGGGTACCACATGAACAAATCACCTTGTAGACTCCGGAGTTAAGGAAGAGATCTCTCGGGTGTTTGGGAGACAGGATACAGTTCCTAAGAGTAGAAATGGGTTTGAAGGTACATTGGAGGCTCTTTTAAAGAAGAATCTTAGAAATTTTGTTGGAAATGCCTTCAATGTAGGGGATAGTGGCCACAGGGGAGGTTGAATTTTGAGTCTCTATAGGCGAGGAGTAGAAGTGAGATTTGTCTTGTTTGAAAGGTCTTGAGATGAGTTTGCTTTTGAACCCATTCAATTTGAAGACTTTGGAGAGATGGGCAAGTTCAAGATCTAAGTTATCCTTATCGCAAATGCAAAAAGCCCTAGTAGCTAAAATTTTTAGGACACCGGCTTTTTGGGCAGGGTGGTGATGAGAGGTAGCATGAAGGTACAGATTAGTGTGGATAGCTTTCTTAAAGACTTTCTAGCCTAAGGAACCATCAAGATTTTTTATGAGCAAAATATCAAGGAAATGTAGTTGGCTATTAGTCTCCACCTCTTTGGTAAAAAAGATGCTTTGGGCTATGTTAAGGTGCAAGTGAATTCTTCAAGCTTCTCATGACCATGGGGCCAACAAATTTTGGTGTCATCAACTTAGCATTTCCACCACTTAGGTTTGAGGGGAAACAAGTTGAGGGCAATATCTTAGAAATGTTCCATGTAAAGGTTATCCACAATAGGGGAAAGTAGGGATCCCATGGCGACTCCATCTAATTGTTTGCAGACTACTCCTTGGAAGGTAAAGAAAGTAGCTCTAAGGTATAACTCTACCAAGGAGGCAATTTCATCATTATTCTTGCATTTAATTAACTTAATGGAATCAGGGATAGGAACCTTGGTGAAAAGGGAAACAACGTCAAAGCTGACAAAGAGGTCACTTTCTTCTACCTTTTTGTCTTTGATGAATTCAACAAAATAGGAAGAGTTTTTGATGAAAGAGCTTGATTTACCCACAAGAGGGGCTATGAGCTTGGCAAGGTAGGCCACAAGCTTATAGGTGGGGGAGTCAATGGTGTCAATAATGGGTCGGAGAGGGATACCCATTTTGTGGATTTTTGCAAGGCCAAAAATTTGTGGGATAGCTTCTTTGGCAGGGAAGAGCCTCTTTTTGGTATCGCCATCAAAGGAAGAATGAGAAATGACTCTTTTTACTTTGTTTAAAATCTGGGAGACAGGGTTGAAGGGTAGGATTTTGTAGCTTTCATTAACGGAAAGTAGATCTCTCATCTTGGAAATGTAGTTATGCCTACTCATGATGATCATGGCATTACCTTTGTTTGCCTTGACAATGACTAGGTCATTTAAGTTCTTTAAGGCACGAAGCTTAGCTTTGGTAATGTTGCACTTGGGTGGTTTAGCACGTCTTAGAATGACAACGCAGTCTTGTCTAATTTCCTTGGCAATATCCTCGGGAAGAGATCAGATAGAATTCTCAATATATATACATTTATGCACATATATAAGGTTTATTCATGTTTACATATATGTATATGTATATAAGTGGCATATATACACACAAACACACATTTATATAGGTGTTTTTAGTTTACTTTCAGGTCTTTTATTCTTTGTATGGGGGTTTTCTTTTTCTCTTATTTTTCTTGTCATTGAGGTTCTCGTGTATGGTCTTCGATTTCTCTTCTTGAGACTTGTAGGGTTATTTTTTCTTTTCTGTGTTCTTAATTTCTTTTCCTTGGTGGCTTTCTGTTGTTTTTTCTTGTTAGGTCTCCTATCTTATTCCTTTTAATAGAATTTCACCCCCCTTTTGTTTGTATTCATATATATTACTAAGGTTTAATTTTTTTGTTGGATTTGTTTAATTAATTATTTAATTTTTTGTCTTTCTAAGGTGGTCCTCTTCTAGGTTGTAGTGTTATGTATTGTTCTTATTTTGTGTCTCCTTAGTAGGTTGTTTTTAATTGTTGTATTTTTTTGGTTATATTAACCCTGGTTGGGGACCAGGGACTCATCCAAAAATAGGGCATAGCCCTTACTGTCTAAAATCAGTCTTGGAACATACATATAGATTTATATATCCTGGGTGAGAGGCAAATTACAAGACCCTCTCCCCATTAACTATCTTAAATCTAATGTAAACTATTTATCAAACTATCCTAAACTATCATAGAGGCTATTACATATCATCCTTGCTTGTAAGATCCACTAGATCCATCTCCTTGTTGCAGGCACACTTGTAATCTGCATGGGCTTTTGCTTCCATCTAGACTCCCAGCTTCTCTGCCATCTGCTCCACCATCTTCCTCGTCTCCACCAGACCAATCATCAAATCATGTATATGGCCCAAAATAATCTCATGATTGTCTTCTGCTTCTTTAGTGATCTCTGCTAAGTCCTCATGGACCAGTATTGACACCACCGTGATGGATAGCAGGGTGGTCATGGTGAGAGAGCGCACTGCTATGAAAACGTTCCACCTTCCCCTAGTTGAGCCCGGATCTAACATAAAGTTGGAAATCGCCTCCCTAAGTTTGCCTCCTCCTGCCCAACTTCTTTGGCCATTGCTAAAATCCTGCACATCCATTTTCACAACATGGGATTCTGTATCTCTGAATCAACTAGAGAAACAAAGCTCTCTAGGGCCTCATCCCCTGAAACCTTGGGCAATCTCTTGCGCGAAGTGTAAGCCCTCTTCTTCTTTCTGCCTACTGTCCTGCTAGCCACCTTCCTTTGGATCTGTTGTCGACGAGGGGTGAGAGTCTCCGCCATTCCTTTACCTTTATCCTTGCTTCCACTACTCGAAGCTTCACTCTACATTCCATCTCCGTTCATGGTTGTTGGTAAAAATGATAGCGTATAGGGGCTGCCAAAAGGTAGATAACTTGTAATCAAAAGAGGTAATTGCCTCATTTTCTGCCACATGCCACCCTTATTCATGATCGGCCAGCTTGGCCTCAGTCCCTTCACACGTTCAGCCTCTTGATATCTTAACAGGATGTCAGCTTAATGATCTAGCCCTTTATCAGGCATAATTGTTGTATTTTTTAATTCATGTCTTTATTTATTTATATATTTTTAAGGTGTTTTTTAGTTTTTTCTTCTTTTTTTCTTATTTAGAGTTTTCTTTTTTCCCATATTCTATTCTTTTCCTTTGGTTCTTCTGGTCATGAATATGGTTTCTCTTTTCCATAGAGATCTCTAGGTTTCCGCATCACCTCACTCCCTCCCTCCTTTTAAGTAGCTTTGGTCTACAATTTATCATTTATGTTTATCTTCTCTTGCTCTCATTATCCTAATGATGGATCACTGAGTGTGATCTGAAACGTTGAGGAAAAATAATTAACACAGTCAAATCTAGAAGCATTCATATCCCTTATGAATGGTACCAATGGAGGGTGTGTGACAAGCAAGGACAAATGCTTAATTGGAAAGAGTTTAGTAATGAATTAGCAATCCTAGCTATGTGCAACCATGGAATGGAAGCTATGTTACCCAACTAAAAAATAAATAAAATTAAGGTCTATAGTTGAATATAATGCTGAGCATATGAGATTGGCAATTCAAGCTCATAAGGTGACACCTTACCAGAGACTACAACTTTACATCAATGGAATTAATGACCAAATTAAGCATAATGTTTGGTTGTTTGAACCTTGTACAACTAGGAAAGAT
The DNA here is from genome assembly GCA_027924645.1 of Cunninghamia lanceolata. Taxonomy (NCBI): domain Eukaryota; kingdom Viridiplantae; phylum Streptophyta; class Pinopsida; order Cupressales; family Cupressaceae; genus Cunninghamia; species Cunninghamia lanceolata. Next base: position 477,994 of record BSBN01000953.1, on the reverse strand, counting down.
ATAGAACAAGCATTGCATATTAAGCAATAAAAATCCACCACCAAAAGTTCCACACAAGGTCAAACCATAGGATTAAAAGACAAAAAAAAATCCTATTGATAGAAATGGGGACAACTTCTTTAGTCCAAGACAAATTAGTAAGATCTCTACCTCTTGTTGGAACTGTGATAGCAAATGACCTATGAGTCATAAGTGTGTTTTAATAGTGAGAAAACACTAATGACTATTAAGAATGAGGTTTACGAAGAGGGAGAAGTAGCTACAAAAAAAAAAATTGGAACTTGAGCATGAGAATTCCAAGGAAGAAGAAAGCACTACTATCTCCCTATATATATTCAACACAAGTGCACCACAAACACTCAAAGTAATTGGTTATACCAAAAAGTGAAAGGTGACAATGTTGGTTGATGCAAGGTAGTACACAAAACTTTATTGATAGAACATTAGCTATTGAGCTCAATTGTTTTGTGTATCCAATATCAAATTTTCAAGTCATGATTGCTAATAGTAAACAACTCTCTTGTGGGGTAAATGCCATCATATAAAACTCTCTAAGTCAAATTATCATATAGATTCAAAAATATTTTCTATCCTAAATGAGGGAGCAAATGTAGTTTTGGGCATGTAATGGCTCAAATAGTTAAAAACAATGACTTTCAATTTTGAAGACTTATCCATGTTTGTAGTACACATGGGCAAAAGTATAAACTTATAGGGATACAATGACCACCAAGTCAAATTATTAGCTCCCACAGGATGGAGAAATTACTTAAGAAAGGTTCTTCTAGCATAGAGGCACAACTACATTTTGTAGAAGCACAAGAGGTGAAGACTCAAGATTGACAAAAGATTCCAAAGACCATTCAACACCATCAACATGCATTTCAAGTACCTAAGGGTCTACCCCTAGTTAGAGACCATGGTCATACCATTGAATTAATACCAGAAATTATTGTTCATAAAAAAAAAAGTGCCCATTCATCCCCAATGATAATGGTTAACAAGGAGGATGATTCATGGAGAATGTGCCCACATTATAGGGAGCTCAACAAGCTCACTCTTAAAGATAAGCTTCATATTCCTATTATTGATGAATTGAATAATGTAGTTTTTTTTACTAAGTTAGATTTACATTTAGATTATCATCAAATCTAACTAAAAGAAGATATAAATAAGACTACATTTAGAACACATGAGGGTTGATATGTGTTATTAATTATGTCATTTGGTGTCACTAATACCCAATCAACTTTTCAAAGCCTCATAAATTCAGTGTTCCATCCATTTCTTCAAAAACTGATGTTGGTATTCTTTGATGACATCTTCATCTATAGTAAAACAAGCAATGATGAACACTTCATAGAAAAGATTCTAGAATTACTAATTGTTGCCATCAACATTTTTTTGAAAGGGATGAGAATGTTATGATCCTAATATTCTATATTCCTTTGTGGCATGCTTAACCTTAATAGATATTTATTACTTTTAGTTATTTCTTAAGCTAACATAGTTAGGATGAAGGGGGTGTCCCTATATAGTTATACATATAAATAAGAAAGAGAAATTCCCCCAAACCATCATAACTTTTAACATTGAACTCATATATTATTTTCTAATTATTTGAGATCATCCCCTTGAAATAATATGTTATTTTATTGATTTTTACATTTATTTTTAAGAAATATCATAACACTATACTACAAGCATCATTGACCTAAAAATATGATGTGAATGGGACCATATTACTATCTTTCCACATGATTATCTTCTCAACTGTTTTTGATGCAGCACACTTATCCTTTATCTTTTTTATGAATGTCTTTTCAACTGTTTTATACTATCTTGCAGGTTTTTATCTCTGGTTTCCTATATGTTGTTTTTCACACCCAACCTTATTTTAGTCTTTATTTTATTGAACATAAATATAACTAAAATTTCAACTTTGTATATTGTCATAGTAATGATTAGATTTTTTTCTCAAAACATATTTTCATAGCCATTGCTCTTATTTTGGGGGATGGACTCTACAATTTCATGAAAATCCTATACATAACTTTGAGCACCATGTATGGTGAATGGAAGAAGAAGAAGATAACTCAGACAAACATTCCTGTGGTGTCAAACAACAACCATGAACAACAAACAGTGGAAGTAATGTCATATGACGAGCAGCGGAGGAATGACATGTTTATGAAGGACAATATTCCTCCTTGGGTTGCAGGATCTGGATACATTGCTCTAGCTACCATATCCATAGGGGTCATCCCTCATATCTTTCCTCCTATAAAATGGTACTTTGTCTTATTAGCCTACATATTTGCACCAGTGCTTGGTTTTTGTAATGCTTATGGATGTGGGCTCACAAATTTTAGCTTGGCCTCCACTTATGGGAAATTAGCACTGTTCATCTTTGGAGCTTGGGCAGGGAAGGACGACGGTGGAGTAATTGCAGGCTTAGCTACATGTGGTGTAATGATGTCTATAGTCTCTACAGCTGCAGATTTAATGCAGGATTTCAAGACTGGATACCTAACTCTCTCATCTCCAAGATCTATGTTTGTTAGTCAAGTGGTCGAAACAGCAATGGGATGCATAATTGCACCTTCCACCTTCTTGCTATTCTACAAGGCCTTTAATGCAGGAGATAGTAAGGGAGAATACCCAGCTCCATTTGCATTGATTTACAGAAACATGGACATTTTGGGAGTTGAAGAATTTGGAGCCCTTCCTAGACACTGTCTTACTCTTTGTTATTGCTTCTTTGCGTTCGCCATGGTAGTCAATCTTATCAGAGACCGTGTGCCAAAGAAAGTAGCTCAATATATTCCTCTCCCAATGGCCATGGCTATACCCTTCTACCTTGGGGGATACTTTGCAATTGATATGTGTGTGGGCACTACTATAGTATATATATGGCAGAGATTAAACCGTAAGAGCGTTGATATACTAGTTCCTGCCATGGATTTTGGTCTCCTATGTGGAGATGGCATATGGACTCTGCCTTCCTCTATTCTTGCTCTTGCTAAAGTCAACCCTCCTATCTGCATGAAATTCCTATCCAGGAAACAAAATATGAAGATTGATAGCTTTCTAGGAAACTAAGTGGAAGCAATTCAATATTAGAGAATTCATAGTGTGATTTAGGTATGCATATAAATATATATAATTAAATTAGAAGCAATGAACTTTATGCTTATATTATAATTCATCTAAAGGAAACCCTTCTTGTTGACAACTGTGATATGGTTTTAAAATATATGATAGATAATAATAAGCAATAGTTTGTTGGATAAGATTTTTGAAGTGTTACATGCTCCCACTTTGTTTTTTATTTAAAGAATGAGATCCAACCCAAATCAAGAAATTTTGTATACCAGTTTCAAATTCTACTGGAAGATGATTTGAAATAAATCGACAACAGAAACAAGAAAGGAGACAACTCAAATATTTGGCACATGTTCTAAGCCTATAAGAATCAAACAAGACTTACCCAAGGTCACGAGTATTCCAGTTATTGAGATTCCATCTGAAGATTAATCTTCATTTGCATACCAAATATGTTAATATGTCACTGACATTGAATTTTAGATGTGTTAATTTGTTGTTTTAACTTTAAAGGCCTTTCAAATTTTGGGGTTTTAAACATGCTAGCCTCTGAACATTCTTTGTTATGGTCAAAATTTCTATTGTTTTGGACAAAGATAAAAATTTTAAAATATAATGTGCATTTTTTATTAATTAGTTTATGTGGGTCTTATTTTTATTTTCTTTATAAGGATATAAAAATGTTTTAATAAAGGGTTACGGTTTAATAGCAACAAATAAAATAATAATATATACTATAGGGGTGTGGGTTTCCATCTAGGGCACTTGGCAGCTTCTTCATAACAAATTCTAAGACAAGAAATTAATGTGTTACAAGACAAAGTGGGGCTATTTTTACCAAAGAAACTCATGACTATTTTAATTTAATATATGAGAGGGAAAATGAGACCTGTTGATGCTATATATTGAGGAGCTTGTTGGTCTTTGAGACATCTCCCAATTTATTTAGTCTTTCCTATCATAGTTTAAGTCTTGTGTTCAACTATAGGATTCTAAGATGAAAACCTTTAGAAATTCTAGAGATTTCAGGATGCAATCCTTTTGGTTTTCTAGAGATTGGTGGTAATGCTACATGATATGATTGGAATAGAGAGATTCTCACTGTTCTAATTGGTTGTGATTGGTTCTAGAAAGGGGTACATAGTTCTTGTCAATTCTTTTCATTTGTAGGAATGAGTTTTCCATAGTCCATGCAAATAAAAAAGAGTTTTTTATATTTAAATGTGTAAGTTTTATTGGATTGATTTTTTGGATCATCAAGATGAAATGAGAGTTGGATGGCAAACTTAGCCCAACAAATAGGTAAGGTGAAGAGAAAGCACACAAACAAATGAAAAAGAAAAATGAAAAGAAGAAAATAGTATAAAAATAGATAAAGATGAAGGGAATTAAGGAGAAAAAAGTGAGAATAAAGGAAAAATGATGAATAAGGTAGGATTAACATAATATTAAACAATTAAAACAATGAAAGAGAGAAAAATAAGTAAGAATAATATGAGGTAATGTAAACATGAGGATTTAAGATAAATCAATAACAATTATAATATAGATAAAAGTTAGATAATTAAAGAAATCAAAATTAAGCTAATAAAAAAGGTAGTGTAATGTAAAAGCAAATAGAATAAAGGGAAAATGATGAATAAGGTAGGATTAACATAATATAAAACAATAAAAGAAAGAATAATAAGTAAGAATAATAAGAGATAATGTAACAAAATATGACAAAGGGATGAATTAAAAAGAATAATAAAAGTATATTATAAAAATATAAAAAAGGAGGTGATAAAAATTAAGAGTAAAAGATAAAGGAAGAGTAAAATACATAGAATATTAGAGTGAGAAGTTAAAATACTCATTTTTTATATTTTATAATATACTTTTATTATTCCTTTTAATTCATCTCTTTTTAGTACTCGCCTTTGGAAGATAGTACTATTGTGATCAAAATCACTTAACTAGTGATTAGTAGGTGTATTTATGTACTAATTAAATGTTATAACTTTTTCCACCTAAATTTTATATCTACTTTTTATAAATTAAACATGTAATTTTTTTTTTTCAAAAAGTAATCATGAATAATCTAATTGGGTTCTATGTTTTAGTTGCTATTGGGATTATCTCTATACATACAAACCATTAATCGGTGAAAGTGAGAATTAAAATAACTTTTTTTACAAATTATATAACATATCCCGCTTGCTTATGTAGGCCTAATCTACAACCATGGTAATAAATTCTTCAAAAGAAAAGCTATGGAATAGGAACTATTGATTACGATGGTGATAAAAGAGTGTGGGCCCTATGGAGGGCAGAGTCTTCTAGTGAGTATGGCTCTTCAAATGCATGAAACCAACAATGAAAAAATAGGCAAAAAAATATTAATTAATTAATGTAATGTGCTACATGTAATACATACATTGTGATCAGTTACACCAGTAGAGACCCAAATATTACAATACCATTTTAAAATCTGCCCCACAAAATCTTTTGATATTTTTATATAGCACCCATCAAGGTATACTTCTAGATCTTGATGAGCTCTTCGGTAATCACTTAATATTCTACAAATTGTATTCAATTCCTAAGCTAGATAATTGCAGTATTTATCGATTACACTGGGGTTTATTCATGACTAGGGTTTTTGAGTAAAATTGCTTCCTCAAAATACAACTAGAAGTAGCCTTCCATAGAAAGAGAAAAATATGAATTTAAATGTAAAGAAATGTTTTATTCTTTGAGAGTTCAATGTCCATGCATCCATGTCTAGAATATCTGTTTTGATTGGATTTGAACTCCAAACAAACACTCACAGGGTTTATTTAATAAGTTTTATCGACGACTATTATATGGGTTATTAGATGTAAAATAATAAATAAATTCCTTCTAGTTAAGTGTTGTCAAAACAATGTGATGAACACGAATAAGTTATATGGGTCTATTTCAACTTAATGGTTGTTTCTTTCTATCCTATGTGGAATAATGTAATAACTGTATACAAAGCAACCTACTATTATCCAAAATGAGCACTGGTTCTAACCTTCATGATTTAGTCTTTAATCCTTCTAACAGTGCCAAAGCTAGTTTGTCCTATGATTATGCAGTCATATCGATTTGAAATGGTTCTCAATGGGAGGCTTCTATTGGGTATATAACATGCTCCTTGGGACATTAATCAGGTCTGTACAATAATGTTGAATTGATGATTAATAATTCTCATGTTCTCATCGTGCTCTAGGTGGAATCTTTCAACCATATTTGATAACCATTATTTTTCTTTATCTATTCTCTATTTTTGAGAAAGAATTGATCAAATTGAAAAAACATTCATAGTAAGTCAAGAATGATTTTCCAAGAAATTGAGTGAGGTATTGTTCTTGCAAAGGATATTAGAAATGAAGGTGCAGACCACACTATGAAAATTTGATTCAAACCTTATTTATGTCTTCTAAACAATGTAGAATCAATGGAGATTGCAAAAAAAATAAAACCCACTACATAGAAATAACATGCATTAAGAACTAAACACATAACACAGTATGTAATGTGAAAAAACCATTTTAGGTAAACAACTCTACCAAGAAAAGAGGCTCCAAGTTGTATTATCTTTAAATATGAGATTGCAATACATGCACTTCCTCTCCTTCTTTAGTCTTCAATCTAGCGGTGGCTGTTACTCTCAACTTTGCTAAAAATGTAGTACAAATATCCTTATAAAAAGGGGGTTGTCTTCTAGGGAAAGAAAATTGACATAATATCAATCATCAGATCTGCGACCTAATGATGAACAATCCAAATTTGTACAATGATAAAAATTTGGCTTTGGGGGCGCTACCCCTGAGACCCCGCCGAGGCGCGCAGCCCCTGGACCCCTCGTCAGGGGGATGATCCCCCCAGACCCGTCGCAGGGGGGAACCCCCTGCAACCCCCCATCGCAGACGAATTAGCATCAGAGACCAAATATAAATATGTGATTGAAAAAATATCATTGCTGGTGAAACCTTTTATCCCTTATGGGTGATTTACAAACAATATTAGGAGCAATTAATTTCATAGGATATACAAGGTTGATGGCACCTTACTCCTAACAAAGGAACTACATTGGTTATCCATTAGTATGTTTTGTTGGATGTACATGAAGCTACTTGTTTAGATTAGCCTAAACAATTTGACTCTTGCTTTTTTCAATATATGTTTCTTATATTGATTCTCATGGAATCTGTAAATGTAATCTGTGATACCATATCAAATATTACTTTTGTGAATTATTCATATCCTTCTTCTTACACTTATACGAACTATTGAACTGACAACTTAATTGGCTTTAGTTAGTCAAAGAAAAATATGTATTGTATTATTTTATGTGCTGCATTTTTCTTTTGTTATTTTTGCTCCTAGTTTCAAGTTTCAAGATTAAACCTATCTTAATATTCTATCTATTCCTCACCAGAAATTTGGCTTGCAAAATAAAGTGACTTACCACAAGCAATGTGATCCTATCACAATCTTGTTTTTGTACTATGATATCACTACACATATATATGTGATTAATTTTGGTGTGTAAATTGTAAATCATCATGTTAGATTTTTTATTTATGTGGTTTAATTATGTTGATCATAAGTTATAGTTAATATTATGTACAGAGGTAAACCATGTTTGAATGCCATATTTATAATAGATATTAATGTTGTAAATAATTTGATTATATTTCAGAGTTTGGGAAAAGTCTAACTACAAATCTGTTGCTATGTGAGTATGATAGGATAGAAATCAACACTCATTGGTATAGAGAGTATCACTGGGAAGAAGTGTCTAGCCATCCAAGGGTGACATGCAATGAAAAAATCATGCACACAACCACATAGTTGCATATAGATAATATTGCATTTTGTTGTGAGTTAAAATGAATATTTTGTTTGGCGTGCATGTCTTTATGTGCAAAAGAAATAATTGTTTTTATTTTATTATGAAAAAGTGAAATTGAGTGTTATTAGATAATTATGATTATTTTCATAAATATTTATCATAATTATAATTTAGTATTTTAAAGGAAAATTACATTTCCTTCTTGTCTTTGACTTTAATATATATATATATATATATATATATATATATATATATATATATATATATATATATATATATATATATATTATAATTTAGTATTTTAAAGGAAAATTACATTTCCTTCTTGTCTTTGACTTTAATATATATATATATATATCTTTGTGTGTGTGATTTTTCTTTTTATTAAATCTGAATGATAGAATAGACTCAAATATTATATAATATTAACAAAATATGGGTGATTAAATATATCATGTTTGATAAAAAATTTTATAATATCTTTTGTTTATTTAATTATAAGTTTGTTATAGCTTTGGAATTGAGGAAAGGGTATAATCTTGATAGTTGCAACAGGAAAAAATGAAACATTTGTTATAAATTTAAAATCTTCATTCTCTAGCACTTACAATTGCCAACAAGAAATAAGACACTTGTTTAAAAATTAATTTTTCAGTTCTTCACGTGCATTCAGGAGGAACCATTTTTGAAAAGGGATTTGAAGAGAGAAAATAAGAACATTGGAGAAAACATTTTTGGCAAGATTATGGGGTTCTGGGGGAGGAAAAGAAATTGGGATTTTTGGCTTCTACTGGAGGTGTGCTCTTCCTATAAATTTCAAAATCAACAAATCGTGCTATTCATTTCAATTTGGAAGTAATTGCTTAGGATATTTTATATAAATAAAATATTCTCTGTTAAAAAATATGCCCTATTTTTGCTAGAGGATAGTTGATATAGTTGTGATATCTTGTTTGTTTTCCATCGTATCTAGAATGTGGTTATGGTGTTTATGCTTGTTCCATTTACACCAGCCAGGTTTACTTTTTTAATTGTTCTTAAAGTTTCAAGCATATTCTTGGGGAAAATTGGTGCAAGAGGGACTCCCTCCAGTTAACAACACACTCAAACACACAATTTACATAAGCCAATATTCTTTATTTAAATTGAAATTTCCACAATACATTTGATTGCAACAATTACTTCAATACATAAACAAAATTTGCATAACAAAAATTCACATTTGGCCTTCAATGTCCATCCTCTGCACAGTATCTTACCTCTGCACATTCTCCTATGGAACTCATTCATAGTACACTCTTATCTGCAACTTTCACACAGCCTCACACAGGCTTCCAATGTCTCTGCACCTTAGGTGACTCAAACTCAAACTCTCGGCAAGTTTCTTCTCACAAACTCATTGTCTGGTCGATCCCACACTCACTCTTGAGCAATGAGCCCCTTCTCAGCTTAGCTCTCTATTTTTATATATATCCCAAAATCTTTTCATGATCTTCCATTCGGAAAGGGGAAGGGACACAGATGAAAATCCAAAATTATTATTAGAGTCAAAGACTCTCTTTCTCCTTTAGGCCCGCGACCTCACCCTATCCTTGTGGTGCTTCGTCTCCCTGTGGAATATGGATCCAAAGAGTCTTAAAAGTGTGTTGAAAGTTTTTTTAATTGAACTTCCTTTTTCTTGGCCGCTCCTCTAGGTGCATTAGATTCTCTTCTTTTGTTTTTAATTTATGTTTGAAACGTTTATTTTACTGACCTTTATCTCTAGGTTGCACTACCTCAAGCTTAATATTTAATTTTAAATGTTATCTCTTTTCAAACAAGCACCTACCCATACTCGGTGTGCAAAAAAACAAGATATGGCATATTAAATAGTAATAAATGTTGTTGCTAAAGATGGCATTCTATTTCCACGCCTCCTCAGATTTCTACATGGAAATCTAAATTAAATAGAAGTATTTGCTTCCAAGAGAATATGCATTCAACACTATTAGTTTATTTGCATCATTTTAGTTCGATTCCCTCTCCCTCCAGCACAACATATTGAAGTTCACTGGCCCCGCCATTTAACTGAATATTGATAGTGAAATATATCTGCCTCTGAAGATTCTTCCATGATGCTTCCTTTTGGATATTAGAATAATATATTGAAAACATTATATCAAACACATAAGCATCTCAGCATTCCTATGACCTCCACCAAACCATTTGGTCTCAAGTGCTGATGCAAGAGGTACTCTCTGCAATGCATTCCCTCTGTTCCTTAACCAACTTAGCACTGCTCAAACCTGTAACAAACTCCAATTAAATACCTCTGTATGTCCCTTAAGGTTCTCAATTGTTGTGTTCCAGTTTGTGGTGCTGTCCATTCTCTTTATTATTATAGATGTTACAAAAACAATGTCTCTTTATTTCCGGTAATGTTTCTTATTTTACTTGAGAGAGTTACTTGAGAAATTGAATATTAAAACTGAAGAATTTTCACCTCCACCCATATTGACATTTGAAATGCCTCAATAAAAATTTTGAGAAAGTGCAACTCTGACAATGTGCAGAATTGGGTGCCGGCAGGCGAAAAAATAAAAGTTCTCCATTTTGCCTAAAAATTTGTCCAAAGGTGTGTTATGACCCCCTCAGGTCCTCCACAAAAGGATTTCACTCCAGCCTTCTAGAATTATTAAATTTTAAACTTTTTGTAACCGGTGACACACTTTCGGTTCTAAAAACACAAATTTTTGGCATTAATTCCTCCCAAACAGTGAAAGATATGACTTTGGTTCTTTTTGCCCATTGGGCATGGTACCTCCAAGAATGCCCCTGCAAAAGGATTCTGCTCTAGCTCTTGTGGTTGTTTCGTAATAAATTTAACAAAACTGCCTAGGGAGTGTCGAAACTGCGAATCGACGAAAGTTTGATTCTTGCAATTCTGTGCCAACTTTGAAGTTCTGTGATGTCGAGAGATACCAATGACCACCAAACCAAATTAAAACAAAAAATCAAAGTGAAAATATTTTTGGGTGATGCTGATTGCCAGTCCCCCGGATGCTCTTGCATTAGACACGCTGGGTAGGAAAATTTTGAGTAGAACTCACAAAATGGAGCTGAGTAGTGGGACTACTCTTTCAGTTTGAATGCAACCTACAGCAAACTGCACTGCTGAATTAGACAGAAAGAATTTCTTCCTCTGCTTCTTCTAGCACTTAGTCGGGACACTTGTTGTCCTCCACCAAATGTGCACCTTCTTCCTCCTTCCTTTCATGCACTCATATCCACCCCAAACGGAAATCCTCTAAATACTCTCTCCACTCCTCACCTCCTTCATGGGATTCAACCCACCATCATCCAGCCTCCACCAAAATTCCTCATCACAACCTATAGCATCCACATACAAATCTGCACCTACAACTTCACCATTCTCTTCCTCATTTGCTGCTGTGACAACATCTTGCTCATCCTCTACCGCAACCTTTTCATATTTACCAGCCACTACTACCACCATCATTGTGTTCTCCAAAGGACTCGCAACTGCTGTAACATTATCCTCTTCAACTGTTGCAACATTACATTGCTCCTCAATCTCTGTTACGATCTCACCATCTTTCTCTGCAACTATATCTTTTTTCTTTTCATCCTTGGAAACCTCTGCCATAGCCTTTTCTCTTTCTTCTTTATCCTCAGCCACTGCTGCATTTTCCTCTTCATTTTCAACCTCTTTCTCTATGCCTTCATCAGGGCATACTACTGCAACTTCTTTCGTCACTTCCTCTTATTTACCTTGCAATGGATTCAAAACATACTCCTTCCCATTCTTTATTATGCAATGGATTCTCAATTGTTGTGTTCTAATTTGTGGTGATGTCCATTCTCTTTATTATTATATTTTATTCCCATGAGATGTTACAAAAAAAATGTCTCTTCATTTCCGTTATTGTTTCTTATTTTACTTGAGAGAGTTACTTAACAAATTGAATATTAAAACTGAAGAATTTTCACCTCTACCCATATTGACATTTGAAATACCCCAATAAAACAATTTAAATACCTTATGAAGTTGTATAAGCAATTTTGAGAAATTGCAACTCCGATAATGTGCGGAATCGGGTGCGTGTAGGCGAAAAAATGGAAGTTCTCTATTTGGCCTAAATTTTTTTCCAAAGGTGTGTTATGACCCCCTTAGGTCCTCCACAGAAGGATTTCACTCCAACCTTCCAGAATTATGAAATTTTAAACTTTCCGTGACTGGCAACACACTTTCGGCTCTAAAAACACAAATTTATGGCATTAATTTCTCCAAAACAATGAAAGATATGACTTTGATTCTTTTTGCACATTGACCACAGTGCCTCCAAGAATTCCCCTACAAAAGGATTCTACTCTAGCTCTTATGGATGTTTGGGAATAAATTTTACAAAACTGCCTATGGAGTGTCGAAACTGCAAACTAGCGGAAGTTTGATTCTTGCAATTCTATACCAACTTTGAAGTTCTATGATGCCGAGAGATACCAATGACCACTAAACCAAATCAAAACTAAAAATCAAACCTAAAAATATTTTTGGGTGATGTCAATTGCCAGTCCGCCAGGATGCTTCTGCATCAAGTGCTACAGAACTGTAGAAATTGTGTTTTCACCAAATTGCCAGCACAAGTCACAAAACTTAAAAATCTCATAAACTGGAAGGAATTTGACTGTGAAACCTTCACGTATAATTTTGGAATGCTTTTAGGATTTTTCTTGTGAGAGAGTTTGTCACCAAACTTCATAGATTTCTCCAAACAATTGTTTCATGCATCGGGACTGGAACTCCATGAAACTGCAACTTTGTAATTCTGACTGTGCCAATCACATCTAATGCCCAGAAACGCCATCAAAAATCCAAAATAAACCAAAACAAAATTGAAAGATTAAACCTGCACTTTTTTTAGTTGATGTTGATTGTTTGTTTGCCTGGGATGCTCCTACATCAAAAATTCTGTAACTAGGAGAGCCCAACCAAATTGACATTTTGAAATCTAATTTTTCTGGAATCTTCATTTTTCTACCATTTTGGGCTATAAAGGCAAATACCCAATTAATAAAATGCAGCACCCATGATTTCTAAGCACAATTGTATGAATAATGTATTTGTGTTTTCTATTATCCTTCCTCATTAAAATCAATCAAAATCTATTCTTGTGTTTGGGGTGACTAGAAAGAGAGGCACTAGTTTTTAGTTTGGGAAAACAATCAAAAACATTTATTAACATTATGAGAGGGGGCAGCCAGGTTAGAGGGATTTCTTTGAGTTTTGGGTTAACAAAATATTCTTTTTTCCCTTGAACGGACTGTCAGTTTAAAGAGAAGTTGTTTCAGTTTTTTAACAAATAAAAAAAATCTTTCATTGTGAAATGGGGCAGCAAGAGTAGGGAGTTTGATTTCATTTTTTATTAACAAAAATATTCATTCCTCTTCTAGTATGGTAGACAAATTTGGAAGGAACTGTTTTAGATTTAAAACATTAAAAAAGAAACTTCATTTCTCCTTTGTTTGGGATGGCAAGAGGGTCAAAGTGGAGGCTGTGAGCCCTACATGGCATAAAATAAACTTAATTTTTATGTTGGGTCGTCTTCTTATAATGAACATCCTCAGAAAAGTAATTTTGCCTTAAACTATGAATTTCAGAATTGTTTTTCAGGATATTCAAATTTATGTAGTTGCGTAATATTGATTGGATTCCTGAAATTTCTGGAACTTATTGTTTCAATATCTCATTCCTGTATGTAATTATATATGTGAAAATTATATTCTTCAGAATATCTCTAAAAAATATTTCGAATTATATTTTTGTCATATTACATTCATGTGACTTTCCTATTATGTTTATTGAGCAACCTTTGAAGAATCATAAGTTTTTGTCAGTTGGAATCTCATATGCAAGTACAAAGAGGTGATTGATATAAATTATTGCTCAATCTATTGATATGAAGTTTAGGTATGATTACTAAGCACTGTAAATAACTTGAATTCACACCTAGAATGAATGTGCGATTGTAACTTGTTTGATTGCTTGATTGGTTCAAAAGAATTATTTCTTATAGATAAGACATGCATTGAAATGGTGCTAACGTGGCTCTGTAAGATTAGCGAGTTTATTACATTTATCATATCGGGTTAAACCTGTGTGAATAAAATGCACTCATAAGATTAGTGAGTTTATTACATTTATCATATCGGGTTAAACCTGTGTGAATAAAACGCACTCGTAGATTGACCCTAGTCATGTTTTTGGCTTTGCAAATTTGTGAATGAAAATGAAGGGCCGACAAGTCTGAGTTTTTTAAAGTAAAACAAGATAAAATGTGAGCACGTTATACTGAGCTCGCATTTTAGCTTGTTTGGACAACAAAGTGGTTTGGCCACTTTTTGGTCCCCCATCTTTTTGCACATGCCCCTCATGTAACCTTAAACCATGCCATAATGACTAACTAAAGTGAGTGACCTACCTCATCACATACCATATCATCCCTAGGGCCTATATTTATCACTACTCAATATCGTCTCTAACAATGAAACTAAATAGACAAATCAATGGAAGGAATCATAGTTCACATAACAATAAAAAATCATGTGTGGTGTTGACTTATTCATGCATGTAGTTTGTTGCATATTGTAGCTAGCTAAAAGCTTGCTATGTTAGTTAGACTATTAAGAATCTTCAAGATAATTCTAGTCTCTAGCCCATAATAGGTGACCACTAATGAATATTGACAATCAAGATAATATACATGATTTCACATTTTTATATTTCTGAATATATGACTAAAAATAGATTTCTAGGTAGGAAGTATGCACTAGGGACAAAAGAAACCAAGGAAAAGATGAAAGGAATCAACTCAATCCAAATTGAGAGTAGAACTGATTTACTAAATGAGTAAAAGAACCATTTGAGATTATAAATGATATTTATACAAAATCAAATGTGGTGGAGCACACCATATTATAAAATAGTAGATGTAAATAGGACAATTAGGACCACAATCCAAAGCATGGGTGGTGACTTTAAGGCACATATGGCCCCAATAGTAGGGTGTATTTTTAGTGGTAATGGAAAATTTGGCCCAAACATAGGCTAGATTTTTAATGGTAATAGGAAATATGGTAGATAATTGAATCACGTGTCATATATTCTAGGGGATTAGTCATTAATAACATGTAATTTAATGTGGCAAAAATGATCTAAAGTAAATGATTCATAAATAATGGGGAGGCAAGTTAACCACCATTGGACTAACTTTTTGTAAAATCCTAGTGAAATCTTGCTTGCCCTCCTTCTATTTCATTCTATTCATAAAAAATAGAAATCACAATTTATATAATTTTCCAATTGGCAAAGATTCACTGCTACAAATTCATTGAACAATATAATAAATTTTATTTAGATATTATTGTGTAAGAGCAATATAATATATGTTGTGTAAGAATGGTGTAAGGTGTATGTCATCATGTGAGGATGATGTTACTATGTCATTGTGTGGAAATTATGAGAAGGTGCCATCATATGTAAGTGAGTAGAGATCTCATCAATGAAAATGATCTAAAAGTGTCTATCATATAGAAATGATATGAATGTGTCATCATGTGGAAAAAATACAAAGATGTCATCATGCAAAAAATATGTAATGGTGTCATCATGTGGAAATAATGCAAATATGTCATTGTGTGAAAAATGTGTAATGGTATCATCATGTGAAATTAATGTAATGTTATCATCTAAAAATGATGTAGATGTGTAATCACAAGAAAACAAAGTAAATGTATCATCATGTGGAAATGGTGATAATGTATCATTGTGTGTAAATAATGTAAATGTTTCCTTGTGTGGAATGATGTAAGCATGTCATCATGTGAAAATGATGTAAAGATTTCATTATACATGAGATGTGTAAATATGTCTTAGGAGATGTGATTGTGTAAGAACAAGTAAATGATTATAATGTGGAATTAATCATGTAAAAACAAGGAAAAGAATGTCATGTTAGAAGTGATTATGTAAGCATAGTGGTAGGATGTCATATGGGATGACATTTTATTTTTATTATTCTAGTGGAGAAGAAGTGTCAATCTTGTATTATAGAGTGATGTTTCCCTAAAATGAGTAATTCAAGTAAATTGGTGTGTAAACAATATGTTCAAATGCCATCATAGCATTGTTTAAGATTAAAAGGATAAGTGTCATATCAAATGTGTACATGTATACTTGCTAGCATGATATCACATTAGAATGAAATTGTGCAATGGAAGAGATCATGTACCTAGATTATATAATAAATTCTTTCAAATGGGGAATCCAAGCATCATTGTGTGTGAGTTAATGACAAAGACCATGAAATAAAATAAGAAAAGTGTACAAAATTGTAAAATGCCAAAATTGTAACAAGGAAATGTCATAAACATGTAAGAAGAATCTTGTAAATAGTAAGGTAAAAGGCCATGTAAGTGTAAATGAGTAAGTGTGAAAGGAAATTGTGTAGTTGGGGAAGGAAAGGATCATGTAAAGGAAAACACAAAAGTAGTGAAGGGAAGCTCCATGAAAATATAAATAAAACCATATCAAACAAGATGTAAACCAAAAGGAAATAAGAACTATGTTTTTTGTCAACATAAATGAAGTGTCATGGAGACACTTGAACTACTGTACATCGTCTCAAATCCATAGAGGAAAAAACACAAAGGTAAATGAAAACAATAAAATATGCTAAAAGAAGGAAAAGGATTGTGAAACATAAAAAAGAATATTCATGGAGTGTTGTATCAACATGCATTGTGAAATGTGTCTTTGTGTCATCCCCAAGTTTAAATGAATGTGTGAAGAAGTAAAAGTCGAAGAAAGTAACAAAATAAGTAAAACATATGGATTATTTGTAGAAGGTGAGTAGCAACCGTGGTCTTTCCTTCAGTTCCTTTTTTGGTTTAGGGATAAATGGGTCAAATTGTAAATTTTGTATTATTTGAGAGAGAATGATTACTATTCCTCATATTTAAGATAAAAGATCCTAATGTATCTTGAATTTGTTGGTTAGATCATTTTAGAGCCATCCTAAAATAAGCATAATTATCTCTATGTAAATGAAGATTGTAGAGGAAGTCCTTGTGCAAGCATTGAAAACACTTCCAAGATCATCCATGGTATTGTATTAAATAAAATCCTTGAACATATAAAGGGACATGTCAAGCATTGTTGTGAACTTAGTTTTGGGTGAATTCAATGAGTGGCAATGAAAGTGTATTAGATTAATTTATAATGGCTTTAACACAATTCTTAAATAATTCATATGAAGATTGTAAAGCATTAAAAAAATCTCTTCTTCATTAATTTTCATGTTACCTCATTTCTCATGTTAAGGGACTAGATATGTGTACGGTATCACATTATAATCATTTGTACTAAAAGAAACACTTTAAACAACCATAAATGTATCCTAAGAAATTGTAAAAGGCCCCATAGTAAGGTTAGTGCATAACAAATAGAGGTTGAAAGACTAAGGTCATCATGAAGATGCACTATATGGATACTAGTAAAGAAATGTAAAGTCATTTTCTAAAGAATGGGATGAGGTAAAGTAAACATGAAATTCATCAAACTGGTTCACCCCTTTATCAATTAAATTTATCTTAAATACATGCATCAAGAAGTTATCATCATCTATATGATCATAATGTGAAGAAATGCAAGATCTAGCATATGTAAGTTCACATATCCATATCCACTAAATTCAAAAAATTTAGGATCTCTAATCATATGCTCATCATTAATAGTTTATTAATATATAATGATTCACTAAGTTTGTGCAATGAGGTATAAACAATTGTAGAGAAACATCTATCATGATTTGCATGGAGGATATTGTCATCATGTATGGCATGGCAATATCATGAGTAGTCAAAGAACATGAATCCTCATCACATGATCAAGACTCTCTAAGTTCATCATTAGATACATCAATGTAAGAGGAGATGTACTTATGAGTAACTCACTATCAAATGCCATGAAATAAGTGTCATTATCATGAATTGTATGGATAAATGACATAAATGCATCTAGGATGCATAGGAAAGTGATAACAAGCTCTATAAAATTTGAAATTGGGATAGAAATTAAAATAATTAGTGCATAGATTATGAAACATGTTCATATGTGTAAAAGGATATTATGTTATCATGGATTAATGAGTTAGATGTAAGGAATTGAGAAAACATTTTAAAATCTTTGAGATTGACATTCACATTGGCCATGGACAATGGCTTATGGTAATCTATAGTGAATGACAAAATAAATCAAGGACCTATGGATTACTGAAAGCACACTAGGACAAATCTATAAATTAAAAAAATGAAGAATATCCTAGTTGGGTTAAGAAATGTTGAGGATCTCCATTTTATGTGAGGAAATAAATGCAATATCTCCTACAACAATATGTGATTTAGATCTAATTAAATTATATAACAATAATAATATTGAATTAGATCTAAATAGAAAGGATGAGAATTGAGTGGTTTCATAGTGATACTTAAGATTTTTTTGATGTGGTGTTTTTGATAATATAAGGCGGCTAACAAGGGGCCGAACCCTTACAAAACAACAAAAAGGAACCCGAGAGGCAACCACACAAAAAGTGCCTCAAAAAAGATACAGCATAGTCTGCTTATCCAGCAAAGACCGCATAGACAACCACACCTGACTAAATATAGAATATATGAAGTAGCAGAGTATAACCAGCATAAATTAAACAAGACCTAAGTATAACCACTCCTTGAGTAACCATGGAGTCAATGAAATCATCCAACTTTTTAGAGTTCTCATCAGTGTCACCAGCAACGGTAGCCCCAAAACCCTGCAGCACAAAAATATTAAGTAAAACTGTACGCCTGAGCATAGTGGAAAAAGTTTGTTCTAGCTTCTCAACACGGCCCCGCAGAACAGCAATGTTAGTCCCATAACCAGCATCAGTCTCCATGTCATCAGCGGCTTCCTCCACAAACATCTTACCCACTTCGCCAGCATTACCCACAGAATCCCCAGCATCCTCACCAATAGCCTTCAACACATTATTCCCATGCTTACCATCAGCATCCTCAGAAATCTCCTGCACATCCATCACCTTAGCCTCATCACCCTGTGTGGATTCGTTAGATGCACTCTCAGAATAGTCAATCAGTTTGGCCTTAGGTGCAGGTTTACCAGCAATCCTCCCTGACTGTCTAACCCTTGAGGAAAAGCCCTCCTTAATATTCTTAGCAGTCAAATTAGATTCGCTGCCCTGCCCCACAGGAGTACTGCAAAGAATTTTAGGGGTCCCCACGGTAGCCCCCACAGTATCAACCTCCACAGCGTTAATCTTCCTCTTCTTGGTCTTGGTACTAGCTTTAGAGACCGAGGTGTTGGTAGTGGTTGCAAGGGGAATTTCCTCAGTAGTAGAAAGAGAACCCCCTTTTGTCTTAGGAGAAATAGGGGAAGGGCACGGCTCTTCAGAAATAGCAATGTCATCAGGGTTAGAAGACATTTCCCCACTATTAGTCTGAATAGGCTTAGAAGGCTCCAGGGCAAGGTGGAAGTTGTAAAGGTAGAGGATGAGACCCTGATGCAGGGGGATGGGCTTCTTGGAGGGTTTCTTGGCCAGCTTAGCTCTAACCCTAAGAACCGAATGCTCAGGGGATGATAATAAATAAAAAGGAAAACTAATCTGAGCATTACGTCTAAAGTGATTCAGAAGGGGAAGATGATAATTGTAGAACCTGGTGAAGCGCCCCTCCAGAGTGAAGTACTTCATAAGGAGAAAACACACCCCGTCCCAAGGTTCAAGCAGCTTAGCACGTTCAAATCCTCCCTGATAAGGAATGAGTTTTTCACCATCCCCAAGGAAGAGCTTCTGGTTGGCATGGTCCACCACTTTGGCTTTCCGCTGCACTTTGATGCCCTGAGTCGACATGCCAGTAGCCATAGCAATAACACTCTCAGATATCTCGAAACCAATAGCCCCCACAGTGACACACCAGTTTTTCCAAGACCTAGCGAACTGTTTAGACAAGTTTTCATCATACCCATTAAGCCGTTCCAAATAAAGACTGATACCACCCTCCTTACAGTAATGCCAGACCACAGGGTTATCTTTAAACTCGCAACAGGAAATGGGTTCCATTCGAATCCTATCGCCACCCATGTTATCCTTACAGAACAAAGCACATAAACCCCAAGCTTCACAGAGTTCGTATGCAGGGCAACATTAGCAGCTTGACTGAGGTTAATGATAATGGTAATAAAACTACACGCATTATCATTAATGAGAGCCCCCTTATGAAGCTAACGCCTACTCTTCCCATGCTCGATCATGATTTCATGGCAAATGCCATAATTAGCATGTAAGCACCTCGCCTTACTAGGAGGGCATGTTAAGGCAGAAGTGACAATAAGCAAATAAGTACGAAAAATTACGTACTTCAAGATACACGCCAGCATCTTCCAACAAGGCTGGCAAAGAGAGCTGTCTTTCCAAATAATCTAACTCATCCTTAACACGTCACCTCTTTTTGAATTAAGTTCCTTATGCTTAAAGGAATATGATTAACTTGGCGCCAACACTGCCAATTTGAAAAATGTTGGCCAAGTTTAGCACAGGCATCCGCAACCCCATTACCCTCTCGATAAATATGAGAGATATCCACTCTGGGAATCTTCTGCAGAAGGATCTGAATATCCACAATAATATCTTTCAACTATATACCAGAGGTTGACACATTGTTAACTGCATCAATAACCATTTTGGAATCTCTCTGAATATTAAATTGCTGAATACCAAGGGAAATAGCCAACTTCACCCCCCAAAGAAGGGCGATGGCTTCAGCATAATTATTGCTTTGATAGCCTAATTTGCCAGCATAGACAGCAACCATCCACCCTTTGTCATCCCTTATAATCCCACCTCCACTATCCTTGCCATCTGCCTTAGAAGCCCCATCAAAGTTTAGTTTGAACCACTTAGGCCTCGAGGGAGTCCATCTAGTGTTAAGCCTCTACAACTTTTTGGAATTGTTATGAGCAGGAATTTGATTTAAAATCTTCCAATTAGCCGCTATTTGCTCCTCGTCAGGAGAAAGAGGTTTCTCAGCAATTCTAATGTGGGCATTGGTGACACTTTCCATGAGGGTCTTAACAAAAGTATGAAAAACCTGAGAGGCATCCCAAGTAGTATCCCTAAAAATTAGGTGATTTCATTCTTTCCATAAAGTCCAACCAAGACAGGGCAGGGTCTGGTTCCATAGCTCAATAAGCCAAGGATGAGAGAAGGTAGGACACCAACTGGTAATGACTTCCTTAATATTGGAATTACACACCCACTGAATGCCAAAATTACTCAAGATAAAGTTCCAGACTTTTCTGGAAAAATCACAATGGATAATTAGATGAGAGACTGTTTCCTCCTTTTCAAGGCACATACAACACCTATTGACCAGAGTAAAACCCCTCTTCTGTAAGTTATCTTGAGTTAGCATTTTGTTATGAACAACAGCCCACCAAAACATATTTATTTTCGGTAAAAGTTTATGATTCCAGACTTTCTTCCAGATCTCATTTCTATGCACATCAGGAACCAACAGATGGTAAGCAGAAATGACAGAGAAACGACCATGCTTATCTAGCCACCAATACTGCTCATCAGCTCTAGGGAAAAGAGGAATTCTGACCCCCTGCATCAATTGTTGAACAAATCGCATCCTAGGTGTGAGATCAGGGCGATGAGCACAAGAGTCCAATAGGATTTTCTAGCTCCTAATACCATTAATATTATACATGTAATTGCAGACTTTATCTCCAAAAAACTAAGTAGCAATGCCAGCAATAACACCATGATACCCCTGAGTAATAAGAGCCTTATCCTTCATCCAAATATCTTTCCAGAAGTTAATAGAGGTTCCATTCCCCAATTTCCATCTGAGACCCTGTTTAAGGAGGCTTTTGGACTTCAGCATTTTATTCTAGATGACAGATCCCTGTGGTATCCCTCCCTATTGGAGAAAACTGAAGCAATCAGTTCCATGAAGATATTTAGATTGCATAATTTCCCCCCAATCTTTATGGTTATAGATCAAGTTCCAGTTGAGTTTTGTAAGGAGGGCTTTATTCATATTCTTGATAGATCTGATGTTGAGACCACCATGGGATTTGGGAAGACACACTTTCTCCCAGTTGACCAAAGACATTCTCTATTTGTCTTCCACCCCCGTCCATAAGAATTTTCTTTGAATCTGTTCCAATTTGTCAGCAAAAGAACTAGGGATCTTAAAAAGAGACAAGAAATAAGTAGGTATACCTTGCAGGGAGGCACGAAGAAGCTGTAATTTGCCCGCACTACTGAGTAATTTCCCCTTCTAGCCAATCAGCTTCTTCTGAGTTCTTTCCAAGATACCATTCCAAAAACCTTGAGAAACCTCTTTGACCATAAGAGGGAGGCCAAGATAGATAGCAGGAAGATCAGCTTCTGCACAGCCAAGGATATTAATATTTTTTTGCCAGAGATCATTAGGAGTATTAAAAAAATACACATTGCTCTTTTGGAAATTTATGCTCTGGTCAGAAGCTTTGGCATAGTTATTTAAAATATTCTTCCAACTCTGAGCTTCAAGCACAGATTTAATCTAATAGATTTAATGTTGATTTATCGGCATGCTGAGATAGGTGATAAAGATTAATAATCAATATCTAGAAGAGTTAGCAGAACAATGTGACATATAATTTTAATAGGATTTGAGCTAATATGGATAGGACCATGTCATGTGGCATATTCTATTTGGTGTAGCCTAATCCACCATTGGTTGGACCTTAAAATTTGTTGCGCCTTCATCTACTAACTTAATGGAAAGGGACCTCTATTGAAAACCATAATGGGGCTTGCTTTGAAGAAAAAAGGAGAAGATCTAGACTTGTCTTAGTCTCAATTCAAGCCCTAAGATGATGAAGTTCAAGATTGAAATCATGCCATGCAAGTGATGAAAATAAAGATACCTAATGAAGTACTATATGGTGTAAAGCTTCAACTTTAGATACTCTATAATAGAACGTGTCGTTAAAGAGGTTCTCACTACTACAGGTCATGATTGCTAATGACCTAGGAATGTCTAAAAACCATATAATTAGTCACACAATTTAAGATTTTTAGTTCACAATATGTCAGGATAACTATTACTTTTTAGAAATGTTATCTTGAGAGTATAAAATTTAAAGTTTAGATGAGGTGGACTAGTCCATGACATTCATCTTAGTTTATAGACTATTTCATGTCATGTGGTTTAGTCTTAGATGGAGAAAGACCATTGATAAGGATTAAAATTTGAACTAGGGGGATATGTAATGACAATTGGCTAGTAAGTTGGGGTAAGAGCCAATTAGTATACTAAATAGGTCAAGTTAAAGATTAAAATGATAATATATATACAACAAACTTATTATAAAAAAAGGTATGAAAGTATAGGTTATGCACTTTTACCCTTCATTTTACACCACTTTGCATAAGTGTCCTAAGTGTACGTTTATTACCATTTTTTACCACAGCTCAAAAATTGGCTGAGTAGATTTAACATTTATCATTTTTGAATGAGGTTTGATTTATTTATGTTATGTTCTAGTTGCATAGTTATTATGACAAATGTAGTTCAATTGTTCAAATGCAGTAAAATGAGATAAGTATTCATTCATCACAATGGTTATTCATTTTCAAGTTTGAATACATAAAGGAATGAACATTGCATTGAAGGAAACTAAGACATATCAGATGTCCCACACAAGCCGTGGGTTATAGATAAACTCATGCAAATACAAATAAAATACTATGCATCTAATGAAAGAGGAGGGAAATACATAGCCATCATTGCTTTGTTTTGGTTGATCTTCATAGTATCCTCCAGTCCTGCTCCTGACCTTGGCATGTACCTGAAAAATTGTGGGAAGGGTCTCGTTCGAAGCTCCGGTTATAAAAATCCTTCATCTATCAGAAGAGGCATTATACTTTAGTTATAATGCATTGATCAAATGAGAACATCCATTTGCAAAAGGAATTGAAGAGAAGTAAACATAGAGCATCATTGTTTTATTCTAATCTGTTTGTTTCATATGCAAGTATAGGATAAATCATGACGCTGATTGAAGACATTCAGCATGTGGTGTCAAATGGGATCCCACAAGGGTTGAGCCCAGCATGCTGCTGCCCCTTGATCTCACAAGGGATGAATAGAAAAAAGAAAATCATTGATCACATTCACATGACAAGTTGAAGGAATAGCAAAGGCAATCATATACATTAGTCCCATTTCAAGACATGGCCATGATTTCACTTCAAGGTATGGAATGCAACCAAGAACATGACCTGAACTGATGAAGGACAAAATTTAATGCATATAACAACTTATGTCATTGCTCCAACTGTCATGAAAATGACATTCTCAGGTATGATAATGATTAGAAATACATAATGCATATATAATCATCAGACTGATAAAAGAATAAGTGTTCACAAGTGTTGAATATTTGAGGATTGCTTACTCATCCATGATCAATAATCCAATAGGAGTATTCATTATAAACCAGTAAGCAAGTTTGCAAGGACAGATGAGTACCAAGCATCATACTTTCTTATTTAAGTGAAGTGACAAAATCAAATTCAGAATTAAGTTACATAAGCTGCCTTTTAAATGATGAAACATATCTAATTATACCTCACATTTTTCTACTGATAAGTTGAGCATTAGAACAGTGTGTATCACATGTTACATTCAATGCATAGCTATGAAAGAAATAGGACAGTATTGCAGATCCGTAGCAGAAGATTACAAGACAGCCAATTCAGATGGCTCATTTTGTCTTTGACAAACTTCAAAAGGATCAAAAGAACACTTCATTACATATGTTGCAATAGAACATCATTATCATGTGCAGAGGACATCTTACATAATGCATTTCATATGATAAAGTACAGTCAAGAGGAACAACAAAAGTCATCATGTTGCCACAATGTATACACAACAAGTTAACCAAGTGCCATCTTCATCAGATACAGTGCCAAGTCATCAATCATGTTTGAAAAGTATATTTGCTACAGTCCACTAGACTGGTAAATGAAGCTACAGAAATCAAGACATGTATGCTGCCAGAGAGAAGAGGAGTTCTAAGTTCAAAGCCAACAGTGTATATTTCATATGCAAAGACCACGAAGGAGTAAATAGAGCTATAGAAATAGAGAAAAGAATATGAAATCCTCATTTTTTGTTAACAATGACAGTGAATATAACTTAGCAATGACAACATAAAAAAGAGAAAAGGATATCATATGCTAGTGTATGCTACAGGAAGAACCCTTGTTCAGTTTTGGAAAATCTTAGTTCATACAGGGGTGCTGCCACAATAATGGGTTACACTTTCTGGGACATCCTGATTTTTTCTGAAATCACATATTTTTAGAAAATATAATGTTTTAAGCCTTGAAAGGTTCCATTTAAATAATTTTAATTGAATAGGGTTTGATCAAACCCCCTTAGATTCAAACCCTCTTGGATAGAACCCCACTAGTTTTAAACCATACCTATAATGGAGTCTCCTCTACACCTTTCAAAATGCTGATAAAAAATCACTTTTGACTTACCTTTTAGGGGATCAAATGAATTTATTTAAAATTTTTGTTTTATAAGTATGTAGTCCTTATTATAAGCTTTCCAAAAAGTATAATTTTAAATATATTTAATTTGATTATTATATTTATTTTTTATTTCTTGTGAATGTAGGTTTTTCACCGAACATAAAGTTCTCTTTTCTACACATGGAAAATTAGTAAACTAGTGAAAACAAATTCTAAAAAATATCTATGCACTAGGTATTGATTTCCTTGTTTCAACAAAAAAAAAATTGAATTTTGATACATACAAAAAAAATTATGTTTTGTGGAATACGCTTATGTCTAAATTATAATTGGTTTGACTTCAAAACTTAATTAAAAAAAATATTCAACAAAAAATTATGAAACCAAATGCATACACTATATATCGGTGTTACCAATCTAAATTCAAAAGAATCAGAATTTTATCATTTGTAGAAAAAAAGTTGTGCTACAGAATACACATCACTTTTAAAAAATGTTGTTTACTATTAAAAACTAATTATTAAAGGAGACGCAAAAAAATTTACAATTTAACTCTGATTTTTTAAAAAATATATATATTTAGAATCTACAAACAAAATCTCACAAATCACTAGTTCGCATCATCTTCAAATTCCTAACGGTTTAGTGGCTATAAGTGTCAGAAAGTGAAGATTTAGTTCAAAATGTTGATTTCAATGTCAAGTTTGGCCAAAAAGTGTAACCCATTATTGTGGGATGACCCATGAAATGAAAGTGCAGAGATATATCCATAGCAAGGTTGTGACATATAATGCCATTCATTTTCTTTTTTTAGAATACCCATGTCGAGTTTCCAAAACCTTAACATTTTTGCAGTGTTGAAAAGAAGGAATGATAAATCAAACTATCTGAGACAAGGCCGTGGAGGAAATGACTGTTTATACAGTAAAAGCATGAAACCGTTATCAGGTTTAAAGGAGTTTTCTATCTTCTTGCAATATACAGTGAAGAAAAGTAAGAGTGGAGTGTTGTAGACATGGCCGTGAAGGGAAAAAAAAAGTTTTTGTGTAATAAAAATGAAACCCTCACTTCAAAGACAGGACATATTCAAACTTTTCATATCAAATGACAAAGAGCAAGCTACATAACACATTATATGCCACGGCCGTGCTCTATATAAAGATATTTTGAGATACCCAGCTAACAAAAAATGAAACCCTCATCACAGTTTGCACATACAGAAATGAAAGAAACCACAGTGGACACAAGGATAGTGAGAACTTAGAGTATGGTGTAGCAAAGAAGAAAACTATGGCCATAGCCCAGCTTCAAGACTTTGTCATTTTTTGCCACATTTGCGAAAGTTCAACACAGAAAAGCCAAACACATATATATGGGTACTGTAACAATAATGGGTTACACTTTTTGGGAGAACCTGTTTTTTGCTGAAATCACATATTTTTAGAAAATATAATGATTTAAGCCTTGAAAGGTTCCATTTAAAGGATTTTAATTGAAGAGGGTTTGATCAAACCCCCTTAGATTCAAACCCCCTTGGATAGAACCCCGCTAGTTTTAAACCATAGCTATAATGGAGTCTCCGATACACCTATCAAAATGCTGATAAAAAACCAATTTTGATTTATCTTTTGAGGGATCAAATGAATTCATTTAAAATTTATGCTTTGTAAGTATGTAGTCCTTATTATAAGCTTCCCAAAAAATATAATTTTAAATATATTTAATTTGATTATTATATTTATTTTTTATTTCTTGTGAATGTATGTTTTTCAACGAACATCAAGTTCTCTATTCTACACACATGGAAAATTAGTAAATTATTGAAAAAAAATTCTAAAAAATATCTATGCACTAAGTATTGATTTCTTTGTTTCAACAAAAAAAAAAAATTGAATTTCGATACATACAGAAAAAGTTATGTTTTACAGAATACGCCTATGTCTAAATTATAATTGGTTTGACTTCAAAAATTAATTAAAAAATATATATTTAACAAAACATTATGAAACCAAATGCATACACTATATATTGGTGTTACCAATCTAAATTAAAAAGAATCAGAATTTTATCCTTTGTTGAAAAAAAGTTATGTGCTACAATCAAGCAAAGTAAGAGTGGAGTGTTGTAGACATGGCCATGAAGGGAAAAGAAAGTTTCTGTGTAATAAAAATGAAACCCTCACTTCAAAGACAGGAAAGATTCAAACTTTTCATATCAAACGACAAAGAGCAAGCTACATAACACATTATATGCCACGACCGTGCTCTATATGAAGATATTTTGAGATACCCAGCTAACAAAAAATGAAACCCTCATCACAGTTTGCACATACAGAAATGAAAGAAACCACAATGGAAGCAATGACAACAAGAACTTACAATATGGTGTAGTAGAGAAGAAAACTATGGCCGCGGCCCAGCTTTAAGACTGTCATTTTTTGCCACATTTGAGAAAATTCAACATAGAAAAGCCAAGCAGATAAATATCAAGCTAAGAAACTGAAGAAAGAGCAACATGGCCATGGCCATTTAAAAAAGAAATGCCACTAAAATACAGTCAAAATGTCGTTTTAAGCTTCAAATTCATACTCACCCAGTTCAGCTTGTTGTTTTGGCTTAAGAAGTACAACATTTTCAAACACAAGAGACCGAATATGGAGAAGACTATGCAGAGCCATGAAACCCCAAGTCAGCGGCCACCAAGTTGCAAAGCAAGTTTGACAGCCAACAAAATGAAAATGCCTATCTTTTAGGGTTTGACCTCTCATTTTGTTCGATCAAGTGTTTTACTTTTCTTTTTTTTTTTACCATGCAAACAACATAATTATTTTATCCAAATGGGATCGGGGTCAAAACCTTGCATCGATGGTGCCTAGCAATCATAATGAGAAGAGGCTGATAGCTTGTGGATTATGGCTTATTTTATAAAGTCAAAGGTGGACATAATCATGAGTGAACAAGGCTTGTGCCTTTAGAACCTTTTCAAGGCCTTAATCTCTTATGTGGTCGACTCATATTGGAGTCCAAGTATCATTTGATTATGCATGTGGTTGAGTGTCTTTGACCTCCCACTTATGCATTATTCATTTTCCTTCATATATTTCAAATGTATGCACAAGATCAAAACAAGAACCTTTGGAGATGTGAAAAGTATGCAAAGTGATGACATAATCAAAGAACTAAATTCGACATGGTGGCATTGTATAAGCAATGAGGTGGCGTTTTCCAAGACACATGGACAGAGATGAGGTGACAGAGTATTGACACATGGAAGCCATGGTATCAAGCCTTTACGACTTTTATTTATTGTGTAAAATTTCATCTTTTTATGATTTTATAGAAAATCAATAGTGATATCTTGTAAATATCTTGGCAAAATTATAAGCCATATATCATTTTGTTTTTGCAAAAAATCATATCTAATAGGATATTGATTAAAATTGCCACAACATTGTAAAGTTAACTTTAAAGCAATGAAGTTATAAATTACTTTTAAAGTTTAACTATTTTTAGGCAATTTATAGGCTAATAAAATAGATCAAATATCCCATTTTGATTTGTTTTATTTAGAGTTAGATAAGACAAATTTTGGAGCTTTCATGAGCAGAGAAAAGCAATTTTATGGCGGGACCACATGAGAGGGCAATTTTGTAGCTTTATTTCTAGATTGGTGACAGATTCAATGCTTTATTTTTGGCTTTCATGAGTAGCTCGAAAATGGACTTAGGGTCTATTTTTAGGAGCTTTTTTAGCTTTCTTCAGAGGAGATTTTTTGGGGGCATTTATAGGAGAAAAAGTTAGTTTTTTCTTAGTCAGTTAGCATCAGTTTCTTCTCTCTTGTTCACAGCCAGAGTTGTATACAGGCAGAACTTTGGCTCATATTTTATTTTATGCATTGTACTCCTTTTACTTCTAATAGAAAATCATCTTGTTTCACATATTTTGCAGTCTTGATCTGATGTTATATTGTGACTTTTTTTGTTCTTTATTATGTCTCAATGTTGTTAAAACTTAGTTTTCCTGGTTGTAGTTTGTGTTTGATCTAAACCTTGTTGCAAATTACTTAAGGAATAAACTATCAATGGAATTGTGAGGATTCAAGTTAGAGGACCTATTTTGTGAGTGATAGAAATTCATTAAATTTAGATTCTAGAGTTAGTTTGCATTTCATTTACATCCTTTTATCATTTTTCCCCTTAAGTCATTAGTTTAGGAATTATAAGAGAACCAACTCACTCTGGAGATTCATTCTCATGAAAGGAGACCCACATCTGAGAATGATTCCATGTTTCAACAAGTAGTTAAGTTTCCATGAACTTAACAAGGGTGCATACTTGAATTGACAACAGTTTTAGCACGCCCGGTGGGACTCTAGAAGTGATTTTAGAGAGATTTGTACCCTCATAGCTACTGTTATGGTATATGCAGTAGTTTTACCAGCCTTTGGAGGCTTTCATTATACCTGGCGACTCATTCCCTCTGGTTTGGTATGAAGAATAGTGCTTGCAGCTTATGAAAACCAGGTCTAATCTAGACCCCTTTGACTATTTACAGCTGTCTACACCTAAAAGGAGAGGCAGAACAATTGAGTCATCAAGAAGATCAAATTCTACACCTTCTCGATTCAGATCTACAAGCCTGGTCAAAAGAAGTAGAAGTCCAGTGCTGATAGTCCAGATACCTATAATGGCTAGGCAGTATGCATTTGCTGCTTTCAATAGAGGTAGCCCATTACAACTTGCCCAAAGAGATGATATTCCAATGGCAGCCCTTAAAGGTTTGCCTTATTTTACTGGAGAAGATCATACTACTACTGTTGAACATATTCAAGATGTGGCAACCCTTTGTTCCATACACAATGTCACTCAAGAGAATGTGGCAATCAGGCTTTTAGTTGCTTCGTTAAAAGGAAAGGCCTTATAGTGGTTCAGAGGACTTGCTGAAAATTCAATAACATACTGGGACTTACTGGGAGATGGATTACACAAACACTTCGAGGATAAGTCTGATCATCTCTCACTGCTAGAGCAACTGAGCACCATCAAAAGGGCACCTCACGAACACATGGCTAACTTTAACCACTGATTTTAGAGAACCTAGGATAGGATTCCCACAACGGTAAAACCTTTTCCAAGGCATGCTTCTCTGTTTTATCTCAAAGCTTTGAACAGTGAAATTTTTGTAATGATACAGTCTATGGGAGGGACCACCCTTCCAAATTCTTTTGAGACTGCTGTTAGAGTAGCAAATTACCTTATTCAGGTAGGAAAGATAGCCCCTAGGCCTCCTATACCCATTTTTCCTAAAATCCAACCATCTATGCCTATAGCAGTACCTCCTTTAGCTGTTTTCCCACTTGTTCCAGCAGTAGGATACCAAATAGCCCAACAAACTGTTGTTCCAGTTCAAACCCAAAATACCCCAGAGTCAGAAAATACATTAAGGACAATTGCAAATAAGCTAATAAATATAGAGAAACGTTACCAAAATCAGTATCAGCCTAATAAGCAAAATACCCAATATTAGCCCAATCAACAATATAGGCAACCCTTTCAAGCTGATCCTCAGGGATAGAAAAGGAACTACAACCCTCAACGTTTTCATGCTTACAATCCAAATAGTGCTAGTCCCTCAAGGGAGCTTGTGCCCACACAGAATAATCTGGTTCAAGACAGTGACTGGGGTTACCCATGTCACCAACCACATAATCAAGTTGCCTGCACGAATGGAGTGAGAAATCAGGCACTCATGGTTCAGAATTAGTATGCAAGTTCAGAGGGGGTTAATGGTGAAGTTTCAACTCGGCAGAATAAGGTTGATGTAGTCTTAATGAATTGGGAAGAATCTAATTTTTGTGGTATAAATTATTTACAAGGTTAGAACCAGCAAAGTACACCAGTTTCAGCCAACTCAAGGTAAAAAATGAGAGTTGCAGATGTTAATCAGCAAGCTGCTGTAGTACAACAATAGGCTGTAAGGGACAAAAATCAAGTTCATCCATCACAAACTACCCCTGTACCACAGCAGAAAGTTTAAATTATGTAAAGAGACCAAACAGTACCAATAAAGGAGCAGCCCAAAATGCAACAGCAGTCTTCACAAGGTTAGATTGATGTAGTTGCAGCAAAAGGACAGCATAAGGTAACCCCTATTGTTTTTAATATAGTTGATCATCTTAAGAAAGCTACAGTGAGCATGTCAGTTATGGATGCTTTACGCATCCCTGGCCAGAAGAATTTACTACAAGAAGCATTGACTAAGCTCACTTTCTGAGCATTTTAGTCAAGAGAAGGCCAAGGTCTTGCTTGCCAACAGCTCAGAGATCAAGAGTGGGCAGCCAACAGATGAGGTAATACCACCCCCTTTCTATCTAAGTCTCATTATTGGTGATAAATTAGTTCATAACTGCATGGTAGATTCAGGGGCAAGTAGTTCAGTTATGCCTAAAAGTGTAGCTGACTCATTAGGATTGGTTTATGAGCCCCTTGCAAAAGGAGTAGTTTAGTTAGATGGGTCTGCACTTAGTACTGCGGGGATAATAAAAAATTTGCCACTCACATTGCATGCTTGTCCTAATTTTACCATTCATCAAGACATTTACATCATTGATCTTCCACCTAGTTTTGCAATCTACCTTTCTAGGGAGTTCATAGCCAAATTGGATAGGTTTCTTTCATCTGACTGGACTCACTTGTTCTTCAGAATGAGATATGGTACAAAAGTAACAATATAGTCCCAACCACTTGCAAAAGACCATATTGAGCCCTATGTTCCTAACCCAACAAATGCGGATCTATACATCACCCGCGAGCAGCAGGATGAACCCATGAGCCCAGATCCCAATGCACCTATAGAAGACATAAATTTAGATGATTGGGCAGCTGAAGATCATGAAAGTGATCCTTTCTGTCACACGGATGAGGTAGGATTAGGCATCTATATGATACAGGAACCTGATGTAGTGATTCCTAATATGATTAAGGATCAAAATCAGTTAGAATAGCAAGAAGATCAACTTTGGAAGCTATACTTTGATGGATCAAGGACCAAGACGGGTGCTGGTGGAGGTAATATGTTAATTTTACCTCAAGGAGACAAATATTATGTTGCCTTAAGGTTTACTTTCAGCTGCACAAATAATGTGGCTAAGTATGAGGGCCTAATCCATGGCTTAGAATGGGCTTGAAAAAAAGGTATCAAATCTGTTTAGGTTTATGGAGATTCTGAGTCGATCATTAACCAGGTTAGGAATCTGAATGTTGCTAAAAATGATCTGCTCAAAAAATACAAGCATAGAGTGTGGGATTCAATTGAACTTTTTGATGCTTTTAATCTAATTTTAGTCCCCAAGGATCAAAATAAGTATGCAGATAGGTTGGCGGTCTTGGGATCTTAATTTGAGATTCTTGATCAGATTTAGAATGTTGAGGTACAACCATATGTTAAGATAGTTGTCAGACCTTCTGTACCTAACAGTAGTGTTTCATGACAAGTGTTTAACAGTGACGAACAAATCTTGAGTTTTTTAAGTGCAGAGGCTGAATTTGCAGCAAATAATCAACATAAATATCAGCAGCAATTTGAAGATCAGGTTGTTCAATTGAGGACCAACAAGTTGCCCAAGGGATTAGTCACATTAGAATCGGTGTTTAACACTAATGATTCAGTTCAGAAAAGATAAGTGCAGCATGATAATGAAGCAAGAACACTATCAGACCATAGAAATTTTCAAGGACAAACTGTTGAAACTTGGAAAGGTATGTACTAGAGAAGAGCAGCAATCTATTATTCAATTATGTCAAGATTTTTCTGATGTTTTTGCATGGGAGTATAAAGACTTGAGAGGTTTTGATCCCGGTTTAGCCCAACACACCATAGAGTTAGAGCCTAATGCCAAGCCTATTAGGCAAAAGCAAAGACCACTCAATCCCAAACTTGAACACTTAATGAAGGTTGAGCTGAATAAACTGATTGAAAATAGTATCATTTTTCTGATAAAACATACCTCCTGGGTTTCTAATTTGGTCCCAGTCAGGAAGAAGAATGGTGAAATCCGACTTTGTGTCAATTTTCGTGATTTAAATCAGGCCTCATTAAAAGACCATTACCATCTTCCTTCCATGGAACAAATACTGCAGGTTGTTTCAGGCTCTAATAGGTATTCTTTGCTAGATGGGTACTCTGGATATAATCAAATTCTGGTTAAAGAAGAAGACCAATACAAAACTGCATTCACAACTAAGTGGGGTACTATGGTCTATCAGAAAATGCCATTTGGTTTGTCCAATGCAAGGGCAACCTTTCAGAGAGCAATAGATATGGCCTTCCATGGTCTTATGAACAGAATAGTGCTGGTCGATCTAAATGATATAACTATTTTTTCCAAAGATTCTAATGATCATTTTGACCACTTGAAGCAGATTTTTCAGAGGTGCAGGTAGTTTAGAGTTTCATTGAACCCCAAAAAGTGTATATTCTCAGTTCATCAAGGAAGACTCCTTGGTCATATTGTTTCAAAAAAAGGTATTATTATTGATCCTGAGAGAGTTTTAGCTATTCTAGATTTACCGCTGCCTGCACATAAGAAAGGCTTGCAGAGCTTTCTTGGCAGAATTAATTTTGTTAGAAGGTTTATTCCGAATAACGGAGTCCCATAGTCTTGATAGGGATAATGCCTCCCTGGTGGAGAAAAATGAAGATGATGAGAAGAATTTGAGTATAGAACAATTGTTTGAGACACGAAGGTGCCTCCCTGGTGGAAGCAGATCACAGTTAGAGGAATGTTTGTGAGCATGATGATGGGTATCATGTTTAGTGTAATTGTCATGAAATTAAGCCTCACTATAGGGCTCATTCCTTCTCTCAATGTTTCTGCTGGTTTGATGGGATTCTTCTTAATTAGAACATGGACAAAAGTGTTGGACAAAGTGGGGCTACTGAAAACTCCATTCACAAGACAAGAGAATACTGTCATTCAGACTTGCGTTGTTGCTTGCTATGGCATCTCATTCAGTGGTGTGTCTCAATTGATTAAGTTTACTGATTTCTAGTTATGCTATGCCGTAATTTGGGTTATGGATATCATTTTCAGGATTGTGGCATATTTTTAATTCTCATGTCATTCCTTGAATGGCCCGTTTGTCATTACTAATCATTTCTTCTATTATATAGGAGGATTTGGCTCATACCTCTTGGCTATGAGCAGAAAGATCTATGAACACGTAGGAAGTGCTACTCCAGGGAATACCCCCGATAACATAAAGGACCCAAGTCTTGGCTGGATAATAGGTTTTCTATTCACTGTTAGTTTTGTGGGTCTACTTGTTGTGGTGCCTCTATGAAAGGTAATACAGCTTCATGTGAAATTAAAAAAGGAGACAATTATTGTGAGTTTGGATTTGGCGTTGAAGGTCACATTTGTTTTTTTTATACTTGTAGATAATGGTGATAGATTACAAGTTAACTTACCCCAGTGGCACAGCGACTGATATCCTCATCAGTGGATTCCATACACCTCAAGGTGACAAGATGGCCAAGTAAGAACATCATTGTTTTTTTAAGGTAGCAATCAGTTACCATATATTTGTTATTTGTTAAATTGAGAGAACTTTGTTTAGGAAATGCAATCTGCTTCTCAAATATTTTTTCTTGGAGAGAAAAATTGAATGAATAATTTTCAGTATGAAGTTGTCTAAATGGTGGATCTAAACCCAAAGCAGCCGCTAGACCCTTAGAGGAGACAAGTCAGAGATACATACACAAAAATAATATTGCAGATAAGGCAGTAAACATAACTTTAGACATCTTAAATATTTGATAACATCATACTTTTCCCCAAACAAAGTAGAGATCTTCAGCCAGGAGAAGTACACTGTAAGGACCCGACTCATCCTAAATCAAATAACATTAAACTCTAAATTCAAAAATACCAATGAATAAATTTTTTGATCTGGCAGATGTAGGAAATGTGAAATTTTTTAAAGAAGTGCTTAATGCACGATATAGAAATGCGATGAAACTTGAATTTAATTTCCTAGAATCATCAAGTTCTTAAAAGATCACCAATTTTAAATCTAGTGAAGAGAGAGTACATTACGAGAGAAGGTACATTATGCAAGATAACCTATAAGAGCAATGGATCACACATACTTAAGTTCTTCATTACATCCTACATTCACTTCTGACAACTTGCCTTCTCCTCAAAGACTGTATCCTTACCATCTGCACAAAATTAACTAAACAATCTCATGTTAACACAACTCAGTAATCACTACTTAGAGAATTAAAATCACGATGCTAATTGTAGGACACCCTACATCCAGGGAACCTGAGTACTGAGGGCACCTTCGCCATCCAGACTGCCTACATACCCTGTATCCACGGGATCAAGGCCCCCTCCTTCAGATGTGACTAACACATGGAATGCGAAGATGTAGTTCTATTTTACACTATGTTTGGTGTAACTGTGAGCGGGTACCCAGCCCTTTCTAGAATTATTCCCTGCCCCGGACAGTTCTTCGTCGGCTGCCACCCACTCGGTGAAACAGGGATGGAAGTTAGTCTACTACCACAAACACCTAAAGGGGTGTTTGTCAGTTAGTCCTAGTGTGGAGGAATCCCTATAAGGTGTCTACCCATAAAATCTAATTTACTCCCCCAAGCCAACTTAGGTAATTTTCGTGACTATGTTCGTCCCTGATCCCCTAGTACTTTCACCATGATCTGTGAGGGTGAGGTGAGAGCATATGATAGATAGCATTTCTAGATCGGCCTAGTTGCCCTATCTGACATTTCACATGTCCTCCCCGATCTATACTCACATGTCAGTAAGCCTTGTTTTCTGTTAGTATGCTTGAAGTATTTTCCAAATGAGCATCATGGTAATCATTATTTAAATCATCATCTATATTTACCATCTTAATACACTAAAAGATGTATAATCTTAATTCTACTCATAACATGCATTATTACCTCATAAGTAACCCAATTCCATTATATTGTTACAAGCCCTCATAGTAATCAAAGAAGCATACTTCGTTCACCTATTTAGCTACTCACATATACAAGGTAGTTTCCGCTATTTTCTTAAGATGACACTAAGCTCACATAGGTTATTCGTAAAACTATTTAGTTAGTGCATATAAAGTTATTTGCTTAATGAGTTACTAGCATGGTACTTTTACCGTAGTTGAGTATGTAGTTGTTTCTATCTAGGTCTCTCATGCTCCACAACCGACACTCATTGGATTAGTCATATGCATTT
This sequence comes from Cunninghamia lanceolata, assembly GCA_027924645.1. NCBI lineage: Eukaryota > Viridiplantae > Streptophyta > Pinopsida > Cupressales > Cupressaceae > Cunninghamia > Cunninghamia lanceolata. The sequence goes on along the minus strand of BSBN01000953.1, from coordinate 441,106 downwards.
ATGTACATAACTAGAATCTATCAGAATGCACAAGAAATCACATCGAGTTCTACAATACACTATCTTAAGAGCATTTAACCCATAGCTGATATTATCCAAGATGCTATGGAGGACAAAAATAGATTCCATGGTCGTAAGTATGATTTACAACTTAATTTAAAGGGTTGTTGAAGTAGCACACTAACTAAAATATTTAGGCAAAATGGACTAATTAGAGAAGATCATTTGGATTTATCTATATTAAATAGACATAGAGATCAATAACTTTCTCCCTACCAAACAATTCGCTAATATTTTAAAGAAAATGACCATGATTAATATGCCAAGTTTAATCCCATAAAATTGGTTAGGGTTGAACCACTTGGAAAGGAAATCATAAGGTATGACTATCACTATGACTAATAATTATTTTCACAATGCTTCCAACATTGATCAATTAGATTAAAGAGATTAGAAATCCCGCTATGTAAGAAATTGTTGTGTAGCCTTGCATAAAAACTCCATGAGTGCATAAAAAATGTATGAAGCTCAAAGTTGTCAAGTATAAAACATAGTCACTGATGTTGATATTAGCACATCAGTGATATCATATAATACTATAATACAGAGCCATGTGCTCTAATACCACTGGAAATATTAGTGTTATACATAGTAAGAATATAAACATGTGTAAAGGGATCAAATAGGCACACAAGGTACAAAACAAATTTAGGGAGGTACTATTGTACTCTAATATGCAGGAGAGCTCAAGAGATAAGACTCCCTATGGATGTTGGCATTGAAAGGTTTGTAGCCACTTAACTCTAATTTAAAAGAATAGTAAACATCACATTCACACAAGAACAAATAAGCTATTCTATAAAAGATACAAATAGTTATAAACACGAAAGAAAATAGAACAATATCAGTTAAACATCGATGTCTTGACAAATCATATTTGAAATGTACATATTCTCCACAATACTCAGTCCTGATTAGATAACTATCTATATGTGGAAAAGAGAACTGTGGAGGGAACTCAGAATGCTAGTACGTACATTTGTTGATCACAAAGTCCATCTATAGTGCAACCATAACCATTACACATACAAATAAACAAGTGTTCCAAGTATTTTTCATCTTGTATCATCATTCCTTAATTTAATGCCATGTTGTTCACAATTACAGTTAAGTCATGGTAACACCTTAGTTTGATCCCCATATCTAATTGTTCCTCAAACACCTACTACTAAGGTTTGCCTGCTCCACTCCAATATATATACTGACCACTGGGCCTAAACCTATTTACGCTTACAATGCTCATTTTAATTGCATGACATATTAGTTTAGCTGCCGGGCCATTTTCTTTTTGTACACTGGTGGTTAGTAACTCAGTATAATGCAGCCACTAACCACAACACACAACGGTAAAACTAAAAGTGTGACTTATGAGTTTGGCTGCTAAGTCATTTTTGTGGGATATCAGTCACTATAGTAGTTGTAAGGATGTGTTTTCTTGGTGCCTTTAGATAACATATGAATATAGGCTTATGAGTATTTACAGTGAAGCCGCTCTTTATTCGGATCCTACAAAAGCTACCCAACTTAGGTCCTCCTCCCTAACATCTATACAGAAGTGGGCAGGTGTTGTGAGATTCAATGTAAGGAGATTAGAGAAAGATGGAGGAATTAAAAGATCCCTAGCTGCAGTTAGATCTAAGGCATAAAATGGCACGTGCTTTTGTGTAGAAGGCAGATCACATATGTAGACAAAGAGATTTATGCAAAGTTGGAGAAATTGGCTTGGAAGATGAAGGTAGCAAGGTATTTTCTACATTCAAGATATTTACTTAATGCTGTGGAAGAATAGGAAAAATAATTAATTCGCTACCACCATGGTGGCAATTGCATTGGGTTTGTTAAACATGCCCCATAGAACAACTATTAGAGTTGTTAAGGACCTTCGAGTATGTGGTGATTTCCCCACTGCAACAAGATTTATATCCAAGATTGTTGCAAGAGATATTGTTGTGAGAGTGAGTTCTGTTTCCATCGTTTTAAAACAGGGACAATCTGCTTGTGGAGATTATCAGTGAAGCTATATGAATCAATCTATAAAATAGGCTTGCACTATAATGATGTGCATCATGTCAGATTTCCAGCCATAATGAAGTGATATCCTTCAAAACAGAACGGAAAGGGGATTTTTGTGAGATATTGTAGTTGTAAGTGCCCTGGTAGACATATACGCCTAATGTGGAAGCATAGAATAGGCACTTGAACTGTTTGACAAAATTCTTGAAAGAAGAGTGGTCTTATAGACTGCAATGAGCATAGGACGTGCACCATATGGATTTGTTAAAAAGGAATTTAAATTCTTTAAGCAGATGCAAATTGACAGGTGTAAGGTCCATTCCCACGACCTTTGCCAGCATCCTCCCTGCCTCTGCCAACACGGGCGCTTTCGAAAAGGGTAGGGACATCCATCAAAACATAATGGAAAGGGGATTTTGTTAGATATTATGGTTGGAAGCGCTTTGGTAGACATGTTTGTGTACATTGGAAGAGCAGAGAAAGTAGACAAACTGTTTGACAAAATGCATCAAAGAGATGTCATCTCATGCAAGCAATGATTGTCAGATATATTAAACATGGGTTTGTTAAGAAGGCTTTTAAACACTTATAGGCAACTACGATTAGCAGGTATAAAATCAACTTCTTGATTCCAACAGATTATTTGAACATTCTTCTTTGAAGATTAAGGAATTGAAAGCTATCCAAACAAAGATTTTAATCTAGCCACGTTGATAAATATAAGAGGAATCGACAACACGATCGCAGTGAATCCAGTTATACTCATAATGGTCCTAACAATGCTTATATAAAAGCGAAACCTCTATTCAATTCAAACATCATGGCAGAAATTGATAGGTGGAGATTACATTCATAGTCCAAATAATCACTCAAGTTGCTTAAACTTAAATTTGAGACAGGTAGATGGGCTTCACCATAAGGAGGAAGGGAAAAAGAAGATTTCTGTATCAAATACAAGGGTGGATGAAACAAAGAAACACTTTCTCATGGAATGCCAGCTTATAATTATTAATAAGATTTTGGTCAGTAATACGCCCTTGGAGTTGACTCCATGCTCAATTTCTCTAAGAAGTAAGAATATAAACTACGGAAATTTCTAATCAAAATCAATAGAAAAGGATCCAAAGAACACTGCCTTACCTTAAGCCCCCTTTTGGTTACTGAGATAGATGTAAGTTTTATGGTGCAACAAGAAGTGGGTCTCATGATGGAAGTGGCAGAATCATTGTCAGAAGCATCATCATAGGGTCCTGCACACCTCCTTCCACCAGTACCGCCGCAGATGACAAATTAGGTGTTTGTTATTTGTTTCCCCTCCCAACTGATAAACTCAGATTCTCCATAACGACATCGTAGGCAGGTGTTTCATTTCAGAAGATGAAGCGGCTGAAGAAAGAAGAATGCTTGGGATTTGAAATGCTTGAGGGGCTGAGACTGAGGCTTTTCTCACTCCGCCCACAAACAGAAACCAAGGAGCATATATAAAGGCTAATGGTCATCATAGAGAAGAGAAGATGGATTTTAGGTAGTTGCATATCAATAAATGAGAAAGTAGTGAGCAAGTTCGTAGAAGATAGAATGAGTGGACAGTATTTGTTGGGGAAAATGGCAGGAAAGGAGTGCAGAGCAAAGACTCTAACAAACATCTAGAATGAGTGGTCTTTTTCTACGTACTCGACTGTGTTGCGTGTTCAGCAAAGACTTCCCTTCACACTTTCACCTACTGCAACCACTTAGTCAAGTATTTGCGTGCAGAGCAAAGACTTCCCTTCACACTTTCACCTACTGCAACCACTTAGTCAAGGAAGAGAGTTCAAGACATTAAATTACATTAAATCTTCTGTCAAATCTTTCTCTTTTTTTTTTTTCTCAAAAATGCCCACATTTTTGACTTAGCCTAAAAGAAAGTCCTGTCCTGGCAACCGACCTCACGCTCCTGTCATCCTGCGAAAGTTGAATCAAAGAAGGAAAACCCAAAAATAAATAAATAAATGAATAAACATTGAATGACATTTCATATGATTGATGGCCGTGACATACACAGAATCCAAAAACATATGTAATGGATGTAAAATGTCAGGCTATGAATTATAACTCAGCAAATTGAAATTATACGAGTGTTCACAATCTATCATAGTAAGTCAATGGATTCAGGGGATTAAGTAAAAGTAGCAGGCCAAAGAAGAGACTTTTCACAGGAAAAACTTATCCACATCCCACTGCCCAGTGAAGAAGTAGATGGTAATAAACACTCTAAGGTCAAAGAATCCTGGTGCATATAGGTGGCCAAATATAAAAAGGAATATAATAACAAATGCTCATTGATATGTGAAAGATGATATGACTAGATGAAGTTGAAGCTCTCATTTCTCTTGCTTGACCCGTCTCTTTAATTGTCTTCAAATAAAATTGTTCCGCTTTTCTCTTGCTTGACCCGTCTCTTTAATTGTCATTAAATAAAATTGTTATTTTCAATCTTTTTCAATGTAAGAAAAATGAAGGGATACAAAAAGTTGGGGCAGGGTGGAGACAGGGACAACCAGTGATTGCCTCAAAACCAAACTTCAATGAATTATAATAAATTCGTTTCAAATCATTGAATAATATACTAGAATTGAAATTCTTTGGCGTTGCTTATCTTACTTTAAATATTAAATTTCTTTTTAATTTTTAATGTTTTAAATTTCTTTTTAAAACACCAAATTTTATTTTTGTTTTTTAAAATAATATCTGATTCGTTTGCATTGTTTACAGTTTTTTTAAACCAAACAAATTAGATCAAGATTCAATGACATACAAGGCTCCTAATTCTAAAGAATGGAATCTCAACGGTTATTTTTAAGGGAGACTAGTATACTGCTGAAGATACCAGCATGCGGGAGCTATTAAATATACATTTTTATTTGTTTATGTTAAGACATGGACCAGTTAGGACTCGAACCACTGAGCTACTGGCCCCTCTTGGACCAGTCCATCATCGGTCTAGGTGTGGCTTATTTCCAACACCAACACCCCCCCTTAAGCCACACCTCTCGTGTGCTTGGGGTTCCTAGCCTGGGCTTGGCTCTGATACCATGTTGAGACATGGACCAGCTAGGACTCAAACCTAGGACCTTCCATATGCTGCTGCAGTGCTCTACCACTGAGCTACTGGCCCCTCTTGGACCAATCCATCGTCGGTCCGGGTGTGGCTTATTTCCAACACCAACAGTTTATTTGTGTAAGTGATTTTATTTGGATTTAACATTAGACTGGATTGAATCTAAGAATCGGCATGATTAGATTTCTAATACACTATCAAAGTACCCTGACCTTGATGTAAGAGAACTTCTTAGAACAACTGGTAGCATTGCATTTGACTACAAACATTATCATGCTATCTATAATAACAATTAAGAAAGGTTTAGTTAAAAAATTAACTTCCTATAATAAGTTTTGCCTAATTTTAATTTAGTTTAGAATCTTTTAAAAAATATATATTTAGAATTTTTTTTAAAAAATTATATTTTTGGAAAGTTTATGAAAAATTATATTGAGTTAGTTCTTTGTATTTATTATTAAAGATAAAATACATTTCATAATTTAGTGGTTAAAGCTAGGTATCTATAGCCTGGAATTTTTTAATTTATTTTTACACTTTTGAAAAGCTATTGAAAAATTTAGATAGAGTTAGTTATTTATAATTTCTTATTATATAAAAATTTGATTCCATAATTTAAAGGTCAAGGTTTGGTCAAAAGATAAACATCAGCGCATGTTTTAAAATTTGATGGTTACAACTTGCACATGATATTTTCCACTATTAACTAATAAAAAAATACTAGATTTTAAAAAAACCAAACACATTGTTTTAGGAGTCATGTCCTCTTTACGATTCAAAGACTTTTCGACAAAAATTGAATCCAATGACCTTTATTCTCCACCACCTAAAATTGAAGGAAAAATTCCTTTAAGATGCGAAACAATAATACATTTTACGAAGGATAAATTGTTTTCCCTATTTGTATCATGGTTTAGATAGGTTTGAAAGAATTATTATATGAATTGATGCCCCAACAAAACTGCCTAGTTGGTTACAACCCCAACAAACAAAATCAAGAGATAAGACAACCTTTTCAAAGTCCAAAATTGAACCTACCCAAAATAAATATCTCTAAATTTGATGGTAATAATGTAACTTCATAGATAAGTCTCATGGAACAATATTTTAAACTCCATAATATACTAGACAATGTAATGGCTGATATAGCCTCGCTACATTTAGAATCAAAACATTATCAATGGTACCAATGGAGGGTGAGTGACAAGTAAGGGAAAATGCTTAGTTGGACAGAGTTTAGTAATGAATTAGTAATCCTCTATGTGCAACCATGGAATGGAAGCTGTGTTACCCAACTTAAAATATGAAAAAAATTAAGGTCTATAGTCAAATATAATGCCGAGCATATGAGATTGGAAATTCAAGCTCACAAGATGACACCTTTTCAAGGCTACAACTCTACATCAATGGAATTAATGACCAAATTAAGCATACTGTTTGTTTGTTGGAACCTTGTACAACTAGGAAAGATATAGAATAAGCATTGCATATTAAGCAACAAAACTTCACCTCTAAAATCTCCACACAAGGTCAAACCATAGGATTAAAAGATAAAAAATAATCCTATTGATAGAAATGGGGACAACTTCTTTAATCCAAGAAAAATTAGTAAGATCTCTACCTCTTGTTAGAACTGTGATACCAAATGGCCTAGGAGTCATAAGTGTGCTTTAATAGTGAGAAAATACTAATGACTATTAAGAATGAGGTTTACAAAGAGGGAGAAGTAGCTATAAAAAAATCAAATTTAGAACTTGAGCATGAGAATTCCAAGGAAGAAGAAAACACTACTATCTCCCTACATGCATTGAATGACACAAGTGCACCACAAACACTCAAAGTAATTGGTTATATCAAAAAGTGAAAGGTGACAATGTTGGTTGATGCACATAGTACACACAACTTTATTGATAGAAGATTATCTATTGAGCTCAATTGTTTTGTGTATCCAATATCTAATTTTCAAGTCATGATTGCTAATGGGAAACAACTCTCTTGTGGGTGTAAATGCCATCACATAAAACTCTCTAAGTGAAATGATCAAATAGATTCAAAAATATTTTCTATCCCAAATGAGGGAGCAAATGTAGTTTTGGGCATGTAATGGCCCTCAAATAGTTAAAAACAATGACTTTCAATTTTTAAGACTTATCCGTGTTTATAGTACACATGGGAAAAAGTACAAACTTATAGGGATACAATGACCACCGAGTCAAATTATTAGCTCCCATAGGATGGAGAAATTACTTAAGAAAGGTTCTTCTAGCATAAGGGCACAACTACATTTTGTAGAAGCACAAGAGATGGAGACTCAAGATCGACCAAAGATTCAAGAGATCATTCAACACCATCAACATGAATTTCAAGTACCTAAGGGTCGACCTCTAGTTAGAGACCATGGTCATGCCATTGAATTAATACCAGGTAGTATTGTTCGTCCCAAAAAAAAGTGCCTATTCATCACCAATGATTATGGTTAACAAGAAGGACAAGTCATGGAGAATGTGCCCACATTACAGGGAGCTCAACAAGCTCACTCTTAAAGATAAGTTTCATATTCCTATTATTGATGAATTGGTAGATGAATTGAATAATGTAGTTTTTTTACTAAGTTAGATTTACATTTAGGTTATCATCAAATCCAACTAAAAGAAGAGAATATAAATAAGGCTATATTTAGAACACATGAGGGTCATTATGTGTTATTAGTTATGTCATTTGGTGTCACTAATACCCAGTCAACTTTTCAAAGCCTCATAAATTCAATGTTCCATCCATTTCTTCAAAAAATGATGTTGGTATTCTTTGATGATATCTTCATCTATAGTAAAAAAAAGAATAATGAACACTTCATAGAAAAGATTCTAGAATTGCTAAGTGTTGAGAGCAATTTTCTTGAAAGGGATGAGAATGTTATGATCATAATATTCTACAATACTAATTATAATAAGGATAAACATTTATGGCATGTTTAACCTTAATAGATATTTATTACTTTTAGTTATTCCTTAAGCTAACTTAGGATGAAGGGGTGTGTCCCTATATAGTTATACATATAAATAAGGAAGAGAGATTCTCCCAAACCATCTAACTTTTAACATGGAATTCATATATTATTTTACTAATTATTTGAGGTCATCCCCTTGAAATGGTCTACTATTTTGTTAATTTTTACATTTATTTCCAAAAAAATATCATAACACTATGCTACAGAAATTCATTAACCATTAATTTTGATAAAGAACATTCTTAAAAAAATTTGTTTGTTCAAACAAGTTGTTAAGATTGAATGACATCCTCACTGTCTTTCCTTTACTTCACTTTTCACATGATTATCTTCTCAACTGTTTTTGATGCAACACACTTATCCTTTATCTTTTTATATGATTATCTTTTTAGCTATTTTATGTAACCTTGCAGGTATTTATCTCTAGTTTCCTATATGTTTTTTTTCAAACCCAACCTTATTTTATTGAACATAAATATAACTAAAATTTCAACTTTGTATATTGTCATATTAATGATTAGATTTTTTCACAAAACAGATTTTCATAGCCATTGCTCTTATTTTGGGGGATGGACTCTACAATTTCATGAAAATCCTATACATAACTTTCAACACCATGTATGATGAATGGAAGAAGAAGAAGATAACTCAGATAAACATTCCTGTGGTGTCAAACCACAACCATGAACAACAAACAGTGGAAGCAATGTCATATGACGAGCAGCAGAGGAATGCCATGTTTATGAAGGACAATATTCCTCTTTGGGTTGCAGGATCTGGATACATTGCTCTAGCTGCCATATCCATAGGGGTCATCCCTCAGATCTTTCCTCCTGTAAAATGGTACTTTGTCTTATTAGCCTACATATTTGCACCAGTGATTGGTTTTTGTAATGTTTATGGATGTGGACTCACAGATTTTAGCTTGGCCTCCACTTATGGGAAATTAGCACTGTTCATCTTTGGAGCTTGGGCAGGGAAGGACGACGGTGGAGTAATTGCAGGCTTAGCTACATGTGGTGTAATGATGTCTATAGTCTCTACAGTTACAGATTTGATACAGGATTTCAAGACTGGATACCTAACACTCTCATCTCCAAGATCTATGTTTGTTAGTCAAGTGATTGGAACAGCAATGGGATGCATAATTGCAGCTTGCACCTTCTGGCTATTCTACGAGGCCTTCAATGTGGGAGATAGTGAGGGAGAATACCCAGCGCCATTTGGATTGATTTATAGAAACATGGCCATTTTGGGAGTTGAAGGATTTGGAGCCCTTCCTAAACACTGTCTTACTCTTTGTTATTGCTTCTTTGCGTTCGCCATGGTAGTCAATCTTAACAGAGATTGTGTGCCAAAGAAAGTAGCTCAATATATTCCTCTTCCAATGGCCATGGCTATACCCTTCTACGTTGGGGGATACTTTGCAATTGATATGTGTGTGGGCACTACTATAGTATATATATGGTAGAGATTAAACTGTAAGAGCGTTGATATACTAATTCCTACCGTGGCTTCTGGTCTCCTATGTGAAGATGGCATATGGACTCTGCCTTCCTCTATTCTTGCTCTTGCTAAAGTCAACCTTCCTATCTGCATGAAATTCCTTTCCAGGAAACAAAATATGAAGGTTGATAGCTTTCTAGGAAACTAAGTGGAAGCAATTCAATATTAAAGAATTCATAGTGTGATCTAGGTATGCATATAAATATTTATAATTAAAATAGAAGCAATGAACTTCATGCTTATTATAATTCCTCTAAAGGAAACCCTTCTGGTTGACAATTGTGGTATGGTTTTAAAAATTTCAATAAAAAGTACTTTGGTTGAGTTGATTGAGTGTGGTAATGAAGTAAATTGAAATACTCAGATTACACTATACTGTTAAAACAGATAACAGAAAGAAACACCATAGTCATAAAAAAAACATACCATTTATTCAATTCTAAATCTGATGTTCATTACACGCTCTGAAAACAGAGAATACAACTCATAATATTGTTCATTACATGCTGATAAAACAACGATCAAAAATCCTACATGAACCGAGAGATGAGGCTCACATCATACATAATATCAGGTCTTGTTGTAGTGAGGTACATGAGGCTCCCTGCCAAACTTCTGTATAAAGTAGCATCCACTTTGGAACTTGCATCTTCCTTAGTTAATTTTTCACCAAGGGCTATAGGGGTTGCAACTGCTATGCATGACATCATTCTAAACCATTTCAATAAATCAGCCACATACTTGGTTTGAGAAATGGATATACCATCCGGTTGTTGTTGCACCTCCACTCCAAGAAAATAATGCATGAGTCTTAGATTTGACATCTCAAATTCTTGTTTCATTTCTGCTTCAAATTTCTCCATGAGAGATGGGCTATTACCTATATAAATGAGTCATCAACATAAAGACAAACAATGAGAATATCATTACCAAGATGTTGGATATAGAGGGTTGGCTCTGAGGGACTATGGATGAATCCTTTCTTCAAGAAATAACTATCAATCCTTACATACCAGGCACAAGGAGCTTGCTTCAACCCACAAAGAGCTTTTTTAACTTGTAGACCAAATGTTCTTTTCCTGGAATTTCATAACCAATAGGTTGTTCCACATAGACTTCCTCATCAATATAACCATTCAGGAAAGCTGATTTTACATCCATCTAATAGACTGGCCACTTTTGTTGTGCAGCAATAGCCAATATAATCTTTACTGTATCAAATCATGCAACTGGAGCGAAAGTCTTTGAATAATCTACTCTAGACATTTGTGCAAATCCCTTGGCAACCAATCTTGCCTTGTATCTATTGACAAAACCATCAGCATGATATTTCACCTTATAAATCCATTTGACACCAATCATCTATTTGTCTTTAGGAAGTTGCACTAATTCCCATGTATTATTCTTATCAATAGCATGCATCTCTTCATTCATAGCATCAATCCATACTTGTTCTTTCATGGCTTCTTCATACACAGAAGGTTCAACTTGAATGGTACTAAACAAAGAAAAATCGGCAACTGGATTTTCATTAGATCTCCTTTGATAAATTTCATTTAAACTTTGTACCTTTCATGAAGAGCTTGGACTTGATTGTGGATTGAAACTATCACTTGAAGAGGAACTTGGTGAGCATGGTGAACTGGGTCTTGGACTTCCACTTGAGCTTGTGGGGTGAGGAGGAACTTGATCATCTTCAATATCCATGATTAGTGGTGTAGTTTGTTGAACTCTTTTTTTCCAATTCCATACTCCCCCTTCATCAAAAACCACATCCCAACTCATAATCTATTTCTTTGTGTTAGGGTTATAGAATTTATATCCTTTTGTGGAATTTGAATAGCCCACAAAGATACAAATTTGTGATTTTTCATCCAACTTCTTCCACTTTTGAATAGGAACATGAACGCATGTGGGGCAACCAAATACATGAAAGTGAGCTACTGAGGGCTTGTGTCCATTCTAGGCTTCCTTTGGAGTGATATTCTAAAGCGATTTTGTTGGGCTTCGATTCAAAATATAAACTATAGTTGCTACTATGACTCCCCAATAGCAATTTGGAAGGTTTTTGGACTGCAACATACTTCGTGCCATCTCCATAATAATATGGTTCTTCCTTTCTACAATACCATTTTGCTGTGGAGTATAAGTTGCTGTGAGATGCCTCCGAATACCATGAGTGTTACAAAAATCAACAAACTCTTTGGAAGTGAATTCTCTCCCTCTATCTGTTCTAAGTATTTTGAGAGAATACCTGCTTTGATTTTTTGCCATAGCCTTAAAGTGTTTGAAGCATTAAAATGCCTCAGATTTCTGCTTAAGAAAATAAACCCATGTGTGGCGTGAGAAATCATCAATGAATGTCAAAAAATAAATATTCTTACCCAAAGATTCCTCTTGCATGTCACCACAAATGTCAGAATGCACAAGCTCTAGAGGATATTTTTCCCTCCATGATTTGCTCACTAGAAAACTATCTCGATGCTTCTTGCCAAGTGCACGCCCTGAACAAACAAGTCTTCTTTTGCCTAAATTGCAGGAAGTCCTAGATCACCATATCCTTCTTATGGAGAAAACTTAATCCTTGGAAATTTAAATGACCATATTATTGGTACCATAACCACAAATCATCTATGGTTGCCTTGAGGGCATGCAGCTGAGCAGACACCAATGTGAGAGGAAATAATTTATTCTGTCATATAAGCCTTTGCTACAAGATGGTGATTAGCTGATTTATCAAATATTTTGCAGAAGTTATCCTCAAACACAACCTTATAATTTTTTGATACAAGCTACCCAATACTTAAAAGATTATGCTATAATTTAGGCACATGCAAAGTGTCATGAATAAAAGTAGTTTCTCCTTGCTTAGTTTTCACTGCAAGGGTACCTTTTCCCATTACATCAACCTCTTTATCATCACCAAAGTTTACTTGACTTCTCACAGGTTCATCTAATTTGACAAAGAGATCAGAGTTACCTGTCATATGATTGGAGCAACTACTATCTAAGAACCACACATCCTTCTGAGGTTCTTTTGCCAAATTACATGTGAAGAATGTGGAGTGCTTTGCATCTTCAAAAGACTATTCAGTATAGTTGGCTCTTGACTTATTCAAATCAGATTTTTTATTTCTACATTCAGATTCATGGTGTCCATACCTTTCACAATATTTACACTGGATGGTTCTCCAATCTGTAGAACTTCTACCTCTTCCTTTTCCTCTATTATTGCTTCTTCCTCTTCCTCTACCATTAGAAGGCTCCCTTGAGATTTATTTGATGGAGAAAAAGGAGTTGTAGGTTTTTCTTCAATTCTTACTGTAGACTAGAAATCTTGTACCAAACTCTCCGTAGAATGTTGCATACACTCCTCATGAGATTCAAAGAACCTATCAACTCGGGAACTTTGAATGTGGTTAGATCTATACTTTTTTCAATGCCTATGACCACTAGATCAAATTTTGGATGAAGGGATCCCAAAATCTTTTCTACATTTTTTTTCTCTATGACACTTTCCCCTTGAGTTTTAAGATGGTTCACAATGCTTTGAGCCCTAGTGATAAACTCTTGAATAGACTCAGCTTCTTTCATCCTTAAATTTTTAAAATCTCTTTGAAGGGTTGAAGTCTTACCAATCTTACTTTGTCAGATCCTTGGTATGCAGTTTGTAGGGCCTCCCTTGCATCCTTTGACTTTGTCGTACTAGGGATATGGGGAAAAATTGACATATCTAATGCAGATTGGATGACAAAGAGAGTTTGATTGTCCTTTTTCTTGTCTTCTTTCAACTGAGTTCATTGATTTGATGTTAAGGCATTTAAAGCATTCTGGTATGCAGGTTCTATGTATCCCACTTCTACTAATTCCCAAAGATCTTGGGATAATAGTAGGGTCTTCATATTTATATTCTAGTATTCATAGTTGTCTATGGTAAATAGTGGAAGTTGGAATAGAAAATTGGTACCATTTACCATTCTGATAATTCTTGGCACAAATTGTTACCCTGCGGCCTACAAAAAAATATCCTCTACAACCTGCTCTGATACCAATTGAAGTAAATTGAAATACTCTTACACTATACTGTTAAAATAGATAACAAAAAGAATCACCAGTCATTAAAAAAAATACTATTTATTCAATTCTAAATCTATTGTTCATTACATGCTTTGAAAAACAGCGAATACAACTCATAATATTGTTCATTACATGCTGATAAAATAATGATCAGAATTCCATATATGAAAGTTTATTGTAGACTAACTAAGGCTAAAAATAAATCACTGCATTTAAAGCAGATTTAAATCTAAAACAAAAAAGATGTTATAACCAATAAGTCTCACACAAACTGATTGCATGGATACAACAGTCTAAATATAGTTTTAATCTGTACTTAAAAACAAACTAAAAAAACTAAAAAAACTACGCTATGTAACTGCACATGCAACTTTTATTATTCATAACAAAAAAAAAAACTATTGTTCGTGGATCATGCACGCATGTCTTCAGGTAATACATGACATATAACAACATCCAATAGTCTGTTCGATAAGATTTCTGAAGTGTTGTGCTTCTACTTTGTTTTTTATTTAAAAAATGAGATCCAACCCAAATCAGGAAATTTTGTATACCGGTCTCAAATTCTACTAGAAGTTGATTTGAAATAAATGGAAAACAGAAACAAGAAAGGAGTTAACTCAAATATTTGGCACGTGTGCTAAGCCTATAAGAATCAAACTAGACTTACCCAAGGCCACTAGTATTCCAGTTATTGAGATTCCATCTGAAGATCAATCTTCATATGATATTGCATACCAAATATGTTAATATGTCACTGATATTGAATGTTAGATGTGTTAATTTGTTGTTTTAACTTTAAAGGCCTTTCAAATTTTGGGTTTTTAAACAAGCTAGCCTCTGAACATTCTTTTTTATGGTCAAATTTTCTATTGTTTTGGACAAAGATAACTTTTTAAAAATATAATGTGCATTTTTAATTAATTAGTTTATGTGGGTCTTATCTTTATTTTCTCATAAGGATATAAAAATATTTTAATAAAGGGGTTATGGTTTAATAACAACAAATAAAATAATAATGTATACTATGGGGGTGTGGGTTTCCATCTAGGGCACTTACCAACTTCTTGGTGACAAATTCTAAGACAAGAAATTTATGTGTTACAAGACAAAGTGGGGCTATTTTTACAAAAGGAACTCATTAATATTTTAATTTAATAAATGAGAGGGAAAATGAGACTTGTTGATGCTATATATTAAGGAGCTTGTTGGTCTTTGAGACATCTCCCAATTTATTTAGTCTTTTCTATCATAGTTTAAATCTTGTGTTCAACCATAAGATTCTAAGATGAAAACATTTATAAATTCTAGAGATTTGAGGATGAAATCCTTAAATTGGTTTTCAAGAGATTGGTGGTAATGCTAGATGATATGGCTGGAATCTAGAGAGATTCTCACTGTCCTGATTCGTTGTGGTTGGTTCTAGCAAGGGGTACATAGTTCTTGTCAATTCTCTTCATTTGTAGGAATGAGTTTTTACATCGAGAGGCGTTATACAGTCAGAGTAGATGTATGTACATTTTTATGGCACCGATTTAAATTGACATCTACTAACCTGTCACAAGATAAAGTATTTAAAGTTAAACTATTTAACTTTTAGCAATTTAAAAATAATTTAAACTATTTAATGTTTTGGATAGAGGGAATACTTTCCCCACTATCCAATGCCTTCTGGGAATATGGGGAAGGCTTGCATGATGATGGTGGTGGACTATAGTTTCAGTGTTGTGGGTAGTTAGGGATTGTGTGAATCCTCACAAATATGACCATTTTGTATGATGATTTTTATGTAATTTACAGTTTCAAGTTGTAGTCAGTTTAAAAATATCTTGATGTGAGGTGACTTTCCTTCCTTCCTTCTATGTTTACTTTAGAGTCGAGTGTATAACAAGAAGGCTGATGCGAGTAGAGCCCTTCACATTATTGTAGGTGGTGGAGGCAACGACAAAGGGCTTGCTTCAAAGTAACTTCATTAAATGAAATTCTAACTCAGTCCTTGCATTGAATAGGCAAGCTTATATTATATTAATAATTTCATTCTATCTAGTTTGATAGGTTTAAGGAGCCACAATCTGAGTTGAGTGAATATAGAGAAGTGAGATTTGGACATGGAGAACTTCACATATAATACTGTTGGATTTGTGGGAATCCATTGTTATAGCTTAAATAGAGAATTAATACGCCTAGTCATTTGTGAGGAATCTTTCTGGAGAATGAATACCACTTTAATGTTAGATTGAGGCTAAGTGCCATAGTGAAAGGTGTATGCTTTATGACCATCTTAATCTCTCAGCTATGGGGTTTCTCATGGTGGATGTTGTCATGTATCTTGTCGATACCGCTGACAAAGAGTGATTTGTAGAATCAAAAAAGGAGTTGGATGCATTACTTTCTGATGATTTACTCAGAATTGTGCCTTTCTTGATTTTAGGAAACAAAATAGACATTCCATATGCATGATCAAAGGAGGAGCTTCAATATTACTTAGGCCTAGAAAATTGCACCATTGGTAAGGGGAAGGTCAATTTGGTAGACTCTAATGTATGGCCTATTGAGGTCTTCATGTGCAACATTGCTAGGAAAATGGGATTTGGCGAAGGTATTAAGTGGTTATCACAATATATTAAATAGAATTACTTATAATTTTCCTATAATCCAAGGATGTTAATGTATCTAGAAATCAATTATACTTGCAATATTTTTGATGCACTATCATTTAATTAAGTGCATCAACATAGATGATACAAGAATCTTGTATATTTAATTTAGTGCAGCTATAATTTTATTCAGGTTTGAGCCTGATAATGCAATTGTTTTGAGAAACAAAGTACTTGAATTTATTTGTAGGTTACATGTGATGTTACCATTTCTTATAAAGCTTGTATCAGTTGCTATGACTTGATATTTGAGCGCACATTCTCATTAACAAGAAAGAAGATATTTATATCGTAGTGGTTGAATCATTTCAAATGTAGATTATATTGATTATGTAATTGATTTTTTTCTCTCATAGAAACAACACTTTGTTTTCTTTTTATATTGAGGTGAACATATATTTGGTATGTCAAGATTATAAGGTAGCTACTTCATGGTGTTTAATCAAGAAATCCTTTCCTTTTTTGTGATGGTGGGATTTATTTTTCCTCTTTAGGGGGCATAGATACAAGGAACAAATTTATATTTTTCATTTGAAGATTTGCTACAAAGTGAACTTGGCCTTGCTCAACTGTCTAGTTCTAATGTTGCAAGTAGCTTGTGAATGTAGAGGATTTGTAATCAAAATTAACTTTCGAAGGTCTACCCTTTAGATAGAAGGTCTACCCTTGAGATTTGGAAATTGTAGCACCATAAATATGATCTAATTACCCCTGATTCACCATGTGTGCACATCAAACTTGCATTAAGCTATAGCTATAGCTTTGTGGTCCCATGCTCTATTATGTTAATTGTAGTTACAAAAACTTGAATGAGTTTTGAAAGGCCCCAGGATGGGGCTAAGTAAAAACAAGTAGACAACCAAGGGATTTCAGAAGGTGTATGTTGATTAAAATGCGCTCTGTGTGGGGCACTAGTATACAGGAAAGAGATCTATGAGATCTAGAATTTAGCAGAAGACACAGAAGTAAATGACAGATCCTAGGCTTAGAAGGGTCCAACCAAACATCAATGTATACATTAATCTATGCTAATTACAATGACATATGTAAAGTAAATGATGTAATAAAACAAGATAGCAATAGCACTAATCCAACCACACAATCTAATACTTTTACTCCACAAGATAGAATATAAAGACTTTACCCTAATAATATAGGGCCCCTAAAAGTTCCTACAAAAGGCATGTGTAAAGGATTATCACTAAGTTTCAAGGATTTTGGGACTCTGTGTTGTATTGTGGAGAAAGATAGTGGTGATGTGAAGTATGCAAATAGCAACTCCTTTGACAAAACCCTACTAGTGATTTAAAAGAATGTTTATGAACCTAAGAGATAGGAAAGGACTTATTACCATTTCACGATCCTTAAAATGGTTGTAAATGATTGTGATTTCTCTAAATATTAAGACTGTAATGTCACAATCCTTAAAATGGTTGTACACGGTAGTGGTGATGTGAAGTATGCAAATAGCAACTCCTTTGACCAAACCCTACTAGTGAGTTAAAAGAATGTTTATGAACCTAAGAGATAGGAAAGGACTTATTACCATGTCACAATCCTTAAAATGGTTGTAAATGATTGTGATTTCTTTGAATATTAAGATTGCAATCAATACCACTTCAACTAGGAACTTAAGAAAACAATGGCGATGAGAAGATAATGCTCTCCACTCATCAAATATAACATCATTAAGCCATAAAAGGCCCTAGCTATCTTCTTTGAGGAGAAATCAATGACAAATAGAAGCACAACAACAAGATAGAGCAAGGATAACATGGATTTGAACTCATATGAACATAACATTGAAGTGTAAGTCTCAATCCCATCTCACAATCAAAATGAGGGTACTCATGTCTTTCAACACACACATAAAAGTATGTATGTATAGCATAATATGTTCAACTTGAATCACAAAAGTAAATGGGCCTAACATTGAACACTAAACAACAAATCATCTTATCATGTATAGAAACATTATATTATAAATAAATCATGTTATCGTGTATAGAGAAAACAATTAAAACCAATTATTAAATTTGATTTTAAAGAAAAAAGATTAATTTCCATACTTATGGAAGTGATCTAAATTACTTTCCCAAATACAAATCTATAACTAGGAATAGAATTAGGGTTAAGTAGACTTAGGGTTAGAATTAGTTTTATAATTAGGAATAGAATTAAGGTTAGGGTTACGATTAGTTTTATAATTAGAAATAGAATTAGGGTTAGGGTTAGAATTAGTTTTATAATTAGGAATAAAATTAGGGTTAACTAGACCTAGGGTTAGAATTAGGGTTATCGTTAGGGTTTTAATTATGGTTAGAATTAGAGTTAAGGTTACAATTAGAGTTAGTGTTAGCATAACTATCAGGATTAAGGTTAGGGTTATAGTTACAATTTTGGTTAGAGTTAGGGTTAAGGTTGAGATCCAAGTTAGAATTATGGTTAGAACTATGGTTAGGGTTAGGGCTAGGGATAGAATTAGGTTAGGTTATGTTTAGAGATAGAGCTAGGGTTACAATTAGGTTTGGGGTTAGGGTTTAAAATGAGCATTAGGGTTATATTTAGTATTACAGTTACATCCAAAATTAGGGTTAGGGTTACAATTAGTAAATTATAATTAGGAATAGAATTAGGGTTAGGGTTAGAATTAGGGTTATCGTTAGGGTTAGAATTATGGTTAAAATTAGAGTTAGGGTTAGAATTATGGTTAAAATTAGAGTTAGGGTTAGAATTATGGTTAAAATTAGAGTTAGGGTTAGAATTAGAGTTAGTGTTAGCATTACTATCAAGATTAAGGTTAGGGTTATAGTTACAATTTGGGTTGCAATTAGAAGTTAGGGCTACAATTAGGGTTAGGGTTAGGGTTTAGGTCTAACTTAGAATTAAGGTTAGAAATATGGTTAGTGTTAGGGTTAGGGATAGAATTAGGTTAGGTTATGTTTAGAACTAGAGTTAGGGTTACAATTAGGTCTGGGGTTAAGGTTTCAAATGAGAATTAGGGTTATAGTTAGTAATACAATTAGGTCCAAAATTAGGGTTACAACTATGGTTAGAATTAGGGTTGGGGTTAGAGTTAGAATTAGGGTCATGGTTAGAATTAGTTTTATAGTTAGGGTTAGTGTTAGCATTTAGGTTAGAATCAGGGTTAGGGTTAAAATTATATTTGGGATTAACATTACATATAGGACATTACGATTACATTTGGGATTGGAATTAGGACTTAAAATTAGGGTTATCGTTAGGGTTAGAATTAGAGTTAGGGTTAGCATTACTGTTAGGATTAAGTTATGGTTAGGGTTAGGATTAAGGTTAGGGTTAGGGATAAAATTAGGGTTATGATTAAATGTAAGATTAGAGTTAGGGGTTAAAATTAGGGTTACAATTAGAGTTAGGGTTAGGGTTAGTATTGGGGTGAGGGTTAGGGTTAGAATTAGGGTTAGGATCAAGGTTAGGGCTAGGGATAGTATTAGGGTTACTATTACATTTAGGATTAGAGTTAGGGTTAGGTTTAGTATTGGGGTGAGGATTAGAGTTAAAATTAGGTTTAGGGATATAATTAGGGTTAGAATTATAATTAGGGTTAGGATTAGTGTTATGATTAAGGTTAGGCTTAGGGTTACAATTATAGTTAGAATTAGGGTTAGGATTACAGTTAGAATTAGTGTTAGAATTAGGGTTAGGTTAGGGTTTAGGGTTAGTATTGGCCTAAACGTTAGGGTTAGGGTTATAGTTACAATAAAACAAGAAAGGCCATTTACATTTATATCTATATATTGAACTATGGTTAGAGTTAAGATTGGGATTAGGGTTGGAATTAGTAATAGAGTAAGGGTTAGGGTTAGAATTAGGGTTAGGGATAGAATTGGGGTTATTGTTAGGGTTATAATTATGGTTAGAATTAAGGTTAGGGTTAGGGTTATTAGAGTTAGGGATAAAATCAAGATTAGAATTATAATTGGATAATAATATTAATTATAATTAAATAATTTTCTTTATTGTATTTATTACTATATTTATTATTATAAACATTCTCTATAGTAATATAATAATATAATAATATAAATATAATATTATTATATTTAGTAATGTTATACGATATAATTATATATTAATTTAATTAATGTCTTACATGTTATATGATATAATTCTATATTAATGTAATTAATTTAATTAATGTTTTATAATAATGTAATAATAATATAAATTTAATATTATTATATTTAATAATGTTATGCTATATAATTTTGATTTAAAATAATTAGGGTTTTTAACAATTAGTACTATAAAATAGTTACGGTTTATAATAATAATAATAATTAGTGCTATAATGTTATCTATGTCGATGTCTATTACCGCTAGGGCTTCCTTTGGTGATCTTGTGCATTTTCTCTCAAACCCTTCGAAGGGGCTGGGAGTTCAATTCCATCCATCAGAAGATGTTATTGGAGGGTGCTCGTTCTCGAGGGTGGTTGGAGGCAATAATGCATTGAACAAAGGACTGTTCAATGGGCAAAATCTTCCAGTATTAGGCCCTAACAATAGGCTTTGGTCTCCTCTGGGAAATAGGCCATTGATAGGACAAAGTGGCCTCGGTCACCCCAATAGAAATGGGGAAGGATCAGTAGCCAGGGGGTTATATGGTGAGGGGGAGTCTGATCGCGACGAGTTGTAGATCCCTAGGGTTCTCTGTTGTCCAACCTCTTCTCCCTCGGTTTCCTTTGATGGGGATATTGCAGATGAAGTGGCTGAAAATGTAACTTTTTTGGCAGAGAAGGGGTTGATTGGTAGATTCCAGGGGTTTTGGCCTTGCCTTGCAGAGCTACATGATTGGATTACTGAAACATGGAAACCTATTTTGGAGGGGGATGTAGAGATTTACCCCAATGCAAGGAGGTTTTTTATGGCGGCTTTTGATTCTATGAAGGATCAAAATTTAGTTCTCTGTGACTATCAATGGAACTAGAAGGACCATCATTTATTGATGTTGAAACCCTAGCACCCTTCCTTCAACCCTCTGACTGAATCATTTGACTCTATCCCAGTCTAGGTAAGGTTACCAAATCTCCCCCTGCAGTTTTGGTGTGATCCCTATTTTAAGGCCATTGGCAATTCATTGGGGAAGTTTCTGGGGGTGGATGAGTGCTCCTTAATTTTTCTGCACACTACTTATGCTCGCATTTTAGTGGAAATAAACATTTCAAGAGATCTTCCTGCGAATGTCCTCCTAAAGTAACTTGCCGATATGGAATGGAGTCAACTGCTCGACTATGAAGGATTACCTTTTCATTGTCATCGTTGTTTCAACACTGGACATATGGCTTATCACTGTTCAAAATGATGGATTGCAAACTAGGCTTCATGGTGGAAAGATGTTGCCCCCCATCATTACTCGGTGGAAAAGGAGGATCAAGACAGCGAGGCTCCAGATGGGCTTCCAAAAGTGGGTGATATTGTGATGGGCATGACTCCACCAAGTGATTCCCAAGTCTCTCCTACGATGGTAGTTTCATCCCCTACAGTGGAAGTTGGAGTTGCTTTTGCTAGTGGAAAAACCCCTACCGCTACCCCAAAGAAAAGGTCAGGGGCCTAGAAAGGAAAAATTGATGACCCTGAGGCTTCGGCAGAGTCCGCACTTATGGATCGTGACATCGCTAAAAATGTTAGCTCAGATCTAGCAAATCTAGGGGGATTAGTCCAACATAGGGGTAGTGGAGGATTTGGGTGGCGGCTTGTTAGAGGAAAATTAGATGAAGGTGTAGAGGAAAAGGAAGAAGAATGAGGTGAAATTTAACATGCAACTCCACTCAAACTCTAAATGTGGAGTAATGGTGTAAGTTTGTACTCAGTGGTTATTGTCATGAGCCGAATTTGTCCAGGGTGACTTGTTGATGATCCCCTGCTTCAAGTTTTAATGTTTATATTTATTAATTTAATTTATGGGTGTAGCCCCTCAGCTACTTTGTATCAAAAAAATTATTTTAGTACTATAAAATAGTTAGGGTGTATAATAATTAATATTATATTAGTAATATTATTATTAATATATAATTATATTATATTATATATAATATAATAATATAATATTATTATAACGTAATAATATAAATATAATATTATTATATTTGATAACATTATATGATATAATTATATATTAATTAAATTAATCTTACAGTTAGCCACTATTACATTTTTTTCTAGAAATTGATCAATATTAAATAGGCACCTCCAGAAGGATATCTCTCAACGTATTTTATATATATTATTATTTGATATATATAAGCTAGTTGAGAGTCCATACAAATATTAAAATAGTTTTTTGGATTTAAATGTGTAAGTTTTATTGGATTGATGTCTTAGATCATCAAGATGAAATGACATTTGGATGGTAAACTTAACCCCAACAAATAGGTAAGGTGAAGAGAAAGCACACAAAAAAAATGAAAAAGAAAAATGAAAAGAAGAAAATATTATAAAAATAGATAAAGATGAAGGGAATTAAGGAGAAAAAAGTGAGAATAACGGAAAAATGATTAGTAAAGTAGGATTAACATAATATAAAACAATTAAAACAAAGAGAAAAATAAATAACAATAATAAGAGATAATGTAAATAATGGGACCAATTATAAAAAAATGAGAGTTTAAGATAAATCAATAACAATTATAATAAAGATAAAAGTTAGATTATTAAAGAAATCAAAATTAAGCTAATAAAAAGGTAGTGTAATGTAAAAGCAAATAGAATAAAGGAAAAAATGATGAATAAGGTAAAATTAACATAATATAAAACAATAATTTAAGAAAGAAAAATAAGTAAAAGATAATGTAAATGACAGGGACAAATGTAGAATAATGAGGAGGAAAAGAGAAATTAACAATATAACAATTATAATATAGATAAAAGTTAGATAATTAAAGAAATCAAAATTAAGATAATTAAAAGGTAGTGTAATGTTAAAAGTGAATAAGAATAATAAATAAAGATCATAGGCTATAAATGGTACACAAAATATAACAAAATGATGAATTAAAAAGAATAATAAAAGTATATTATAAAAATATAAAAAAGAAGGGGATATAAATTAAGAGTAAAAGATAAAGGAAGAGTAAAATACATATAATATTAGAGTCAGAAGTTAAAATACTCATTTTTATATTTTATAATATAATTTTTTTTAATTAATCTCTTTTTAGTACTTGTATTTTGAAGATACTATTATTGTGATCAAAATCACTTAACTAATGATTAGTAGGTGTATTTATGCACCAATTAAATGTTATATTTTTTTTCACCTCAATTTTATATATACTTTTTATAAACTAAACATGTAATTTTTTCAACTACAAATGTTTCAAAAAATAATTATGAATAATCTAATGGGTTCTTTGTTTTAGTTGCTATTCCCATTGACTCATATTTTAAAGTAAAAAAAAATGCTGATAGTTTATTAAAATCTCTATAAATATAAATACAAACCATTAATGGGTGAAAGTGAGAATTAAAATATTTTTTTTACAAATTATAACTTGCTTATGCAGGCCTAATCTACACCCATGGTAATAAATTTTTTAAAAGAAAAGCTTCGGAATAGGAACTATTGATTATGATGGTGATAAAAGAGCGTGGGCCATGTGGAGGGCATAGTCTTCTAGTGAGTACGGCTCTTCAAATGCATGGAACCAACAATGAAAAAATAGGGAAAAAAATTAATTAATTATGTAATGTGGTGTATGTGTACTGACATAAACTGATGGTGACAGGTTGTCATTGATGACAAAAAGGTGTTTGGTCCTCATGTGATATTTCAGGATGTCTTAGCATCATGTGTGAGAACAAGTTGTAATGTTGAAATCAAATTGAGTTGATGATAATGCATATATAGCAGAATGTATGACAGGATGAAGCTTCTCATAAAGAAGATGGTTTGAGGAAAATGTTAAAGGTTGAGGTTGGATGGATACTACTAGATATCCTTGCTCTTTGTCATGTTTGTTCACAGGATGATCATTTGGGGTCATATGATGTGAATTTAAAATAACTGGTTGTGCTCTTGACATGGTTGACATGGTTTTTATACAGTGGCATTTGATAGTCAGTAATAGTGGAGTTGAACAGTAACATTGGTAAGTTCATTAGTTGATCATTGGTGCTCATTAGGTTTTAGGTCTATCAAGGATGTGGTTGTTAAGGATATCTTCAAATGGTTTCTCTTGATCTTGATGTGTAGTGTTCATATTGGTCCTTGGAGTTATCAGTCTTTGGTTTATGATGGTAATCATTATTCATCATCTTCTTTCAGGATCATAGGAATAATTTGATGACATGCCTTTCTCGTTGGATGATCTGTTAGATGAAATCATGTTGTTAATTGATTGTTGGTTCTTATAGCTCATATGATCTGAGTTGGTTGATGATAGCCCATGGTACAAAATCATAAGTTGCAAGATTTTTGGTTTGATATTCCTTATCATTGTTATGAGCTTCAAGATAAATCTTTATATCACCACAGACATCTACTTAGTGGATGAAGCCTTTGTATTAAGAGTTTTAATGGTTTGGTTTAATTATTTATTACAAAGATGTTTTGAGGCAAAAATCCAATACTACAGTGATCAGTTAGAAGCCCTATTTAATGTTCTCATCATATAGTATGGGCTTAATGTTTCTCTTCATTTTTAAAGAAGGAAACTCTATTTTCTAACCTGTCAAGCACTTTTTGTCTATGGCACTGATGACCGGTTAGTGTAGGTTATAGGTGACTTAAGTCACAACTAAGGGTCATGAAACTCGTCATTTAACCGGCCCTCTTCTCTAGCGCTATCGACTTTGTTGGTCCCTTCTCCTATGCTTGGGCGCCAAAACTACATCAGCGGTTTATGTTTAAACTTTGATCAGCAGGAAACTCTAAATCAATGCATGTTATTCAAACCTGGCTCTCCTCCTCCCGTGCATGCATTTGACGGTCATAGGGACGTCAAAAGGTTTATAACTATAGATAAAGATTTCTTTAAAGCTACTTTCTAGCTTTTAGTGGCAATGGAAGCCCGATTTGAAAGGGGATTTTTTGTAGTTGTTTTTTAGAAGCTTCTACAAGGATTTCTTTCTATTTTTTTATGTCGTGGCATACAGATAACAAGGAGAAATCTTCTTTAAGGAAAGAATTTTTTTTAAGAAGAGATTCTTTTTAGATTCTTGGTGAAAAGACTCAAATGATTTTTTTTGGAAAGTCTTCTTAATTTTTCTTGCAGATAAATGAGAAAGGTTGTCTTTTTAAGGAGCAGATATTAAAGAATTTTTTTTTTTGTGAAGACTTTATTTCTTCATGCAGATGAAAAAATGAAGATGTTTGTAGAAGATGAAGCATTGAAATTTTTGACAAGGGTAAATTGAAGTAATCCAGTGATTTTTTATTGGATATGAAGGATCATGCATTGAAAATGAAAGTGAATGCACAAAGGAATTTGAAGAGTTATTTTTGAAAGGGACAAAATGTTTTATTGATCATTTAATTTTGTGAATAAGATTTTCTTCTTGCAAATGGATTGGTTTTTGAATTTCTTGATGTTTTTATTATTGCAAATGAAAGGTTTTGATGCAGATGAAGGTGAATGGTTTACAAGATTGGTTTACTGTAGAGCAAGAGGAAGATGAATGGTCATCTGATATTTATTGGGCTTACAGGTGCTTTGATAAGTGTCTTGAAGTGCAGAGCATCATAACATGATGAAGATAACTTTATGAATATTCTTTTAAAAAGAAAACACAGAAGGATGTATGCAGGAGCTAATTTGCAGTAGGATTAGGTGATTTCAAAATGATATGCAGAGAAAAATATTGAAATTGATTTGTAGAGATAAGAGTGTTAAAAACTTGTTCACAGGGGTCTTGAAGGACAGAAATGAAATATACAGATGATGAGAGATTGAGTATGATGTTGTGCAGATTAATGATGAATTGACAGTATGAAATACAGATATATAGATTGACAAGATTCTCAGAAAGACAATATGCAAGTGCAATGCAAATCAGGTTGTATGTAATTGAACAGAGATATACAAATTCAGAAAAGAATTTTATGAAATGGTGCAAATCAGATTATGTTACAATCATTTATTGCACAACTTAATTTATATTTTGATGATGGAAATTGGTTTACCAGTGAGGCCTTGTTTTAGCCAGTGAGGCTTGTAGGTCAGTGAGACCAAATTGTTTGCCAGTGAGGTATAACAGTGTAGGAAGTGGGTGCTTCTATTTGGTATTGGAGTTGGTGCTCCTAGATACATTTTGTATTGCCAGTGAGGGATGCTTTTCAGTTAAGCCAGTGAGGCAGTTTTGGAGTGGTTTTTCTACCCCAGGAGGGTTTTCCACTCATGCAATTCTTGTGTCTTGATTTTCTCTCTGTTTGTGTGTATGATTTATTCATGAGATTTTAATCTCATCATTCATTCTCAGTTATGTGCACATGTGTGTAACAAATGATATCTTTCTTTCTTCATGTCTTGAAAGTTAAATTTGCAAAAGGTTAGAATTTATACAACACTGATTCACCCCCCCTCTTAGTGTTGTCCTGAACTCCTACATAAACAACTACATGTAATTAGTCGATAGGCTTTTATATGTGAGCATTATAGTGCTCGGAATTGTCTCATGCCGGAAAAAATTTATAAACTTGTCGGTTGTTCCTATGGGCATATTCCTTGAACCTCCTATGGGTGCAAGTGCTAGTACATACATTGTGATCAGTTACACTAGTAGAGACCCAAATATTACAATACCATTTTAAAATCTGCCCCACCAAATCTTTTGATATTTTCACATAGCACCCATCAAGGGATACTTCTAGATCATGATGAGTTTTTCGGTAATCGCTTAATATTCTACAAATTGTATTCAATTCCTAAGCTAGATAATTTAATTTTACAATGTTATCATTGTATCCATTGGATTGGGGTTTATTCATGACTAGGGTTTTTGAGTAAAATTGCTTCCTCAAAATACAACTAGAAGTAGCTTTCCATAGAAAGAGAAAAATATGAATTTAAATATAAAGAAATGTTGTATTCTTTGAGAGTTCAATGTCCATGCATCCATGTCTAGAATAACTATTTTGATTAGCTCTGAACTCCAAACAAACTCTCACATGATTTATTTAATAAGTTTTATCGACGACTATTATATGGGTTATTAGACGTAAAACAATAAATAAATTCCTTCTAGTTAAGTGTTGTCGAAACAATGTGATGAACCTGAATAAGTTATATGGGTCTATTTCAACTTAATGGTCGTTTCCTGCTATCTTATGTGGAATAATGTAATAACTGAATATATAAAGCAACCTACTATTATCCAAAATGAGCACTGGTTCTAACCTTCATGATTTAGTCTTTAATCCTTCTACCAGTCCCAAAGCTAGTTAGTCCTATGACTACGCAGTCATAACAATTTGAGATGGTTCTGAATGGGAGGCTTCTATTGGGTATATATCATGCTCTTTGGGACATTAATCAAGTCTATACAATAATGTTGAATTAATGATTAATAATTCTCATGTTCTCATTGTGCTCTAGATGGCATCTTTCAACCATATTGGAAAACCATTCTTTTTCTTTATCTATTTTCTATTTTTGAGAAGGAATTGCTGAAATTGAAAAAACATTCACAGTAAGTCAAGAATGATTTTCCAAGAAATTGATTGAGGTATTGTTCTTGCAAAGGAACTACATTGGTTATCCATTAGTATGTTTTGTTGCATGTATAAGAAGTTGCTTGTTTAGATTAGCCTAAACAATTTGACTCTTTCTTTTTTCAATATATGTTTCTTATGTTGATCCTCATGGAGTCTGTAAATGTAATCTGTGATACCATATCAACTATTAATTTTGTGAATTATTCATATCCTTCTTCTCATACTTATATGAACTATTGAACTGACAACTTAATTGGCTTTAGTTAGTCAAAGAAAAATCTATATTGTATTATTTTCTATGTTACATTTTCTCTTTTGCTATTTTTGCTCCTAGTTTTAGGTTTCAAGATTGAACTTATCTTAATATTCTATCTATTCCTCACTAGAAATTTGCCTTGCAAAATAAATTAGTACCACAAGCAATGTGATCCTATCACAACCTTGTTTTTGTATTATGATATCACTGCGCGCGCACACACACACGTGCGCGCATGCGCACACACACACACACATGATATTAATTTTGGTGTGTAAAATATAAATCATCATGTTAGATTTGTGATTTATGTGGTTTAATTATGTTGATTATAAGTTACAGTTAATATTATGTACATAGGTAAACTATGTTTGAATGCCATATTTATAATAGATATTAGTGTTGTAAATAATTTGATTATATTTCAGATTTTGGGAAAAGTCTAACTACAAATTTGTTGCTATTTGAGTATGATAGGATATAAATCAACACTCTTATTGGGATAGAGAGTATCACCGGGAAGAAGCATCTAGCCATCCAAGGGTGACATGCAATGAAAAACTCATGCACACAACCATGTAGTTGCATATAGTTAATATTGCATTTTGTTGTGAGTTAAAATGAATATTTTGTTTGGTGTGCATGTCTTTATGTGCAAAAGAAAGAAATGTTTTTATTTTATTATGAAAAAGTGGAATTTAGTGTTATTAGATAATTATGATTATTTTCATAAATAGTTATCATAATTATAATTTAGCATTTTAAAGGAAAATTGCATTTCCTTTTTGTCTTTGACTTTCGTGTGTGTGTGTGTGTGTGTTATTTTTCTTTTTATTAAATCCGAATGATAGAATAGACTCAATTATTATAAAATATTAAGAAAATTTGGGAGATTAAATATAATTACATTTGATAAAAAAATTATCAAAACCTTTTGTTTGTTTAATTATAAGTTTGTTGTAGCTTTGGAATTGAGGAAAGGGCATAATCTTGACAGCTGCAACAAAAAAAATGAAACATTCTGGAACTCATTCACAGCACATTCTTATCTGCAACTTTCACACAACCTCACACAGGCTTCCAATGTCTTTGCACCTTCAAGTGACTCAAACTCATGCTCTCCACAAGTTTCTTCTCACAAACTCATCCTCTGGCCGATCCCACACTCACTCTTGGGCAGCAACCCCCTTCTCATCTTAGCTCTATATTTCTATAGATATCCCAAAATATTTTCATGATCTTCCATCTGGAAAGGCGAAGGGACATAGATGAAAATCCAAAATTGTTATTAGAGTCAAAGACTCTCTTTCTCCTTTAGGTCTGCAGCCTCACCCTATCCTCATGGCACCTCATGTCCCTGTAGAATATGGAGCCAAAGAGTCTTAAATGTGCGTTGAAAGTTTTTTTTATTAAACTTCCTTTTTCTTGGTTGCTCCTCTAGGTGCATTAGATTCTCTTCTTTTGTTTTTAATTGTTGTTTGAAATGTTTGTTTGACTGACCTTTATCTCCAGGCTGTGCTACCTCAAGCTTAATCTAAAATTTTAAGTGTTTATCTCTTTTAAAAAAAGCACCTACCCATACTCAGCATGCAAAAAAAACAAGATATGACATATTAAATAGTAATAAATGTTGTTACCAAATATGGCGTTCTATTTCCACGCCTCCTCAAATTTCTATGTGGAAATTTGCATTAAATGGATGCATTTTCTTCCAAGAAAATCTACATTCAACACTATTAGTTAATTTGCATCATTTTAGTTCAATTCTGTCTCCCTCCAGCACAACATATTGAAGTTTAATGGCCCTGCCATGTAACTGAATATTGATAATGAAATATATTTGCCTCTAAAGATTCTTCCATTATGCTTCCTTTTAGATATTGGAATAATATATTAAAAATATTATATCAAACACATGTGCACCTACATTGAAAACATCCAGGGACACCATTTATCAATGAAATCTCATAAAGAATTAGAAATTTGCCATTCCATCGAGCCAATACTTGCATGACCACAACAAAACCATCGGCAAGCCAAAATGGATAGGGATAAGCGTCTCAACATTCCTAAGATCTCCACCAAACCATTTGCTCTCAAGTGCTACAGAACTCCAGAAATTGTGTTTTTGCCAAATTGCCAGCACAAGTTGCGAAACTTAAAAATCTTAGAAACTAGAAGGAATTCAAATGCAAAACCTTCGTGTATAATTCTAGAATGTTGTCAAGATTCTTCCTATCAGAGAGTTTGTCACCAAACTTCATAGATTTCTCTGAACAATTGTTTCACTAAAACCATCCCGTTATGTGTCGGTACTTCTGTGAAACTACAACTTTGCAATTCTGACTATGCCAGTCACATCCAATGCTAAGAAATGTCATAAAAAATCCAAAACAAATTAAAATTAAATTGAAAGATTAAACTTGCACTTTTTTTTTTGATGTCGATTACTTGTTTGCCTAGGATGGTCCTGCATTAGACACACTAGGTAGGAAGTTTCTGAACCTACACTCACTATAAGGCCTACCCTTTTTGCAGACTTTTTATATGGTACATGACTTTAGACTTGTGGATTTATTCCTTTGATTATGGTTTGGTACTATTATATGGACTATGGAGCTTGTGAGTTTGAACATTTATATGTTTTTAATGTGTGGTTGGGAGTGTTGGACTTATGAGTTGTGGTTAATTGGAATTTTGAACACATTGTGACTTGAAATATTTTTATGTGAAGTGAATGGTATCATGTTATATGGGAGTATATTTTATTTTATAATGCAAGGAAATAGTGTTGTTTTAATTAAATGGATTTTGTTTTATGAGAGACGATCAATAGTGGTTAAATCATATTCTTATTTTAATGTTGCTTCAGCTATATTTTACATGACAATCTGATGTTCAAAATTGAGTTTTGCAAGGGGTGGCCAAGGCTTAAAAATATATAGAGATTTATCAAGAATTTTTGTGTGTTAAACCAGAGAAAACCTAGCCTATTCTGCATGGAGGAATAAAGGCTTAGTTAAGTTTTGTGTATTTATTATGATTTATTTGTATTCTTTTTAATTTCGAGTGAAATTAATTAAGTATAGTCTTTTAAAATTTTCCATGGTTTTGATTTTGGTTAAGTGATTTAATTTTAAAAAGATTATTATTCCTGGAGCTTTGGAAAATTTTAAGGATTATTTTTTGGGATTTCTCAGATTGTGAAGTTTGACAATTCTTGCCTTAACTGTGCTTCTCCTAACTTGGAGGGCAAAGGTAGGACCTTTATCTTGGAAAGTTCTTATGTTTTGTATGGTTGTATTTTGTTGGAAAGAAAGTTTGTTATTTGAATTTTGGGTGTAATTAAATTGGGTGTTTGGGAAATTTATTGTTGGGGATCAAGATAGGAGGTTTCTCCCTCTTCCCGTTGTTAAAGAATCCACTTAAAATTCTTGTTTTTGTTTGTGAGTCTCAACTTGGGTTTGGGAAAGGTGATTGTGTATTGAATTTTCTATGAGTGTTAAATTGTGTGAAACCATACTCTTGAGAAATCTCCCAAGCTCGGGGGTGGATTGGTATTCCAATCCTATGGTAGGGCGGAGAGTGATTCGGGCCATCCATGTTTGCATGATGTGTGCAAGATATTTGCAAATGTGTGAGAACACTAGTGTTATTCTAGATTTATTTATGTCAATAGCTTGGAGCTTTTTCTAGTGGATCATTATGAGGGTGAGTGCGAGATAATGATGGGCCAAATAGTGGCAATGGAGAAAAAACTTGTTGGATGAAAAAATGCTAACATTTATACTAATATTTAGATTTGGATGGAAAGGATGTTAATATTTCTAGCTCAAATATGGTTTTCCTCCAAAACTGCCTTAGGATTACCTCATATTTAGGCAAGTGGGAGTCCCAAAACTTGCCAAAGAAACTTGAAAAACCACCCATTTAGTGTTATCCTGAAGTTTTCCATAATTTCATCCTTGAAGCTGACAGACCTTTTTGTAACTAAATTTAATCAAATTAAAAGGGTTTATAGAGGAAGCTATTAAGATTCTAAAAATATAATATATGCTTCATAATAATTTTAATACGCAATTATTATTAATTTTCTACATATGCTATGCGTGATTTCCGGATAGATATACATATTGAAAAACATCCATAACTTTCAACATATTAATCCTTTTTTAAATCCAAAAGATGCGTCACATTCTAGGATTTATTGGGTATACATTAAAATCTAAAATTTTTGAGTTCCATATATTTTTGACTAAGTTAGGTTGGCTGAAAAATTCACTTTTAATATTTTAAAAAAGTCACAGTAAAAAATTCATAAATAATTATTTATTTACTTAAAAAATTTTAAAAAATATGCATCACATCCGCTCATGTGTTCTTTACTTAAATACAAATCATGGAAGAAAAATATTATTATTTTATCATACTTAGGTTGCCCGGAATGACACCTACTTTTTACGTTTTTCTAAAAATTTTAGGCTTCATTGAAATATCCAATTTTCACCAAACTAGTTTTCAAATTTTCAAAAAAGAATTAGTAGCCCATAAACTACATTCAATTTATTACAACTTTTATTACTACCTTATTTCTTGATTGTATAGATAACTCATTCAATATTTGACATGAAGTTACTTAAGTCTATTTTTCACATTTACATTACCACTTAGGAGTAGTGTTTGGCCCATCATGATCCTGCACTCACCCATGAAGATTGAAAGTTTATGGATTTTAAACCCATTTATTAGATTTTCTATTATCAAAACTCTATTTCAAATTGAGTGTTTAGAATAAGTTATAAACTGGTAAAATTGTCTTGAGGAAAACCAGTTTGTTTTGTCTTCAATAAAATTTGTTTTAGAATATGGGTTGTTCTAAAAATTTTAGGACAAGTGCGCCATTGATTTTTTTAAATCATATAAAAATTAGTTATACCTAGATTCTATATTTTAAGATATAAAAATATTTGTGATTGGATGTATGTGCTGTTATAAAATTATCTTGATAAAACTAGTCCATTGTATGTTTAATAAATTTCATTTTAGAAACTGAGTTCTTTCGATATTTTTATTGAAGATGGGAAACCTAGTTGACTAGATCTTCACAAGAATTTAGCCATACCCAGATTTTCAATTATGCTATGTATGAATTAGTAATTGTCTATCTATACTACTATTTTGAATATTATGATTTTCCAAGTGATTATATGATTTTTAGAAAACTATATTAAAGGAAATTATTATGATATTTCAGACCTTTATTTTACCTTTCTAACACATTTTTAAAATAGGAAAAATCATGGAGATTAGCTTGATTAAATAGAAAAAGAAGACAAAGCAATTTTGTGGAAAAGAATAGAAAGAAAGCATAGTAAAACAAAAACAAAATTAATCAAGAATTAAAAATATAGATGAAGATTGATTTATTTCTATTTATCATTTTAATTAAATTAATTTAATTTCCTTGTTTATTTAATTTAATTAATAATTAAATTAATTTTATTGTACATTATATTTTAGATGGTTTAATATTTTTTAATAATACTAATAATAATAATAATACTAATTATTATTATTATTACCATTTAAATTTCTTGAAGAAGAAATGGTTTAAATTAATTAATTTCTTAAATCTATATCATTCTTTAGTGAAGTAATTAATCCGTAAGTTAGTGAACAAATGATATTAAAAAAATGATTTTGTTTTAAGGTGGAAGTAAGTAAATAATTATGTAATTTAGTAAATGTTGAACTATGATTACATTAAATTATGGATTTAGTTCAACATATTTAGGGTATAATTTCTGAAAATTGTTATAAGTTAGATTAGTAATATAATTATACAATTTTCCTTTGATAAGCCTAAGAGAAAAATATGTAATCGTTCCTACTATAAATATTATAAAATTTCATAATAAACTCTTCAAATTCATCTATATTGTTGTATCTAAACCAATTGTTTAGGTTTTTAAAGAAATTTATATACAAGATGATTGTATTATATGTATAGAAAATTTATCATATTAAATTAGCCAATATCAATTGAAGTGTTAGATAATTTAATGTTGTTAAAATTATAGATATGGTATGAATAAATTGGGCATGGGTTGTATTTAAGTTCATTGCTAATTTAATTGTAGTCGTTTATATGTTTCTTAGCTCTTGGTAATATTATTATGTTTTAAAAAAAATTAATTGTGTGTGTGTGTGCACCCACTTGTATGTGATTATATGGGTGGGAATTACACTCACAAACATGGAGTTGAATTGTAGAACCATTCTTTCAGATTACAAGAAATTTGCAACGAACTCCATCGCTAAAACATGTGCACAAAAAGTTATTTCTTTTTCCTCCTTTTCCAACATCTCACTGGAACAAGTTCCACTCTCCTCCAACAAGTCTACGCTCCATTCTTCTCTCCTCTTGTCGACTTGCATCCACCATGTATCATCCTCCTCCTCCCAAGACTTTATTTTCTCCTCTCGTCCTTCGTGGGATCCAACCCACCATTTTTATCCCACCACCTCCACCAAACAATCTGACTACTCTTCTCCTCTTTCATGATTTTTGACCCACCACAAACCAACCACCTCCACCAACATATCACATTATTTACATCACAACCTGTAGTGTATACATACAAATCTTCGCCTACAACTTCATGGAAATTAACAATTTCCATCTTCTCTTCTCTATACTTCTCAACCTTCAACATTGCAAATTAAGGAAAATGAATTTCATCACAAAACACAATAAAATTTACCTCTTATTTCTTCGTTGCAATATTTCCTATGTTATCATTAGCTACAACCTTCATCCTCTCATCCTTCACTATAAGGTTTTCATCTACACCGTATACTCCCATCATCATCCTCATGTCTTCAACTATTGTAACAAGTTTTTCACCTATAGCATCTTCTACAACCTCTACACACAAACATGCAATAGCTGCATACAAATCTACATCTTCATTTTTTTTTCTTCCATTTACTTGCATTTTCTTACTCACCTCAGCAACAAGCAAATCCCTATAAACTTCCTCATCACAAAATTTAGAAAAATCAAAAGTTGTGTCTGTTCATTATTCGCTATTGTGGCATCCCTATTCTCACTCTTAGCTTCTCCATTCATCTCCTTCAAATGTTCACTCAACCTACACAACTTCTCTATCTTCTCACTTTCTTCCTCAAGCAATTCATGCTCCTCAACAACAACTAAATCTCCAACATCCTCACACAAATCTACATGAAAATTGAAGCCTTCCATGTATCTACTTTCCTCTTGCTCTATATCCTCTATTGCATTCATCATCTCAAACAAATTAGACTCAAAATGTTCAAATTTTACCTTATTTCCTTTCACTGCTCCAACTTCTTTTCCTTCATTTTTTGCTACACTATTCAGGTCTTCATGTTCATCTGTCCAATCTCCTTCTAGCAACTTGTCTATTTTCTTCATCTCTTCTTTCCATACAAGATCATTCTCCCCTTCATCCACTTGCTTGTCAAATCTAGGGCCTTCTAATTTTGTCATTTTCGATTCTCCATCTGTTGCAACTTTCTGCTCTTCATACTCAATTGCAAGTTTGTTACCTTCTTATTCTATCTTCTTATCCTCCAAAGGATATGTTGTTTCCACTGCTACATCAATTCCAATTTATTCATCCATGTCTTTCAAAAGACATGTCTCTGCTGCAATCTCCAATGCTTCCACTCTTCTTAATTCTTTACGAATTACCTCTTCTTCACATCGTTGTCTCACATATTCCATGCCTTTCCATGGACCATTCTCTATTGCAACTTCATGTTCCACCTCTTTTCTACCTTCAAGAGGACATACTACAACTAGTAACTCTTTCCTCTTCCATTCTTTTCTTTCCTTACTTCCCTTCTTTTCTGGTTTACTTTCCTTTAGGACTGTATGGGTTGTTCCCATATGTTTCTCCTTCCATGCCCCTTCTATCAAAGGGTTGCACCTCTTCTTTCCATCCTTTGCAACCTTGGTTGCAATCTCTTCTCTTCCCTCTTGATCCTTTTGCACAAGGATCTCCTCTTCTTCTTTTCATTTTTCTTATCCACTACCATCTCTTCTCTCTTCTCTTCATCCTTCAAAGGATTCTTAGCCACTTCTTCATTTTTCTCTTTCTCTTTCTCAATCATTGTTGTATGCAATTATTCATATTCCTCATCCTTTTATTTCATGCCTTCTTCATGGCATGCCTTCGCTATAAACTCATCCCTTGCAACCTCTCCACGCTGCATAGCTTCTAATTTATCACATCTCTCAAACAATATATCAACCATCTCAATCTTTTCAGTCATCTCTCTAAGGAATCCCTTCCTTTTATACCGTCTCCAGCCATCCCATATGACAAGCCTCCACACATATATCTTCATCTCACTCACTACAATCTGACACAACTTGCATTACCTCTTCATAATATGCAATTTTACTTTTTTCATGGCTCTAGCTCTTACTGCTCAAGAATTATCTCACACCTGCAATGGTCCACACAAGCTCTTCTCTAATGTTGCCTCTACTCTCCCAGGACCTTCTCGCTTTGCTACCACTTGGTGTAAGAGGGACTCCCTCTGTTTAACAACACACTCAAACACATAGTTTACACAAGCCAATATTCTTTATTCAAATTGAAATTTCCACAATACATTTGATTGCAGTAATTACTTTAATACGTAAACAAAATTTGCATAACAAAAAATCACATTTGGACTTCAATGTCCATCCTCTACATAGTATCTCACCTCTACACGTTCTCCTCTATAACTCTTTCACAACACACTCTTAGCTGCAACTTTCACATAGCTTCACATAGGCTTCCAATGTCTCTGCACCTTTAGGTGACTCAAGAGCCTCAACAAGGTTCTTCTCACAAACTCATCCTTTGGTTGATCCCACACTCACTCTTGGGCAGCAACCCCCTTCTCAGCTTAACTCTCTGTTTTGATAGATATCCCAAAATATTTTCATGAACTTCCATCTAGAAAGGCAAAGGGACATAGATGAAAATATAAAATTGTTATTAGAGTCAGAGAATCTCTTTCTCCTTTAGGCCCATGGCCTCACCCTATCCTCTTGTCCCCTCATCTCCCTATGGAATATGGATCCAAAGAGTCTTAAAAGTGCATTGGAAATTTTTTTATTGAACTTCCTTTTTCTTGGTTGCTCCTCTAGGCACATTAGATTCTCTTCTTTTATTTTTAATTGCTATTTGAAATGTTTCCTTTACTAACCTTTATCTCTAGGCTACACTACCTCAAGCTTAATTTGAAATTTTAAATGTTTATCTCTTTTAAAACAAGCACCTACCCATACTCAACATATAGAAAAATAACATATGCCATATTAAAAAATAATAAATGTTGTTTCCAAAGATGGCATTCTATTTCTACGCCTCCTCAAATTTCTATGTGGAAATCTTCATTAAATGGATGTATTTTCTTTCAAGAAAATCCGCATTCAACACTATTAGTTTATTTGCATCATTTTAGTTCTAGCATATCATATTGAAGTTGAATGGCCCTATCATTTAACTGAATATTGATAATAAAATATATCTGCCTCTGAAGATTCTTCCATGATGTTTCCTTTTGTATATTAGAATAATATATTGAAAAGATTATATCAAACACACACATAGTTGCATTGAAAACATCCACGGACACCATTTATCAATGAAATCTCATAAAGAATTAGATATTTACGATTCCATTGATCTAATAATGGCATGACCACCAAAAAACCATCAGCAAGCCAAAACAGACAGGGATAAACATAGATCATCATTCCTAAGACCTCCACCAAACCATTTGGTCACAAGTGCTATAGAACTCAAGAAAATATATTTTTGCCAAACTACTAGCACAAGTCGCGAAACTTAAAAATATCAAAAACTGAAAGGAATTCGATTGTGAAACCTTTGCATATAATTTTGGAATGCTCTCAATATTCTTCCTATCAAAGGGTTTGTCGCCAAACTTTGAATATATTGCTCCAAACAATTGTTTCACTAAAACTGCCCTGTTATGCGTCGGGACTGGAACTTCGTGGAACTGCAACTTTACAATTCTAACTATGCCAATCACATCCAATGCTAAGAAATGCCATTAAAATTCCAAAACAAACCAAAACAAAACTAAAAGATTAAACCTGCACTTTTTTGGTTGATCGATTTCTTGTTTGCCAAGGATGCTCCTACATCAAAAATTCTGAGAGCCCAACCAAATTAACATTTTGAAATCTATTTTTTCTTGAATCTTCATTTTACTATTGTTTTGGGCTATTTAGGCAAATACCCAATTAATAAAATGTAGCACCCATGATTTATGAGCACAATTCTAAGAATACATATAAATGTGTTTTCTATTATCCTTCCTCATTGAAATCAATCAAAATCTATTCTTATGTTTGGAGCGATTGGAAAGAGAGGCACTAGTTTTTAGTTTGGGAAAATAATCAAAAAAATTTCTTAACATTATGAGAGGGGGCGGCCAGGTTAGAGGGATTTCTTTGAGTTTTGGGTTAACAAAATATTCTTTTTTCCCTTGAACGAACTATCTGTTTAAAGTGAAGTTGTTTCAATTTTTAAAAAAATAAAAAAAATCTTTCATTGCAGTATCGTGTTTCTAGATTCATTTGTGTATGATTATTTATCATCAACATTTTGGATCACACTCTGTGATCCATCATCAGGAGGAAGAGAGCTGTAGGATAGAATGAAAAATTGTAGACCAAGACCAAGTAAATAGGAAAGGGTTAAGAGCTTGTGTGGAGAACGAGGAGTCTAGAAGAGAGGAAGAACAATAAAAAATAATAAAAAAAAAAGAAAAAACATATAGACTAAATGAATGGAGAAATAGCATAAAAGGAAAACAAATCTAACAAATCTAGGTAGATAACAACAAGGAACTAAACATCACACAAGCAAAATAAAAAATAAATAAAGAGTAAACCAAAAAAATAATATACAGATATATGAGAACAACTAAAATGGGCCCGTATGTATATATACCTATGTATATCAATATGAATACTCATATGGTTAAATATATAATCTAATTAATCTAGGTAGGTGACACCACAACAATAGAGTCAAACATTGAACCTACATAGGTCAAAGTGATAAAATAGAATACTAAATATAAATATATAAACAAAAATAAAATATATAAATATAAGACAAGGAATATATGCAAATAGATAAATATAAAAAATATAAATACATATAGATATGTAACTATGCATATATATATATATATATATATATATATATATATATATTTCTCCAGAAACACGATACCGCAATATTATGGACTGTGGAAATCTAATGTCTTTAAAATATTTCATTGTGAAATAGGGAAACTAGAGTAGGGAGTTTGATTTCATTTTTTATTAACAAAAATATTCATTCCTCTTCTTGTATGGTAACCAAATTTGGAAGGAATTGTTTTAATTTTAAAACATAAAAAAAAATCTTCATTTCTCCTTTGTTTGGGATGGTCAAATTTGTTGTTGATGTACCCTAGAAAGAGGGTTGAGACCCTCTCAGAGGAGGCTATGAGCCCTACATGGCATAAAAAAAAATTAATTTTTTTCAGTTGGGTCTTCTTCTTATAATGAACATCCTCAGAAAAGTAGTTTTGCCTTAAACTATGAATTCTAGAATTATTTTTCAAGACATTCAAATTTATATAGTTGCATAATATTGATTGGATTCCTAAAATTTATGGAACTTATTGTTTCGATATCTCATCCCTGTACATAATTATATATGTGAAAATTATATTCTTCATAATATCTCTCAAAAATATTTAGAATTATATTTGTTTCATATTACATTCATGTGACTTTCCTATTATGTTTATTGAGCAACCTCTAAAGAATCATAAGTTTTTGTCAGTTGGAATTTCATATGCAAGTACAAAGAGGTGATTGATATAAATTATTGCTCATTCTATTGACATGAAGTTTAGTTATGATTACTAACCAGTGTAAATAACTTGATTTTACATCTAGAATGAATGTGCAATTGTAACTTGTTTGATTGCTTGATTGGTTCAAAAGAATTATTGCTTATAGATAAGACATGTATTGAAATGGTGCGGATGTGGCTCTATAAGATTAGTGAGTTTCTTACATTTATCATATCAAGTTAAACCCATGTGTATAAAACACACTCATAGATTGACCCTAGTCATGTTTTTGGCTCTACAAATTTGTGAATGAAATGAAAGGCCAGCAGGTTTGAGTTTTTTTATGTTAAACAAGATAAAGCACGAGTGCATATACTGCACTTGTGTTTTATCTTGTTTGGACCAAAAGTGGTTTGGCCATTTTTTGGTCCCCCATCTTTTGCACACACTCATGTACAACCTTAAACCATGGCATCATTACTAACTAAAGTGAGTGACCTACCTCATCACATACCATATCATCCCTAGGGCTTATATGTATCACTACTCAATATCATCTCTAACAATAAAACTATATAGACAAATCAATAGGAGGAATCATAGTTCACATAACAATAAAAATCATTTGTATGTTGTTGACTTATTCATTTGTATGTAGTTTGTTGCATATGGTAGCTAGCTACAAGCTTGCTATGTTAGTTAGACTATTAAGAATCTTCATGATAATTCTAGTCTCTATCCCATTATAGGTGACCACTAATGAATATTGACAATCAAGATAATATACATGATTTCACATTTTATATTTCTTAATAGAAGACTAAAAATAGAATTCTAGGTAGGAAGTAGGAACTAGGCACAAAAGAAACTAAAGAAAAGATTAAAGGAATCAACTCAATCCAAATTGAGAGTAGAACTAATTTACTAAATGAGTAAAAGAACCATTTGAGATTATAAATTATATTTATACAAAATCAAATGTGGTGGAGCACACCATATTATAAAATGGTGGATGTAAATAGGGCAATTAGGACCACAATTTAAAGCATGGGTGGTGACTTTAAGGCAAATATGGCCCCAATAGTAGGGTGGAATTTTAGCGGTAATGGAAAATTTGGCCCCAACATAGGCCAAATTTTCAATGGTAATAGGAAATATGGTAGATAATTGAATCGTGTCATATATTCTAGGTGATTAGTCATTAATAACATGTAATTTAATGTGGCAAAA
Organism: Cunninghamia lanceolata; assembly: GCA_027924645.1. Lineage (NCBI taxonomy): Eukaryota > Viridiplantae > Streptophyta > Pinopsida > Cupressales > Cupressaceae > Cunninghamia > Cunninghamia lanceolata. Next base: position 399,580 of record BSBN01000953.1, on the reverse strand, counting down.
ATCATCTAAAGTAAATGATTCATAAATAATGAGGTGGCAAGTTAACCACCATTGGACTAACTTTTTGTAAAATGCTAGTGATTGGGCCCTCCTTCTATTTCATTCTATTCATAAAAAATGGAAATCACAATTTAAATAATTTTCCAATCGGCAGGATTCATTGCTAGAAAATCATTGAACATAATAAATTTTATTTAGATATTATTGTGTAAGAGAAATATAATAGATGTCATGTAAGAATGGTGTAAGGTGTATGTCATCATGTGAGGATGGTATTAAGATGTCATTTTGTGGAAATTATGAAAAGGTGCCATCATATGTAAGTGATGCAGATATATCATCAATGAAAATGATGTAAAGGTATCATCATATAGAAATGATATGAATGTGTCATCATGCGGAAAAAATACAAAGATCTCATCATTCAAAAAATATGTAATGGTGTCATCATGTGGAAACAATGCAAATATGTCATTGTGTGAAAAATGTGTAATGGTATCATTATGTGAAATTAATGTAATGTTATCATCATCTAAAAGTGATTAGATGTGTAATCACAAGAAAACAAAGTAAATGTATCATCATGTGGAAATGGTGATAGTGTATCGTTGTGTGTAAATAATGTAAATGTTTCCTTATGTGGAATGATGTAAGCATGTCATCATGTGAAAATGGTGTAAATATTTCATTGTACATGAGATGTGTAAATATGTCTTAGGAGATGTGATTGTATAAGAACAAGTAAATGATTATAATGTGGAATTAATCATGTAAAAATAAGGAAAGGAATGTCATGTTAGAAGTGATTATGTAAGCATAGTGGTAGGATGTCATATGGGATAACATTTTGTTTTTATTCTTTTAGTGGAGAAGAAGTGTCAATCTTGTATAATTGTAGTGTGATTTTTCCCTAAAATGAGTAATTCAAGTAAATTGGTGTGTAAACAATGTGTTCAAATGTCATCATAGCATTGTTTAAGATTAAAAGGATAAGTGTCATGTATCAAATGTTTACATGTACACTTGCTAGCATGATGTCATAGTAGAATGACATTCTGCAGTGAAGGAGATCAAGTACATAGATTATATAATAAATTCTTTCAAATGGGGAATCCAAGTATCATTGTGTGTGAGTTAATGGCAAAGACCATGAAATAAAATAAGACAAGTGTACAAAATTGTAAAATACCAAAATTGTAACAAGGAAAAGGTCATAAACATGTAAGAAGAATCTTGTAAATAGTAAGTTAAAAGGTCATGTAAGTGTAAATGAGTAAGTGTGAAAGGAAAATGTGTAGTTGAGGAAGGAAAGGATCATGTAAAGGAAAACATAAAGTAGTGAAGGAAAGGTCCATGAAAATACAAATAAAACCATAGCAAACAAGATGTAAACCAAAAGGAAATAAGAGCTACGTTTTTTGTCAACATAAATGAAGTGTCGTGGGGACACTTGAACTACTTTACATCAACCCAAATCCATAGAGGGAAAAACACAAAGGTAAATGGAAACAATAAAATCTAGTAAAAGAGGAAAAAAATTGTGAAACACAAAAAAATAATATTCATGGAGTGTTGTATCAACATGCATTGTAAAATGTGTCTTTGTGTCATCCCCAAGTTTAAATGAATGTGTGAAGAAGTAAAAGTCAAAGAAAGTAACAAAACAAGTAAAACATATAGATTATTTGTAGAAGGTGAGTAGCAAGTGTGGTCTTTCCTTCAGTTCCTTTTTTGGTTTAGGGATGAATGGGTCAAATTGTAAATTTTTGTACTATTTGAGAGAGAATCATTACTCTTCCTCATATTTAAGATAAAAGATCTTAATGTATCTTGAATTTGTTGGTTAGATCATTATATAGCCATCCTAAAATAAGAATAATTATCTCTATGTAAATGAAGATCATAGAGGAAGTCCTTGTGCAAGCATTGAAAACACTTCCAAGATCATCCATGGGATTGTATTAAATAAAATCCTTGAACATATAGAGGTACATGACAAGCATTGTTGTGAACTTAGTTTTAGGTGAATTTAATGAGTGGTGATGAAAGTGTATTAGATTCATTTATAATGGCTTTAACACAAATTTTAAATAATTCATATGAAGATTGTAAGGCATCAAAAAAATCTCTTCTTCATTAATTTTCATGTTACCTCATGTCTCATGTTGGGGGACTGGATATGTGTACGGTATCACATGATAATCATGTGTACTAAAAGAAACAATTTAAACACCCATTAATGTATCATAAGAAATTGTAAAAGGCCCCATAGTAAGGTCAATGCATAACAAATAGAGGTTTGAAAGACAAAGGTCATCATGAGGATGCATTACATGGATTCTAGTAAAGAAATGTAAAGTCATTTTCTAAAGAATGAGATGAGGTAAAGTAAACATGAAATTCATCAAACTGTTCTACCCCTTTATCAATTAGATTTATCTTAAATGCATGCATCAAGAAGTTATCATCATCTATATGATCATAATGTGAAGAAATGAATAATCTAGCATGTAAGTTCACTTATCCATATCCACTAAATGCAACAATTTTAGGATCTCTAATCATATGCTCATCATTAATAGTTTAAAATAGTTTATTAATATATAATGATTCACTAAGTTTAATCAATGGGGTATAAAAAATTGTAGAGAAACATCTATCATGATTCGTATGGAGGATATTGTCATCATATGACATGGCAATATCATGAGTAGTCAAAGGACATGAATCCTCATCACATGAAAAAGACTCTCTAAGTTCATCATTAGATACATCAATGTAAGAGGAGATGTACTTATGGGTAACTCACTATCAAATGCCATGACAGAAGTGTCATTATCATGAATTGTATGTATAAATGACATGAATGCATCTAGGATGCATAGGAAAGTGATAACAAGCTCTATGAAATTTGAAATTGGGATAGAAATTAAAATAATTAGTGCATATATTATGTTCAACATGTTCCTATGTGTAAAAGGATATTATGTTATCAAGGATTAATGAGTTAGATGTAAGGAATTGAGAAAACATTTTAAAATCCTTGAAATTGACATTTACATTAGACATGGACAATGTCTTATGAAAATCTATAGTGAATGAAAAAAAAATCAAGGACCTATGGATTAGTGAAAGCACACTGGGACAAATCTATAAATTAAAAAAAATGAAGAATATCCTAGGCAGGTTAAGAAATGTTGAGGATCTCCATTTTATCATGTGAGGAAATAAATGCACCATCTCCTACAACAATATGTGATCTAGATCTAATTAAATGATATAACAATAATGATATTGAATTAGATCTAAATAAAAGGGATGAGAATTAAGTAGTTTCATAGTGATACTTAAGGTGTTTTTGATGTGGTGTTAATTTGATCTTTAATGTTGATTTGTTGGCATGTTGAGATAGGTGATCAAGATTAATAATCAATATCTAGAATAGTTATTAGAACAATGTGATAATTTAATTTTAATAAGATTTGAGATAATGTGGATATGACCATGTCATGTGGCCTATTCTATTTGGTGTAGCCTAATCCACCATTGGTTTGACCTTAAAATTTGTTGCACCTTCATCTACTAACTTTATGAAAAAGGGGTTGTGTTGAAAACCGTAGTGGGGCTTACTTTGAAGAAAAGAGGAGAATCTCCTAGACTTGTCTTGGTCTCAATTCAAGCCCTAAGATGATGAAGTTCAAGATTGAAATCATGCCATGCAAGTGATGAAAATAAAGATACCTAATGAAGTACTATATGATGTAGAGCTTCAACTTTAGATACTCTATAATAGAACGCGTTTTTGATGAGGTTTTCACCACTACCTCATGATTGCTAATGACCTAGGAATGTCTAAAAAACATATAATTAGTCACACAATTTATGATTTTTGGTTCACAAGATGTTAGGATAACTATTACTTTTTAGAAATGTTATAATATTGAGAGTAGAAAACTTAAAGTTTAGATGAGGTGGACTAGTCCATGCCATTCATCTTAGTTTATAGACTATGTCATGTCATGTGGTTTAGTCTTAGATGGAGAAAGGTCATTGATAACGATTAATTTGAACTAGGGGGATATGTAATGACAATTGGCTAGTAAGTTTGGGTAAGAGCCAATTAGTATACTAAATCTAGGTCAAGTTGAAGATTGAAATGATAATATCTATACAACAAACTTATTATACACAAAGGTATGAAAGTATAGGTTATGCACTTTTACCCTTCATTTTACACCACTTTGCATAAGTGTCCTAAGTACATTGCCCTGGCATGTGATTTTGACTGATTTGGTGCTAATTATGACCTACTCAAACAATTCCTTGATCATAAATTATTCAATATCTCTTCCTGAGTCAAATTTGTAGGTACAATTATGACCCAAGTTAGTTTTGCAATACAAAATTGACCCATTTTCAAAATCCTAATTTTGCCTCAAGCCTAATTCAACTCAATGTCAACTAGTTGTTATGTGTTGACTTTTGCACCAAAACTTTCAAATTGTGTGCCTAAGTCATGACTCATGTATAAAAAGAGATGAACCCTATGTCATTATCCATTACCTAGGACTATTTATTATCATGCACCATCACATTTCAATCTTAGAGAATCACTCCTTGTACTAGTAGTATGCCTCTCATAATCAATCTTACCTATTCCATTATAGTGTTTTGCATCAATTTTTTGATTGCATTAGCCTCTTTGTCAACAAATTCCAAAACCCTAGTTTCACACTACGTCATTAAATCACCCTTTACATTTTTGTTCAAGTTCCAAGTTATCCTTATAATTGTAGTGTCATTTGCATTCATCATGTGATGTTTTACCACTTTTATCAACATTATTGAATCGATCCATGGGGCTTGACTAAGGTGAAGAGCATAGCATAGCAAGCACAAAAAGGTGTTCTTCAATACCACCCGATTTTTCCATTATAGGTACACAAACATCAAGCAAGTCTCTATTTGTAAGCATAAAAGGTTTGCAAACATCAAGGTCAAATATGTAGTCAAATGTCATTGATGTAAATCAAAGGAAAAATACACAACACAAGATTGACCTTACACAAATTTTGAGAACAACCTACTTCATATTTTATCATTTGGCTTCCAATGCATCCAAGTTTAAGTGATTAAATGAGATATTGTTCAAAAGTTATTATTAAAATAGTAGACACTGAGCTATTGACCATCATAATCAGTTCTCTTTTCACTACTCGTAATTTTCATATTTTTAAATTATATCACATAATCTGTCACAACTCCTTATACTAAGTTAATTTATTTATTATTGCTTGTTTACATTTAATTAACTTAGATTAAAAAAATAATGTATTGAATAAATGATGCTAAAATTCATGTTATCAACTCATATCTTACCACTCATGATAATTTATTATCAAATGTATAAAACTTTTATTGTCATAACTTACAAATCATCACAATTTACCATCAAAGGAACACAGACTTACAACTTACAACTACAATTTACACCAAAACATACAAATACCTTTAACCTAGATAAATGAGAATGATTTTTCCCATCTCCTATGTTATCTCAAATGGAAAAGGATGTGATTACCGACTTCTCAGGATGCCTCCCATCACTTTCTATACCTTTGAAAAAAATTATTTCCCATGAACAATATATTATTAGTCCCTGCCTAAAGCGGGGACTAATGTTTTCATATCTCTAAAAGCAATTAGTTGCTGCCTCGAACATGACGCTGCATTGAAAAATGACTGTTTTCCTAATTTCTACTACAGTCAGATTTAGAAAATGATTTTTCCATTGTTTTTTGCTTTTTTCTGATTCATGCATTCTTTTTTTGCAGGGGTTTTAGTATTTTTTCTATTTCCAAAAATATGGATATTTTTTTCCCATGAATCAGACATGAGCAGAGAAATTTTTTTAAGGATTCCTAAAGTTTTTAATTCTACATGAGTGGCAAGCTTGTTTGGAGGCACGTAGGGAGGTATGTGGCTCCTGTTCAGTACGGCCATGTGTTGCCCCTAGGGCATGTGGCTGTGTTGTGTAGGAACACAAATAAAAACACATTTGCTGCATTACTGTAATGTAGCGATAGGGAAAGGGGAGAAAGAATGGAAGGCGACGAATAGGTATGTCATAGAACCTTTTCAATCCCATTAAGTTTCAGTAGAATGCATGTAATGTGAATTATGAAGCAGTTTTTAGCACTAGATTCACTTTTTTGGTTTTTTCTTTTTTCCCCTATAAATCTGGCCTTCAGGACTAGAAAATATGGCAGATGATGTTATTTGTGAATAGCATGGTAGTGTGAGGAATTTGCAGTAGAATTATTTTTATTATGTTATGCATTTGGGGTTTGTTAATTTACATAAATTTGAGTATATTTAGCTTCATTACAGAAATTGCGCATCTGGCGAGCCCTCCCTATATCTAGTAGGAGCATACTTGACTAAGGGGATACAATGCGGTGTCGGTAAGCCTCATAGCTATGTCTATATCCATTTTCCCGACCGAAGAAGAACTAAGTGGGTAAACCCTATATCCGTATCATAGAAGCGCGAACTTCACATACTAACACATACTACATCACCAAAATGAAGAGATGTCAAGAGAATTGCAGACATAACTAGATGAAATGGATCAAAGCAATAAGCAGATCTAGTTGGGTGTTCTGAAATTGAGAGTCTACCGACCATATGTGGGATTCCCATCTTCCAGTGCGCCTGTAGAATGTAACACCGCGGTATTGTGAACTCCTAGAGCGTGGGCCGCGTCTGCTCTTCTTCATGATGACGGGTGGAGGCGCATCCATAGATTTGGGCGACCTCCATGAGGAAGAAAACTTAAGTCCTACCCAATGAGCTCTTCTCAGCTCAGGCTGTGCTTCAAACTGCATGATCTCCTCGTCAATTGGGAAAAACTGTCGTGTAACACACTGGTTTTTCCCTCCCGATCCTCCATTATTCATCTCCTCCTCTTGACTAAAAGAAAATCCAAAGATCTTAGCACAAGAGTTGTGGGTGGAGGAACAGATATCGAAGCTACTTTGCCTCTTCTCTGTAAACACCACCGAGGAAGTGGAAGTCGAACCCGAGACGTTAACATCAGGGGAATTTGATAAGCTGTCGTTTTGGCCTGCCATTGCCTCCACACGCGTAGACTCCTCCTTGGGCATATTGTTCAGATCCCACATATTAAATCACAAAATAGACTATGCGCTTGAGTTGTCAAAGATTGAAGTTATTAATCTTGATTTGAAGTGGTTGTAAGTGCCACTTATTATTTTAAAGCTCTTGTTTATTGTTGGCCTCAATGATTCATCAAGGCATAATGAACATGAGTCTTCTAACCATTTTATTGGCACATTGGATTTAAACATTGTGTATGATGGACCTCTGCTTACTGGAGTGCCTTTCTCTTCCAGACCTACCAAGGATCCCGCCTTTCTCTTCCAGACCTACCAAGGATCCCTCTTGTTTTCTAGGTCTACCAGATTTAAATGCTCCTACTGAAACTATGTGTGATATGGTTCCAAATGGTTTCCATGAAGAAATGCTCCTTTCAAGGAACAAAGTTGTTGTTGCTCCTGAAGCAAGGAGGCTGGGAATACAGTTTACAAGATTCAAATATGCCCAGATGCGTAAAGTTTGATCAAGAGGAATTAAGTGAGGGCTACTCTGTACTGCGTTAAAATTTTAGATGTCAAACGTGTACAAGAAATTGTGCATGCTTCTAAGATCTCTTCTCTCATCAACAAAATATTTTTTTGCTAGATACTACCTACATTACCCTTATGTTGATGAAAGAAGAGATCTTAGAATTAGTAATTGATTGAAATTAGCGGTAAATATTCAAGGACTTAGGCTGTAGACACATTTGTTCAATGCTGGTTAAAGTAGATAGTAGTTTTTTCCCCTCTGCAAATGGGGCAGCCATGCTGGTTCTGAGCTCTACATATTAGTTGAAAGGAGAGGATAAGCATTTTTTGTCGATATCTGATAGTATGTAGGTGGTATTGCGAGTCTGGGCATTAATTTATGCCCTGTATACAGATTTTCTCCTCTCTCACTATACTAGAGTTTTGAGGGTATAAATAAGATATTCATGTTCCTTAATTTGTATTCTAATTACCAATTTTGTTTTCCACGATTTGTGACAAAATATGAGCATTGCAAGAAAGGTACAATTTAAAGTCCTGCAAGAAATAAGAGTGTAGCGCCTAGGAGTCTGGCCTCCATTTTAGCATCGTCTCATAAAGTTGAGTGCAACTATCCCCTATTCATTAATTGAAGTCTCATTGAAAGATTCTTTTTAGTTTGAGGGGAGATCTAATTCTTGAAGATTGCTTTCAGGTACTTGATAATTGAGTACTTATCTCATGTTTGTCTATGGATTCAAATTACACTCTTAACTGATGTATTGGTCACCTACTGATCACCTGAAGGGGGTTGACATTAATGCAAGAATGTAGCCTTCTTGCCTGGCTAACTGCCAGTCTTATGATAAGATTTTGATTTTCATTCTTTTGAACCTTTTGTCGGCTAAGCAAACTAGAGAGAATCTTTGGAAGTTTTAATGATCTTTTGGTTTATATGGTACCTTTTGCAGCAGTCTTTATGCCTCAATCTTCATATTTCTAAAATTTTAGACTAGATTTTAAAAATCAATACAATCATCAAAGTAGAAGGAAAAGAATATAATGTGGTTACAAGGATCATTAATAAGTGACCTTAGATTAATAAATGTCTGAACTGTTATTGTAGACAACAACACATGGAACAACACACACATTGCCACTGTTGGGCGGGCTATGTCTTCATATGAGCATGAAGCTTACGAGATCATACAGTCACTTGATGTTGATTATGTGCTAGTTGTGTTTAGAGGCGTTACTGGCTATTCTTCTGATGACATCAACAAGTATGTTTAGAAATACATCTTTCTTTTACTTATGTTTTACATTTAGTTCTTGTTTATGATTATTAGTCTGTACATTGACTTAATATGTTTCAAGGAGGCAGGCATTAGATTCAGAGTGTTTATTGTTTTCTTTGTATTTCTAATGTCAGAGTCTTTATTATTTTCTTTGTATTTCTAATGTCAAACCTGCAAACTTTCTAAGAGGTGCTTTATATGCAGGATATTACATAGTGAATTGGAGGTGCAACACATGAAATTGCAGCCATAGTGGATGAATATGCCAGATGAATGACTAGTGCTAACCATTCTACACTCTTTGAAGACTTTGGACTATACTATATGGGTCCTGTAGATGGGCACAACATCCAAGATTTGGTGGCCATCCTTGAGAATGTTAAGGTCATGCCCACTTCAAGGCTTGACCTAATGATTTGCATTTTCTTGAGTCACTAAAGCATTTTTAACAAATCTAATTTGTGTACCTCCTACAATCATTGCAATCCATGAGAGCACATTTCTTTCAGGCATTTTGTCAAACAACTTACCTATGTTGTCTATGCTTCTACATTTTGTGTGCATGTGTTATAAAAGCTTAATATTCATAATAATTGTAAGGTGATGGTGATGCCAAATTTTGAATTTTTGGTAAGCTAATCAGATAGTTTCACTCTTGTGATCATTTTGCCTTCTCAAATTATAATACATGGATATAATTCTTGTAGATATTAAAACAAGATTTTCACCATATTATATGTAGGTAGTGAGTAGAAAATGCTCTCTCGGCCATTTACCATCCCTCAACGTCTCATATTTTGTACTTTTATGTAGGTAGTGAGTAGAAAATGCTCTCTTGGCCATTTACCATCCCTCAGCTTCTCATATTTTGTACTTTTATGTAGGTAGTGAGTAGAAAATGCTCTCTTGTCCATTTACCATCCCTCAGCTTCTCATATTTTGTACTTTGTATTGCCTTTGATTTATGTCGAAGAAGTAGTTCCATCTCCTGAGGATTTTAACGGATTTTAACTTTTCCTCCTATACAAGGGTCCTAATTTTGACTATGTAGGATGTGAAGCTCTAACTTTTCCTCCTATACAAGGGTCCTAATTTTGACTATGTAGGATGTGAAGCTCTATTTGGGAGATTTGGATATGGCTTATGGCAAGATAGTTTTTGCAACTTTTTGAAAAGAAAGGATACTTATAATAGATGATATCATAGAGAACTAAAGTTATGTATGGCCTTGCTATGTAAGGTCTAAAGTGTTGTGGTGGCTAGCTCAATCACAGTAATCATATGTGTAATGTCTTAGTTGTAATGTCTTGAAGTATGTTGTGCTATTGTTTATATGCAAATATGGTGATATGCTTTGATCTTGTGCTTGCCTATCTAATCGAACTTGTTGCCACTTGGGTTCAGACCTAACAATGTAATGTTGCTTCTGTTCTATAGGCCTAGCCTGTGAAGGAGGGAAAAAATTCATTTCATTCCAATGACATGGACTTTGATCCCTCAAGTGAGTCAACTATTCTATACCCACTTGCGACTGTCCAGATTACAAATGCATTATTGCTAAAAGTTAAACATGTATTGTGTAGAAGTAGCCACTTGCTTTTTATGGCAATGGATTTCATGTTGTGTATTCCCTTTCTATTTTTCAAAGTTCATTGTTGGGTTTCAATAAGAACTAGTGCGAGCTCTCTAAAATTTGTATACCTGCCTAATAGGGTTTAAATAAGAACCAGTGCAAGCTCTCTAAAATTTGTATACCTGCCTAATAGTGAGGTTGTTGCAATACTTTGTGCTTCATAGCTTTGAATAAATCATGTTGTGATTAGTAGAGAGGACACAATAAATGCAACTATTAGGAACCTCTTTATTTTTATATGAAGTATTTAACATGTAAAAAGTACTTAATATACAAAATAAAAATAGTTGTAAGCTTATTTTATTATCTTAAAACTTCTATAAATACTTATGCAGTTTGCTAAAGCTGTAAAATCATGTTGAGGGTTTAAACTATATATGAATATAATTACATAATGATTAAATTTGTTTTCTCTTTAGGCTACCTCAAGTTTCCTTGAAAGCAAATTATGGCGTGGTTTATCAATTTGTAAGTTACCTAGAATGACAATTATACATATACATATTTATTCATCTTGTATCTTGCATTTGGCTGTTGATTTTTGTTGCACTTTTGTAAAATCCAAATTAGTTTTCAATGATCTTGTGTTCTGATACTTGTTTCTATAAGTTCTGCATTGTTAAAAATATTGCTTCTCATCATTATATCAACTAGCATATATATTTTAAATACAACTATTTAAAAAAATCTAAAAATTACTATATTTAGCTATGATTATACTATATTGCAAACAAAACCTTAATCTCAAATGCCTATGCCCAGATGAGAAGCAATATTTTTAACAATGTATAACTTATAGACACAAGTACCATAACACATCTTCAACAAAGCAAGGACTTGCTATACTTTCAAACCTGAATTGGAGCCTTTCTTCTTTGCTCGAAGAAAAAAGCTTTAAATGCAAGCAATGTTATAAAGTACTGTCTATACAGTCTACTGAGCCAACAGGGGCTACTTACATAAACAGCTATTTTGACATAAAGTTTACTTGAGGAAGCCATGTTTGGGCTACAGACCTCAGGATCTGCCCTACCCCCACGCTGTTGCAATGAATTTTTAGGACCATGGAACTGTGGAATTTTGCTGCTTGTGTAATGGCCTCTTTCAACCTTTATTCTTTTATTGAAAATTTTCCAGAGTAGAAAACAACTATCCAATAAATTACTTATAATGCTCTTAACATAATGTATCATTCCAAACACTAAAATACAAAATTCATATTTATGAACACAAATGTCAATATGCATAAAGCTCATACCAGACTTTTGTTATAAATTGCATCTTTGGGGGTTCAAATGGATATGCCCCTGCACAGCAAATTCAACCACCATGTCAGAACCAGTCCATTGTGCACTTTTGTAAAATCCAAATTAGTTTTCAATGATCTTGTGTTCTCATTACTATATTTAGCTATGACCATACTATATTGCATAGTTAAATATACTCTTAATATTTAACAAAACGCATTTCGGAGGTCCAATGCACATTACAATGCTTTTGCTTTACACTCCTTAGCATGCCTTTGCTACTTTGCAGATGGCAGGGACTTCAGCTACATTGCAGCTCTTGTTATACTTAGTTTTCAAATGGAAAAGGATGTGATTACCAACTTGTCGGGCTGCCTCCCATCACTTTCTCTAAGTTTTAAAAAAAAATATTTCACATGAACAATATATTATTATACTTAGTTTTCCCACTTTTTAATTTGAGGAGTGTGGAAAGTAATCGATTTAAACAAGATAATATAATATGACGTGATTGAATTCTAAATGCAAATTACCAATGACTAGATATTTAATAATTACCTAGCAATTTGGAGCTCCTTTCCCCTTAATAAGTTAAGTATATCCCTACCTCTCCACTTCAATCTACTTAATTTCTTCATGGTACTCATTTCATTTGGTTATTACGTCATTTTTTAAATATAAATGGATGATGATGGGTGAGCATGATAGAACACAACCATTATGGGACCAAGAGTGCACCAACAATGTTGAAATTATATAAAAAAAAAATTATAAAGTTATGAGAATCAAAAAAGAATAAGATGGTAAGAATGGATTATAAGATGGTAAGAATGGATTATTTCAATATTTGATGGGTTAAATTGAATGTTAGTGTTCCTATAACACCTATAAAGATGATGTGTGTTAAAGATGAAGAATTATCTGGGATTTTCTATAGTCTTAATATGGATGAATGAAAAATATGTTTTTTTCTCTACAATTTATTTGTGAGAAATAATTAAGTAATGATAAATGCTTAGGACTTAGAAATTGAGATTGATAATAAAATTACTGAAATTAAATATGAAAAATAAATAAATTAAATGCCATAGTTCAAATTTTGTTGGAAATATATTCTCACATGCATCTTACATGACACAGATGCTCTCTTACCCACATCATAATACAAATGCTCATCCTTAGGATCTCAAGATTTTTCCCAAGTGTTGTATTATTTCCTTAAAGATCTTAATATTATAACACACTACAAATGTTAAATAAATACCATGTTACATGGATTTACAAAGTTTGCAACCTTCAATCTTAATATTCAGATTCTTAATTCTAAACTTCTATCAATTTATTAGCTAATCAATGGCATGGTGAAACCAACCACCTCATTAAAAAAAACCAAAAAAACAAACATTCTCTAATTACTTAATTAATTCAATTTTAATTTAAATCTAATTTATTTATTCATATTATGAATAATTTTAATTAAATGTAGATTATCCTAAAAAAAATGGTTATTCTTAAACATCATCCACTTCAATAGTCAAAAGTCAAATTTGGCTAATAGAAATAAATGGCTATTCTTAAACATCATCCACTTCAATTGTCAAAAGTCAAATTTGACTAATAGAAATAGAACAAATATTTACGACTTTTTGTTGTGAATGAGGTGTAAACTTACTATTCACTCTTTAATCATTGAAATGAATGATGTTTAAATAGAGTATAAAAAATATTTGTTTTGAAGACTCCTTTACTTCAAGTAAAATATTCATCAATATCTTAATTATAAAATTATTTGTGACCAATTTTATTTATAAGCTTTATCCTTTTGTCTTAATGTTTTGTACTATTGGTGGACCGCACATTACATATATACAAGCTTTCACACAGACAAAAATTTTAATCTAACTAAAAATTCATATTTAATTGTTTTAAATAGACTGTCGTAACGATTCCCAAGGTGTCAACCTCGTACGCGTCGCTCTTCAACATACGTACGCGTATTCGTAGATGGTGAGGCGTATTCGTATCCAAGTGCCCTTCTTATAGCTGGACTAGATTTCCCAGTTTTACAAGAGGAAACTACTCAATTGGAGCTCTGCAACCAAGGTTAGCTTGATTAAAGTTTTGTATTATAATGAAGAGAGGGAGTTCAAATACCAAGATTATTCCCTGTTACTTATGTATTTCGTGCATTTTTTTATAATGGATTATAGAGTATGAGCCCAGTTAATGGAAATATTAACTACACAATTCTGTTACAGAAGCACTATGAATCATCTATAAATCGTCTTTATTGAGCTTTGTAATTGTAGTTAGTTGGGAATAGTTTTGAAAAAGTTTACAAATGGAAAAATAGTGAGATAATTTAGAACTGAAATTTGGAAGTGCTAGCTGATCTGTCAAAGAAATACTTGTTCTTCTTAAAGTGTTGCTTGAAATGTTGGATTTTAAAACTGGTTGTATGTAACATGTTACTGAGTATTCAGGAGTTATGGACTTGGGAAGTTTAAAGTCTCTGATCTAACTGTTGTTGTTTGTTGTGAATAGATGGATGCCTCTGATTACAATCCGTTGGAGTTAGAAAAGGGTGCAGGGCCGGTCAAGGGGACCAGGAATGGAGAGAGGAATAGTGCCTCCCTGGTGGAGAAAAATGAAGAAGATGAGAAGAATTTGAGTATAGAACAATTGTTTGAGAGCACGAAGGTGCCTCCCTGGTGGAAGCAGATCACATTTAGAGGAATGTTTGTGAGCATGATGATGGGTATCATGTTCAGTGTAATTGTCATGAAATTAAGCCTCACTACAGGGCTCATTCCTTCTCTCAATGTTTCTGCTGGTTTGATGGGATTCTTCTTTATTAGAACATGGACAAAAATGTTGGACAAAGTGGGGATATTGAAAACTCCATTCACAAGACAAGAGAATACTGTCATTCAGACTTGCGTTGTTGCTTGCTATGGCATCTCATTTAGTGGTATGTCTCAATTGATTAAGTTCACTGATTTCTAGTTATGCTATGCTGTAATTTGGGTTATGGATATCATTTTCAGGATTGTCTCATATTTTTAATTCTCAGGTCATTCCTTGAATGGCCCATTTGTCATTACTAATCATTTCTTATATTTTGTAGGAGGATTTGCCTCATACCTCTTGGCTATGAGTAGAAAGATCTATGAACAGGCAGGAAGGAGTGCTACTCCAGGGAATACCCCCGATAACATAAAGGACCCAAGCCTTGGCTGGATAATAGGTTTTCTATTCACTGTTAGTTTTGTGGGTCTACTTGCTTTGGTTCCTCTAAGAAAGGTAATACAGCTTCATGTGAAATTAGAAAAGGAGACAATTATTGTGAGTTTGGATTGGGCGTTGAAGGTCATATTTTTTGTTTTTTATACTTGTAGATAATGGTGATAGATTACAAGTTAACTTACCCCAGTGGCACAGCAACTGCTATCCTCATCAATGGATTCCATACACCTCAAGGTGACAAGATGGCCAAGTAAGATCATCATTGTTTTTTTAAGGTAGCAATCAGTTACTGTATATTTGTTATTTGTTAAATTGAGAGAACTTTGTTTAGGAAATGCAGTCTGCTTCTCAAATACTTTTTTCCTGGAGAGAAAAATTGAATGGATAATTTTCAGTATGAAGTTGTATAAATGGTGGATACATACACAAAAATAATATTGCAGACAAGGCAGTAAACATAACTTTAGACATCTTAAATATTTGATAACATCATACTTTTCCCCAAACAAAGTAGAGATCTTCAGCCGAGAGAAGTACACAGAACCGAAAAACATATGTAATGGATGTAAAATGTCAGGCTATGAATTATAACTTAGCAAATTGAAATTATATGAGTGTTCACAATCTATTATAGTACCTCAATGGATTGAGGGGATTAAGTAAAAATATCAGGCCAAAGAAGAGACTTTTCACAGGAAAAACTTATCCACATCAAAAGCAGACACTTTTCCTGAACATGGTAGAATAAATCTGGGAGTTTTTCCCTTCTAAAGTGTTTCTTAAGGGCTCAAATACAGGACCACAAAAATTGAAATAATATATTACGTATAAAAGGAATAAATCATGCTCGCCCATGGAAGAGGATGGGATGGACAAATAAGGTCATGAAAATTCCTAATGGTGCCCACTGCCCAGTGAAGAAGTAGATGCTAATAAACACTTAAGGTCAAAGAATCCTGGTGCATATAGGTGGCCAAATATAAAAAGGAATAGAATAACAAATGCTCATTGATGTGTGAAAGATGATATGACTAGATGAAGTTGAGGCTCTCATTTCTCTTTCACTTGACCCGTCTCTTTAATTGTCTTCAAATAAAATTGTTCTGTTTTTCTCTTGCTTGACCCGTCTCTTTAATTGTCATTAAATAAAATTGTTATTTTCATTCTTTTTCAATGTAAGAAAAATGAAAGGGTACCCAAAAAAAAATGGGGACAGGGTGGAGACGGACAACCAATGATCGCCTCAAAACCTAACTTCAATGAATTATAATAAATTCGTTTCAAATCATTGAATAATATACTAGAATATTAAAAGCCAATATGACAGCAGATTAAAAGAAACAAACAAATGATAGAATGTTTTTTACATGCATTATCATGCAATAAAGATCGTTGGGAGATTCCTAAAACAACTAACTAAAACTGACTAGAAAATAGAAACTGAACATAGCAGTGAGGGCATGCAAAAGGCAGGTCTGCAAAAGGTGGATCTCTCGCATCAGCTATCCAACATACTCCCCCTTGATGCGGAGAGGACTCACAATATGATCTTGAAGCATCAAAAACTGAACCTTCACAACTGCTTTGGTGAAAATGTTCGCAAGCTTTTTGTAGTCTTGATATACTTGAGTTCTACTTTTTTCTTTTGCACCAAATCTTTGACAAAATGATATTTTAGATCAAAGTGTTTAGTTCTACTATGATGCACAGGATTTTTGGCCAATTTGATTGTGCTCATATTATCACAAAAGAGCACTTTAGGCTAAAGTGTTTTTCTCCAATCTCTTCAAGAACTTTTTTGAGTCATAATGCTTGAGTACCTACAGAGGTGACTGGAACATATTTTGCCTCTGTGGAAGAAATAAAAACTATGCTTTGTTTCTTTGAACTCCAAGAAACCAAACCAGAATTAAAAGTAAAACAATTACCAAAGGTAGATTTTCAATCATCTACACTACCTCCCCAATCAGAATCACTGAAACCAACTAGATTAAATCCTTTAGAATTGTAGTAATGAATGCCAAAAATAAGAGTTCCTTTCACATACCTCAAAATTCTTTTGGTAGCTTTCATATGTAATTCATAATGTTCTGTCATGTACCTTGAAACAAGAGAAACTACATAAGCAATATCAGGCCTTGTGTGGGTTAGAAACATTAAACTGCCAACAACACTTCTATAAGTTGTCCCATCATCTCTTTTAGCACCATCATCTCTACACAACACAACTCCATGAGAAATTGGAGTGGAGGCTGGTTTACAATCAACCATATCAAACTTCTTCAACATATCCTTGGCATATTTTGTTTGACAAAGGAAAATTTCATCCTTACTTTAATAAACCTCCATGCCTAGAGAATATTGCATAAGACCTAAATCTTTCATTTCAAACTCATTCATCATAGCATGTTTGAATTCATCCTTCATCTTAGAAATACTGTCCATATACAACAAATCATCAACATACAAACTCACAATAAGAATATCATTACCTTCTTATTTGTAGTAGATGGTAGGCTCACTCTTACTTCTCTTGAAGCCATTCTGCTGAAAATACCCATCAATCCTAGCATACCAAGCTCTTGGTGCTTGCTTGAGGCCATACAAGGCCTTCTTCAGTTTGTAGACTTGATCTTCTTTTCCGTGCACCTCAAAACCTTCTGGGTATTCCACATAAATTTCTTCTTCTAAGTACCCATTCAGGAAGGCACTTTTCACATCCATGTGATGGATGCTCCATTCCTTTTGGGTTGCAAGGGAAATCAACATTCTAATAGTCTCTTGTCATGCTATGGGTGCAAATGTTTCTTCATAATTAATGCCATACCTTTGTGTGAAGCCTTTAGTAACTAATCTTGCTTTGTGTCTTTCAACACTCCCATCACTATGGTACTTAGTCTTGTAGACCCATTTAGTGCCAATCTTTTTCTTGTCATGAGGAAGCTTTGTAAGCTCCGAAGTACCATTCCTATGAATAGAATCAATCTCTTCTTGCATTGCTTGCACCCAAACTTCATTAACACATGCATCTTCATAACATGATGGTTCAAAAACAGCTTGTGAAAATAAAGCAAAATTTATTGTCTCACCTATAGGATTCTCTTCATGTGCTTGAATTGTACTTCATTGATAGATATCACTTAAGCTTCTTACCTTCCTTGTAGGACTTGGACTTGAAGCTGGACTTGTACTTGAAACTGAAGAACTAGATGAGGGGCTATTTGGTGGATGTGTAGCACTTGGAATTAAAGTATTAGTTGGCTGCTCATGATCAATATCAGCAATAATACCACCATTCAAAACAGACTTAGACTTCTCAACATGGTCTTTTTGATCACCATAAATCCCCCCTTCATAAAAAATCACTTCTCTTGAAACAAGAATGCTATTAGTGCGAGGGTCATACAACTTGTAAGCCTTACTTTTATCACTATATCCAACAAAAATTCATGACTCACTTTTGAGATCTAACTTTTGTCTCTTTTGATTAGCCACATGAACATAGGCTAAACAACCAAAAACTCTAAAATGAGTAACAGTAGGCTTTTTTGCATACTAGGCTTCATAAGGAGTCATCATGTCAATTGCTCTAGTAGGACTCCGATTGAGAATGTACACTGCTATAGCAACTGCATCACCCCAAAAAAAATTATTTAATCCTTTGGTATGTAACATACTCCTTGCCATTTCCACCAATGTATGATTTTTTCTTTTAGCTACCCTGTTTTGTTGAGGTGTATAAGCAGTGGTGAGTTGTCTTTTGATGCCATTCATATCACAATAATTCTTAAAATCTCTTGAGCAAAAATCTCCTCCATCATTAGTCCTTAAGCATTTGATCTTACAACCTTTTTCATTTTCCACAAGGGCTTTAAAGCTTTTGAATGTATCAAAGGCTTCATCCTTGATCTTCAAAAAATAAACCCAACACTTTCATGAGTAATCATAAATAAAAATAATGAAATATGATGACTTACCCAAACTCTTTGTCTACATAGGACAACAAATATCTGAGTGAACCAATTGAAGTGGGTAATGGGCCCTCCATGCATTTCCTTTTGAAAATGACTCTCTTGCATGTCTTCCTTTAGCACAACCTTCACAAACTTCCTTGTGTTCTTGAACCTTAGGCAAACCATAAACCAAAGCTTTTGATGTAAGAAACATCAAACTTTGAAAATTCAAATGTCCATACCTGAGATGCCATAGCCAACTTTTATCCTCATATGCCATATTGGCAAGATGGCTGCTATGTTCAGCAAACTTCAATGGGAACATTCTATTCTTTGACATAGGCACTACTGTAACCAGCCTATTGCCTTGAGTTTTATCATAAATTGGACATTGCTGATTTTCAAATACCACCTTATAATTCATCTCACACAATTGCCCAACACTCAATAAATTATGCTTTAACTGTGAAGTGTAATAAATTTCTTGAACACTTTTGATACCTTCCTTAGTATGGGCTTCCATAGCTCCTTTTATAACAACCTCCCATGTTTTGTCATCACCAAGCTTGACCTTGGATTTGAAACTCTCATCAATTTTAGAAAAAAAACTTTTTATTCCCAGACATATGGTTAGAGCACCTTGAATCTAAATACCAAACATCTTTGTCACCATTTTTAGCTTTTCCATAAGATAAAAATAAATTACTTGAAGAAGCCTCATCACCCTCTTGAGCATAATTGAGATTTTTATTGTTATTACTTGATTTTAATCTACAATCTCTTTCAAAATGACCATACCTGTTACAATGATAACATTGGATATTTCTCTTATCAAATCTACCTCTACCTCTTCCTCTTGGACCACCTCTTCGTCCTCTATTTCCTCTTAAAGAATTATGTTTTTGATCTCTGCCTTGGCCTTGATTATTTTTGGTGCTTGTGCTAGCATCTTCATTCTTTGTAATTTGTACTTTGGAAAAAAAAGCCTTCTCATTACTCTCCAAATGAATCTCTCAATCTTTCTTCATGAGACATGAGAGATCCAACAAGGTGTTCGAACTAAAGGGTAGTCAAATCCTTGCTTTCTTCAATGATGATGGCAACATTGTTCCACCTTGGTGTTAGAGACATCAACACCGTTTTGATCACAACTTCATTATTCATAATTTCTCCAAGAGTAGCCATATTATTGATCACATGTTTTACTCTTACACAATAATCACTCACACTTTTAGCTTCTTGCATCTTCAAATTCTCAAATTCTCTTTTTAATGTCTACAACTTCACAACTTTGACTTGATCACTACCTTGGTAAGCTTCTTTTAGAGTTTTCTAGACTTCTTTAGTTGTCTGTGCACTTGCAATTCTTGGAAATAGGCTCTTATCAAGAGCTATTTGAATGCAAAATAAAGCATGTGCATTCTTCTTCTTAGCCTCCTTTTTAGTTGTTCTATCATTGGCTACAAGAGTATTCCAATCAGCTGGCTCGTTATATCTTATTTCTACAATTTCCCATAGATCTTTTCCTATAAAAAATGTCATCATTTTGATGCACCAATAATCATAATTATAATCACATCCATTGAATTCTGGGATCGACAAAGAGTTGGAATTTGACATGATAAATTTTTTTAACAAAATCACCTGCTCTAATACCAAATGAAGATTTTAAAAGCCAATATGACAGCAGATAAAAAGATTTACAAACAAATGATAGAATGTTTTTTACATGCATTATCATGCAATGAAGATCATTGGGAGATTTCTGAAACAACTAACTAAAATTGACTAAAAAAATAGAAACTGAACATAGCAGTGAGGGCATGGAAAAGACAGATCTGCAAAAGGCGGATCTCTCGCATCAGTTATCCAACACTGACAAGATAGAATTACTATTTTTTAATTTAAATATTAAATTTCTTTTTGAATGTTAAACTTTATAAATGATGAAGTCCGAATGGTGCCCAGATGAATTTGTCAGAATGAAGATCCCTCAGTTCTTAATTCTCAGTCAAAGAGATTCAGTCTAAAGCTTGTACTCTATAACAAATAACAAAAGCGATCTTGTAAATGATCTCCATAAAAAAAAAAACACCAAATTTTATTTTTATTTTTTAAAATAATACTTGATTCGTTTACATTGTCTACAACTTTTGTAAACCATACAAATTAGATCAAGATTCAATGGCATACACGACTCCTAATTCTAAAGGATGGAATCTCAAGGGTTATTTTTAAACATTAAACTGTTTAACATAACAAATTAAGGCAGGAGAAGGTTTTTATAAATTTGAATTACTCAGAATTAAAAGATTGTCCATCCCTGCAAATTAAAAGATACTCCATTGCTAATTATTGGGAGCGTAAGATGAAAGAAAGCTATCATTCCTCCCATTTTCCACAACTTTAATAGTTTGTTTTTGTGTAATTACAATTGACGAAACTTGAAATTCATGTAATTTAAATATCTATGACTATAAAAGGATCCATTTCCATTTCCATACACTCCGTCAATAAATGCCAGAACACTCACAACCAATGTAGACCTTGTTATGCAAGTGGACTCCAAAATCAAAACCCTTTTCAGTGGACAAGTCCAAACTGAAATACCTTCCACCACGGCACTGAAGAAGCCCTCCAAATATTATATAGGAAGATTGGACAAAGAGAAGGGCCCACCAACTACCTAAGCAAGTCAAAACTTAGTGTGCTGTTTAAGCCCAGCCCCTTCCAAATATTATGTAGGAAGATTGGACAAAGACCAAACTGATGTTCCAAATGGTCTGTCATTGCCAAATATTTGTACACGACCCGGCAGTGAAGTAATCTTAATCGAGCTGGTTGCTGCACAATTTCAGTTCAAGTCCCCTTGTTGGAAAGCTACCAGATGGGTAGATCTTAAGGTCATCTAGTCCACTTACACTTTCCAAACTTCCCTATGATTTTGGAGATTTATTGATATTATGTTGTAGCTGATGAAAATAAGAATGATCTACTTAATGTTTTGATTGTCCAGTCTGGATGTTGGCTTGTAAATAGGATTTTGCTAATCTGCTTTATTATAATCTAGAAAATGATCTTGTTTTCGAGTATGTCTTTCTGAATTCTAGCTAATTTGTTTTCGAGTATAGTAAGGACGATGGGTTTAGATTTACAAGTGAGAATGAACTGAATGTTGCAGGAAGCAAGTGAAATGCCTCGGAAAATATTTTACAATCAGCTTTCTTTGGGGATTTTTTCAGTGGTTTTTTACTGCGGCAGATGGCTGTGGTTTTGTAAACTTTCCTACATTTGGATTGAGAGCTTACCAGCAAAAGTAAGTATTATAAACATCATATATTATTTTATTTTCATTTCTGGTGTGGGTAAATATTGAAGAATAGAATGGCTGTTGTTGTTTCAACTACTAATTATGGAACCGTGTACTGCAGATTCTATTTCGATTTCAGCATGACATACATTGGAGCTGGGATGATCTGTCCTCACCTTGTAAATTTGTCTATGTTGTTGGGAGCAGTCATGTCTTGGGGTCTCATGTGGCCTCTAATTAGGAACCACAAAGGAGACTGGTATACTGCCAGTGATAGCAGCATGCAGGGCCTTCAAGGCTATATGGTATGCTTACAGAGCTATTAAATATACATTTTTATTTGTTTATTTGTGTAAGTAATTTTATTTAGATCTAACATTAGACTGGATTGAATCTAAGAATCAGCACGATTAGATTTCTGATACACTATCAAAGTACCCTGACCTTGATGTAAGGGAACTTCTCAGAACAACTGATAGCATTGCATTTGACTACAAACATTATCATGCCATCTATAATAACAATAAAGAAAGGTTTAGCTAAAAAATTAACTTCCTATAATAACTTTTGCCCAAGTTATTTTAATTTAGGTTATTTTATTAATTGGTTCTACAACCTACAGAATTTTAAAAAAAAAAAATTATATTTTTGAAAAGCTTATGAAAATTTATATTGGGTTAGTTCTTTGTATTTATTATTAAAGACAAAATACATTTCATAATTTAGTGGTTAAAGCTACGTCAACTACAGGGTACAATTTTGGGAATTTTTAAATTTTTTTTACATTTTTGAAAAGCTATTGAAAAATTTAGATAGAGTTGGTTCTTTATAATTTCTTATTATATAAAATATTGATTCCATAATTTAATGGTCAAGGTTTGGTCAATAGATAAATATCAGATTTAGTTTAGTTCATGTTTTAAAATTTGATGGTTACAACTTGCACATGATATTTTCCTCTCTTAACTAAAAAAATACTAGATTTCAAAAGACCAAACACATGAGAAGTCATGTCCTCTTTAGGATTCAAAGACTTTTCTATAATAATTAAATTCAATGACCTTTATTCTCCACCACCTAAAATTGAGGAAAATTTCCTCTAAGATGCAAACAATGGTACATTTTAAGAAGGATAAATTGTTTTCCCCATTTGTATCATCTTAAAATAAAGGTTTAAACAAAAAATATTATATGAATTGAAGCCCCAACAAAACCACTTGTCAGTTACAACCCCAACAAACAAAATCAAGAGATAAGACAACCTTTTCAAAGTTCAAAGTTGAACCTACCCAAAATAAATATCTGTAAATTTGATTGTACTAATTTGTAACTTCATAGATAAGTCTCATGGAACAATATTTTAAACTTTATAATATACTAGAAAAATGAAATGGTTGATATAGTCTTGCTACATTTAGAATAAAAACATTATCAATGGTGGAAGTCATTAGTTTTCCATAGTCCATGATGTTGGATATGAATGCTTCTGGATTTGACTGTGTTAATTATTTTTCCTCAACGTTTCGGATCACACTCAGTGATCCATCATCAGGAGAATGAGAGCAAAAGAAGAGAAACATAAATGATAAATTGCAGACCAAAGCTACTTAAAAAGAGGGAGGGAGTGAGGTGACACGGAAACCTAGAGATCTCTAGGGAAAAGAGAAACCATCTTCATGACCATAAGAACCAAAAGAAAAGAATAGAATATGGGAAAAAATAAAACTATAAAAAGAAAAAAAGAAGAAAACACTAAAAAACGCCTTAAAAATATATAAATAAATAAAGACATTGAATTAAAAAATACAACAATTAAAAACAACCTACCAAGGAGACACAAAATAAGAACAATACTAACACTACAACCTAGAAGAGGACCAACTTAGAAAGACAAAAAATTAAATAATTAATTAAACGAATCCAAAAAATAAATTAAACCTTAGTAATATATATGAATACAAACGAAAGGGAGGAGAAATTCTATTAAAAGGAATAAGATAAGAGACATAACAAGCAAAAACAACAGAAAGCCACCAAGGAAAAGAAATTAAGAACACAAAAAAGAAAAAATAACCCTACAAGTCTCAAGAAGAGAAACCGAAGACCGTACAAGAGAACCTCAATGACAAGAAAAACAAGAGTGAAAGAAAACCACCATACAAAGAACTAAAAGTAAACTAAAAACACCTATATATATATATATATATATATATATATATATATATATATATATATATATATATATATATAAACTAAGAAGGGACCACAAGACCAGACCAACACTAGAGGAGGAAGGAGCAATGGACAAGAAAGGCCTCACAAGAAAGAGAATACGAGGAAATGGGTGTGTTTGTGTGTGTGTGTGTGTATCAATGTGTGTGCATGGTAAGTGATGAAAGAAGACAAGCAAGTGGAGCAAAGGAGGGGGAGGAAGAAGAAAAAGGAGAAAGAGAAAGAGAAACCAGAGGAGAGACCCAACAGAGGAGACCAAGGACCAAGAAAATTGAGAACTAACAAGAAGAGGCGAGGAGAGGAGAAAAAAAGATAACCTAGGTATAGGAAGGAGAAGGGTGGATTGACCAGAGATGAAGGAAAGGGGGGGAAGGGGGATTGAAGAAGAGGTTAGTGATGACAAGGGAAGGACCTAAGGGATGAATAGGGAAGAGGAGAAAAACTATGAAGGAAGGAGATTAGGAAGGGGAAGAGAGCGGTTTTTGAGATGGGTAAGAAAGGGTTGCCAAGAGAAACTTAGACTCCATCCCACATCTTGATTAAGGTTAGAGGGGTGATTGCCAATTTCTATAGCCTCTTTGAGACTCATTTTGAAGTAGTTATCTTCTTTCACTAAAATTTTAGTGTCTTCTAAGCAAATGCGGTGTTTGGTTTTAGAGGAGTGCTCAGCAAGGTAGATTTTTGAGTTTATTCATGCTTGATGGCATTATGCTCTTTGATCGTAATGCTAAAAGAGTGACATGTCTCTCCAATGTAGGGGGTACCACATGAACAAATCACCTTGTAGACTCCTGAGTTAAGGAAGAGGTCTCTGGGGTCTTTGGGAGATGGGATACAGTTCCTAAGAGTAGAAATGGGTTTGAAGGCACATTGGAGGCCCTTTTTAAGAAGAATCTTAGAAATTTTGTTGGAAATGCCTTCAACGTAGGGGATAGTAGCCATAGGGGGGTTGAATTTTGAGTCTCTATAGGCGAGGAGTAGAAGTGAGATTTGTCTTGTTCGAAAGGTCTTGAGATGAGTTTGCTTTTGAACCCATTCAATTTGAAGACTTTGGAGAGATGGGCAAGTTCAAGATCTAATTTATCCTTATCGCAAATGCAAAAAGCCCTAGTAGCCAAAGTTTTTAGGACACCAGCTTTTTGGGCAGGGTGGTGATGAGAGGTAGCATGAAGGTACAGATCAGTGTGGATAGATTTCTTGAAGACTTTCTGGCCTAAGGAACCATCAGGATTTTTTATGAGCAAAATATCAAGGAAATGTAGTTGGATGTTAGTCTCCACCTCTTTGGTAAAAAAGATGCTTTGGGCTATGTTAAGGTGCAAGTGAAGTCTTCAAGCTTCTCATGACCATGGGGCCAACAAATTTTGGTGTCATCGACATAGCATTTTCACCACTTAGGTTTGAGGGGAAATGAGTTGAGGGCAATATCTTCGAAATGTTCCATGTAAAGGTTATCCACAATAGGGGAAAGTGGGGATCCCATGGTGACTCCATCTAATTGTTTGTAGACTACTCCTTGGAAGGTAAAGAAAGTAGATCTAAGGTATAACTCTACCAAGGAGGCGATTTCATTATTATTCTTGTGTTTAATTAACTTAATGGAATCAGGGATAGTTACCTTGGTGAAAAGGGAAACAACGTCAAAGCTGACCAAGAGGTCACTTTCTTCTACCCTTTTGTCTTTGGTGAATTCAACAAAATGGGAAGAATTTTTGATGAAAGAGCTTGATTTACCCACAAGAGGGGCTACAAGCTTGGCAAGGTAGGCCACAAGCTTATAGGTGGGGGAGTCAATGGTGTCAACAATGGGTTAGAGGGGGATGCCCATTTTGTGGATTTTTGGAAGGCCAAAAATTCGTGGTATAGCTTCTTTGGTAGGGAAGAGCCTCTTTTTGGTATCGCCATCAAAGGAAGAATGAGAAATGACTCTTTTTACTTTGTTTAAAATCTGGGAGACAGGGTTGAAGGGCAGGATTTTGTAACTTTCATTGTCGGAAAGTAGATCTCTCATCTTGGAAATGTAGTCATGCCTACTCATGATGATCGTGGCATTACCTTTGTCTGCCTTGACAATGACTAGGTCATTTAAGTTCTTGAAGGCATGAAGCTCAGCTTTGGTAACGTTGCACTTGGGTGGTTTAGCATGTCTTAGAGTGACAACGCAGTCTTATCTAATTTCCTTGGCACTATCCTCGGGAAGAGATCGGATAGAATTCTCAATATATATATGTTTATGCACATATATAAGGTTTATTCATGTTTACATATATGTATATGTATATAAGTGGCATATATACACACACATACACATTTATATAGGTGTTTTTAGTTTACTTTCAAGTCTTTTGTTCTTTGTATGGGGGTTTTCTTTTGCTCTTATTTTTCTTGTCATTGAGGTTCTCGTGTATGGTCTTCAGTTTCTCTTCTTGAGACTTGTAGGGTTATTTTTTTCTTTTATGTGTTCTTAATTTCTTTTCCTTGGTGGCTTTCTGTTGTTTTTTCTTGTTAGGTCTCCTATCTTATTCCTTTTAATAGAATTTCACCCCCCTTTTGTTTGTATTCATATATATTACTAAGGTTTAATTTTTTTGTTGGATTCATTTAATTAATTATTTAATTTTTTGTCTTTCTAAGGTGGTCCTCTTCTAGGTTGTAGTGTTATGTATTGTTCTTATTTTGTGTCTCCTTAGTAGGTTGTTTTTAATTGTTGTATTTTTTTTGGTTATAGTAACCCTGGTTGGGGACCAGGGACCCATAAAAAAATAGGGCATAGCCCTTACTGTTTGAAATCAGTCTTGGAACATACATATAGATTTATATATCCTAGGTGAGAGGGCAAATTACAAGGCCCTCTCCCCATTAACTGTCTTAAATCTAATGTAAACTATTTATCAAACTATCCTAAACTATCATAGAAGCTATTACATATCATCCTTGCCTGTAAGATCCACTAGATCTATCTCCTCGTTGCAGGCACACTTGTAATCTGTATGGGCTTTTGCTTCCATCTGGACTACCAGCTTCTCTACCATCTGCTCCACCATCTTCCTTGTCTCCACCAGACCAATCATCAAATCATGTATATGGCCCAGAATAATCTCATGATTATTTTTTGCTTCTTTAGTGATCTTTGTTAAGTCCTCATGGACCAGTATTGACACCACCATGATGGACAACAGGGTGGTCATGGTGAGAGAGCGCACTGCTCTGAAAATGTTCCACCTTCCCCTAGTTGAGCCTGGATTTAACAGAAAGTTGGAAATCACCTCCCTGAGTTTGCCTCCTCCTGTCCAACTTCTTTGGCCATTGCTAAAATCCTGTACATCCATTTTCACAACATGGGATTCTGTATCTCCAAATCAACCAGAGCAACGAAGCTCTCTAGGGCCTCATCCCCTGAAACCTTGGGCAATCTCTTACATGAAGTGTAAGCCCTCTTCTTCTTTCTGTCTACTATCCTGCTAGCCACCTTCCTCTAGATCTGTTGTCGATGAGGGGTGAGAGTCTCTGCCATTCCTTTACCTTTATCCCTGCTTCCACTACTTGAAGCTTCACTCTGCATTCCATCTCCCTTCATGGTTGTTGGTAAAAATGATAGCGTATATGGGCTACCAAAAGGCAGATAACTTGTAATCAAAAGAGGTAATTGCCTCATTTTCTGCCACACGCCACCCTAATTCATGATCGGCCAGCTTGGCCTCAGTCCCTTCACACGTTTGGCCTCTCGATATCTTAACAGGATGTCAGCTTAATGATCTAGCCCTTTATCAGGCATAATTGTTGTATTTTTTAATTCATGTCTTTATTTATTTATATATTTTTAAGGTGTTTTTTAGTTTTTTCTTCTTTTTTTCTTATTTAGAGTTTTCTTTTTTCCAATATTTTATTCTTTTCTTTTGGTTCTTCTGGTCATGAAGATGGTTTCTCTTTTCCATAGAGATCTCTAGGTTTCTGCGTCACCTCACTCCCTCCCTCCTTTTAAGTAGCTTTGGTCTGCAATTTATCATTTATGTTTATCTTCTCTTGCTCTCATTCTCTTGATGATGGATCACTGAGTGTGATCCGAAATGCTAAGGAAAAATAATTAACACAGTCAAATCCAGAAGCATTCATATCCATTATCAATGGTACCAATGGAGGGTGTGTGACAAGCAATGACAAATGCTTAATTGGAAAGAGTTTAGTAATGAATTAGCAATCCTAGCTATGTGCAACCATGGAATGGAAGCTATGTTACCCAACTAAAAAAATTAAGGTCTATAGTTGAAGATAATGCTGAGCATATGAGATTGGCAATTCGAGCTCACAAGGTGACACCTTACCAGAGACTACAACTTTACATCAATGGAATTAATGACCAAATTAAGCATAATGTTTGGTTGTTTGAACCTTGTACAACTAGGAAAGATATAGAACAAGCATTGCATATTAAGCAACAAAACTCTACCACCAAAAGTTCCACACAAGGTCAAACCATAGGATTAAAAGACAAAAAATAATCCTATTAATAGAAATGGGGACAACTTCTTTAGTCCAAGACAAATTAGTAAGATCTCTACCTCTTGTTGGAACTGTGATAGCAAATGATGTAGGAGTCAGAAGTGTGTTTTAATAGTGAGAAAACACTAATGACTATTAAGAATGAGGTTTATGAAGAGGGAGAAGTAGCTACAAAAAAAAATAAAAATTGGAACTTGAGCATGAGAATTCCAAGGAAGAAGAAAGCACTACTATCTCCCTATATATATTGAATGACACAAGTGCACCACAAACACTCAAAGTAATTGGTTATACCAAAAAGTGAAAGGTGACAGTGTTGGTTGATGCAAGGTAGTACACACAACTTTATTGATAGAACATTAGCTATTGAGCTCAATTGTTTTGTGTATCCAATATCAAAATTTCAAGTCATGATTGCTAATAGTAAACAACTATCTTGTGGGGGTAAATGCCATCATATAAAACTCTCTAATTGAAATTATCATATAGATTCAAAAATATTTTCTATCCCAAATGAGGGAGCAAATGTAGTTTTGGGCATGTAATGGCTCAAATAGTTAAAAACAATGACTTTCAATTTTCAAGACTTATCCATGTTTGTAGTACACATGGGCAAAAGTATAAACTTATAGGGATACAATGACCACCAAGTCAAATTATTAGCTCCCACAAGATGGAGAAATTACTTAAGAAAGGTTCTTCTAGCATAGGGGCACAGCTACATTTTGTAGAAGCACAAGAGGTGAAGACTCAAGATTGACAAAAGATTCCAAAGATCATTCAACACCATCAACATGCATTTCAAGTACCTAAGTTCTGCCCCTAGTTAGAGACCATGGTCATACCATTGAATTAATACCAAAAATTATTGTTCATCCAAAAAAAAGTGCCCATTCATCCCCAATGATTATGGTTAACAAGAAGGATGATTCATGGAGAATGTGCCCACATTATAGGGAGCTCAACAAGCTCACTCTTAAAGATAAGCTTCATATTCCTATTATTGATGAATTGAATAATGTAGTTTTTTTTACTAAGTTAGATTTACATTTAGATTATCATCAAATCCAACTAAAAGAAGATATAAATAAGACTATATTTAGAACACATGAGGGTTGATATGTGTTATTAATTATGTCATTTGGTGTCACTAATACCCAATCAACTTTTCAAAGCCTCATAAATTCAGTGTTCCATCCATTTCTTCAAAAAATGATGTTGGTATTCTTTGATGAGATCTTCATCTATAGTAAAACAAGCAATGATGAACACTTCATAGAAAAGATTCTAGAATTACTAAGTGTTGATGGCAACGTTTTTTTGAAAGGGATGAGAATGTTATGATCCTAATATTCTATATTCCTTTGTGGCATGCTTAACCTTAATAGATATTTATTACTTTTAGTTATTCCTTAAGCTAACTTAATTAGGATGAAGGGGGTGTCCCTATATAGTTATACATATAAATAAGGAAGAGAAATTCCCCCAAACCATCATAACTTTTAACATTGAATTCATATATTATTTTCTAATTATTTGAGATCATACCCTTGAAGTAATATATTATTTTATTGATTTTTACATTTATTTTTAAGAAATATCATAACACTATACTACAAGTGTCATTGACCTAAAACTATGATGTGAATGGGACCATATTACTGTCTTTCCACATGATTATCTTCTCAACTGTTTTTGATGCAGCACACTTATCCTTTATCTTTTTTATGACTGTCTTTTCAACTATTTTATACTATCTTGCAGGTTTTTATCTCTGGTTTCCTATATGTTATTTTTCACACCCAACCTTATTTTAGTCTTTATTTTATTGAACATAAATATAACTAAAATTTCAACTTTGTATATTGTCATATTAACGATTAGATTTTTTTCTCAAAACAGATTTTCATAGCCATTGCTCTTATTTTGGGGGATGGACTCTACAATTTCATGAAAATCCTATACATAACTTTGAGCACCATGTATGGTGAATGGAAGAAGAAGAAGATAACTCAGACAAACATTCCTATGGTGTCAAACAACAACCATGAACAACAAACAATGGAAGTAATGTCATATGACGAGCAGCAGAGGAATGAGATGTTTATGAAGGACAGTATTCCTCCTTGGGTTGCAGGATCTGGATACATTGCTCTAGCTGCCATATCCATAGGGGTCATCCCTCATATCTTTCCTCCTGTAAAATGGTACTTTGTCTTATTAGCCTACATATTTGCACCAGTGCTTGGTTTTTGTAATGCTTATGGATGTGGGCTCACAGATTTTAGTATGGCCTCCACTTATGGGAAATTAGCACTGTTCATCTTTGGAGCTTGGGTAGGGAAGGACGACGGTGGAGTAATTGCAGGCTTAGCTACATGTGGTGTAATGATTTCTATAGTCTCTACAGCTGCAGATTTGATGCAGGATTTCAAGACTGGATACCTAACACTCTCATCTCCAAGATCTATGTTTGTTAGTCAAGTGATCGGAACAGCAATGGGATGCATCATTGCACCTTCCACCTTCTGGCTATTCTACAAGGCCTTCAATGCAGGAGATAGTAAGGGAGAATACCCAGCTCCAATTGCATTGATTTACAGAAACATGGCCATTTTGGGAGTTGAAGGATTTGGAGACCTTCCTAAACATTGTCTTACTCTTTGTTATTGCTTCTTTGCATTTGCCATTGTAGTCAATCTTATCAGAGACCGTGTTCCAAAGAAAGTAGCTCAATATATTCCTCTCCCAATGGCCATGGCTATACCCTTCTACCTTGGGGGATACTTTGCAATTGATATGTGTGTGGGCACTACTATAGTATTTATATGGCAGAGATTAAACCGCAAGAGCGCTGATATACTTGTTCCTGCCGTGGCTTCTGGTCTCATTTGTGGAGATGGCATATGGACTCTGCCTGCCTCTATTCTTTCTCTTGCTAAAGTCAACCCTCCTACCTGCATGAAATTCCTATCTAGGAAACAAAATATGAAGGTTGATAGCTTTCTAGGAAACTAAGTGGAAGCAATTCAATATTACAAAATTCGTAGTGTAATCTAGGTATGCATATAAATATATATAATTAAAATAGAAGCAATGAACTTCATGCTTATATTATAATTCCTCTAAGGGAAACCCTTCTGGTTGGCAATTGTGGTATGGTTTTAAAATTTTCAATAAAAGTACTTTGGTTGAGTTGATTGGGTGTGGTAATATGTGACATAACAAGAAGCAATAGTTTGTTGGATAAGATATCTGAAGTGTGTGCTTCCACTTTATTTTTTTATTTAAAGATTGAGATCCAACCCAAATCAGGAAATTTTGTATACCAGTCTCAAATGCTACTGGAAGATGATTTGAAATAAATAGACAACAGAAACAAGAAAGAAGACAACTCAAATATTTGGCACATGTACTAAGCTTACAAGAATCAAACAAGACTTACCCAAGGCCACCAGTATTCAGTTATTGAGATTCCATCTGAAGATCAATCTTCATATGATATTGCATACCAAATATGTTAATATGTCACTGATATTGAAATTTAGATGTGTTAATTTTTTGTTTTATCTTTAAGGGACTCTGAAATTTAGGGTTTTTAAACATGCTAACCTTTGAACATTTTTTTTATAGTCAAATTTTCCCGTGTTTTGTATAAAGATAATTTTTTGAAAATGTAATGTGCTTTTTTAATTAATTAGTTTATGTGGGTCTTATTTTTATTTTTCTATAAGAATATAAAAATATTTTAATAAAGGGGTCATGGTTTAGTAGCAACAAATAAAATAATAATATATATTATGGGGGTGTGGGTTTCCATAAAAAAGTTGTAGTCTAGGACAGTTGGGAGCTTCTTCATGACAAATTCTAAGACAAGAAATTAATGAGTTACAAGGCTATTTTTAGGAAAGAAACTCATTAATATTTTAATTGTTAATCTATGAGAGGAAAAATGAGACCTATTGATGCTATATATTGAGGAGCTTGTTGGTCTTTGAGACATCTCCCAATTTATTTAGTCTTTTCTATCATAGTTTAAGTCTTTTGTTTAACTATAGGGTTTGAAGAGGAAAGCCTTTATATTCTAGAGATTTGAGGATTAAATCCCTTTGGTTTTCTAGAGATTGGCGGTAATACTAGATGATATGATTGGAATAGAGAGATAATCACTATCCTAATTGGCTATGGTTGGTTCTAGAAAGGGGTACATAGTTCTTGTCAATTATTTGAGAGTTCAATGTCCATGCACCCATGTCTAGAATAACTATTTTGATCAGCTCTAAACTCCAATCAAACTCTTGAAGGCTTTATTGAATAAGTTTGATCAATGACTATTATATTGGTTATTAGATGTATAACAATAAATAAATTCCTTCTAGTTAAACACTATGAAAACAATGTGATGAACGCTAATAAGTTATATGGGTCTATTTCAACTTAATGGTCATTTCCTACTATCCTATGTGGAACAATGTAATAATTGTATACAAAGAAGCCTACTATTATAAAAAAATGTGCACTGATTCTAACCTTCATGATTTAGTCTTTGATACTTCTAACAGTCTCAAAGCTAGTTAGTCCTATGACTATGCAGTCATAATGACTTGAGATGGTTCTCAGTGGGAGGCTCATGTTGGGTATATAACATGCTCTTTGGGACATTAATCAGGTCTGAACAATAATGTTGAATTGATTATTAATAATTCTCATGATCTCCTTATGCTCTAGATGGTATCTTTCAGCCATATTTGATAACAATTCTTTTTCTTTACCTATTCTCTATGCTTGAGAAGCAATTGATCAAATTGACAAACCATTTGTAAATAGAATTATCAGTAAGTCAAGAATGATTTCCTAACAAAATTATTGAGGTAATGTTCTTGCAAAGGACTTACATTAGTTATCTGTTAGTATGTTTTGTTGGATGAACATGAAGTTGCTTGTTTAGATTAGCCTAAACAATTTGACTCTTTCTTTTTTCAATATATGTTTCTTATGTCAATTTTCATGGAGTCTTGTAATCTGTGATACCATATCAACTATTACTTTTGTGAATTATTCATATCCTTCTTCTCACACTTATATGAACTATTGAACTCACAACTTAATTGGCTTTAATTGGTCAAAGATAAATACATATTGTATTATTTTCTATGTTACATTTTTTCTTTTGCTAGTTTTGCTCTTGGTTTTAGGTTTCAAGACTGAACCTATCTTAATATTTTGTCTGTTCCTCACCAGAAATTTGCCTTGCAAAATAAAGTAGTACCACAAGCAATATGATCCTACCTTCCCTTTAGGAATCATTGTCTATGGAGTTAATACACAATTTGTTTTGCATGCCACCATCTAGTTTGGAGTGCTCTCTAAATCTGCACTCACAACTTAATATGTACAACTTTGTATAACCAACAATGATGGTAAGATTCCACAATGAGTAATATAATTATGGCTTATATATAATGTGTTTGGATATGATGCAGGGGCATCGATCAAGTTTTGACTCGATTAAATGCCTTTAACTAACTTATTACATTTTATGTTTTCGGCACTAGTTATTCATAAGAAGTTACAAAAATGGCCAAGATAGTTTGAGAATGAGACACGGGAAAAATAATTGAACAGTCAAGAGGGGAAATGAAGACAAGTCAGGGGGAGTTTTTTGTAGATGGATCGGTCGATGCCTCAGCCATGGTATAGAGGTTTTAGGTAGAATGACCTCGATCGACTATTAGGATCGTAGGGTTTTAGGAATAAAAAGGGGGAATATTCATAGAAGGCCGCAGGTGACGGTATGATATGGCGTAGCATAGATATAAGGGGGAGTTTGGAGGTCACTGCATGGCAAGAAAGGATCATAATAAGGGATGGATAGCATATTAGAGTCCATAGAGTGAAGGAAAGAGATTCAAAATATAGAGAAGGTATATTTCTAAGGAAAGACTTGGTCTAAGAATGTGAACCCACGAAAACTATATTCTGTAGAGGATGTTAAAGTCTTAGAGTCTATCCACATAGGATTTCTATAATACTGGTTGATCTGGATGAGTATAAATAAAGAATTCTTATTATCATAATTCTTGTAGTCCCTTTACTATCATTCAAATGTTGAAGTTGATGTCCTTAGATTGTATTTCATTTATTTGCTCGAGTATGTCACTGGAAGATTCCTATCACTGGAAATTAATTTCATTGGAGGTTTATGTCATTGATTATGCATTTCATATCTAGATTGAATTCCTGCCCATGAGAAGGTTCCTAGCATTGTAAATTAGAGGTTTTATGTCACTAAGATTAGTCTCATTAGGGGTTTCTGTCATTTAGTATAACCTGGGATGTTCCTGTCTCTTAAAATGTTATGTTACAAAATTGTTTATATAGTTGTCTTGGTTCATGTCAATGTTATGATAGGAAGTCTGTAGAGGTCTATCTAAGCGTAAGCAACCAAGCATTAAGATATTGGAGTGTGTGTCTGTGTATCTGCTGTCACTAATTGGGTATCAGAGCTTGTGTGAGAGGATGTGTTTCTATCAGGATAACAAATCTAGAATGACATACTATAATATACTAAGATGAGATTATTCTATTTTATTTACGCTGCTATTTCTATTTACTTAACACTTATTTTCTTACTTAAGAGTTATTTTGTGGGTTTTCCATGTTCTTTGTGATGGTGACTTCAACATTGATAAACAATGGATCCAAGAAAAGATGTTATAGTCAGCAAGCACTTAGCTTTAAATTCTAATGCATCAGAGTTTGCTCCACCTACAATTAGATCTTCTGGCAAGGGATTTGGGTGCTGTCTCACTAATTACAAATCCTATTTGGGGAGGTCACAGTAAATTGTAATATGATTCCTAAACATTTTTAACCTATTATTTGTATGGTGAGCTATATCTTTAGTGTAACATTTGCTCCTTATATTGAAATGTTTAGAGGGTCCATTGTGGTTGTTGATTTTAATCCGATAATAGATAATGAGCTAAAAGAACATGCTTGTATGAAATAAGTTAATTTTTTTTCTAAGTATAGTGGACCAAGAGATTTTTAGAGTTTTGGTTGCCTTTGATAAGGATAGAAGCCCATTTGGGAGGCACCAAATTGCATTATTAGGAGCCATTCATTTTACACATATTTATATCCTCTATTCTTATTCTTATTTTTGAAATATGCATCTTCCATTTCATAGAGATTTACAATCATTGCGCTCCATGAGATGAGTTTCTTTGAGGCATTTTGTCAAAGAGTTCATGTTCCTTGTGTATGCTTCCATATTTTTCATACATATTATTGGTGTACGTGGACTATGGTGCAGTCCAATCCTTTATTATTGAAATGGTTCAGTCAGCCCACTCTTTCCTCTCTCTTGGCCATTGACCTTTGCATGCTTTCCCACTCCCACAATGAGGTCA
This sequence comes from Cunninghamia lanceolata, assembly GCA_027924645.1. Lineage (NCBI taxonomy): Eukaryota > Viridiplantae > Streptophyta > Pinopsida > Cupressales > Cupressaceae > Cunninghamia > Cunninghamia lanceolata. The sequence continues at coordinate 363,118 of BSBN01000953.1, read as the reverse complement.
AAAATAGAGTTTTATTGTGCTAGTCGAGCGACAGTAAGATTATTATTTTTGAGTGTGTGAGATGCTAGGAAATAAATTGGAATACAACTGCAGATATGTAATGTATGAGAGTTTTATTTCTGATTAATATAGAGAGCAATCCCATGCTCAAAGTGGATGTAGCCATTTGGTGAACCACGTTAAAAAACTAGTTGCTGTTCTCTTTTGCTTTTCTGTGTTTAGTTTATGCATTTTGATTTAATCATTTTTGTTTGTATTGTTTATTCTTCGCTCAACAATTGATATCAGAGCTTTGGTGAAGAAGCTTGGTGAAGTAGCTTAGTGGTGAAGCTGGTTGGGAATTGTGAAGAATTTCCAGAAGAATGGAGGGTGTAGACAAATGGAAAATCAAAAAAATTTTGGGACATAACTTCAGTTTGTGGAAGCTCCAGATTTGTGCTTGGTGATTCAGAAGGATCTTGCTGTTGAAAGGGAAGTCAAAGAAGCCAAAGAAGATGTCAGATGAAGTCTGGGATATCTTAGACCAAAAAGTAGCTGCAACCATCATTCTATCACTATCTAGTAATGTCCTCTTCAACATTGCCATGGAGACAACAACTAAACAGATTTGGGACAAGCTATGTGATATGTACAAAAGGGCTTCAACAACGAATCAAGTGTTCCTATTGAAGAAAATGGTAAACTTGAAAATGAAAGAAGGTAACAGCATGTCGAATCATTTAAATGAATTTAATATTGTTATCAATCAATTACTTTCTGTTGATGTCAATCTTGAAGAAGAAATGAGAGCCATGTTGCTATTGTGCTCTCTTCTTGATAGCTGGGATAGTGTAATCATGACCATAAGCAATTTGATATCTGGTAAAAGTTGATCTGAAGAAGGGGAGGATAAGAAAAAACAAACAATGTTGCGGTATGATGATGTAGCAGCCACTCTTCTCAATGAAGATGTGAGAAGAGGGTAAAACAAAATAAATGGTGATGCCTTGATTGCCGTAAGTACTGAAAATAGAGGAAGGGGTCAAGATAGAGGTAGAAATAACGATAGAGGAAGATTGAAGTCTAGAAGTAGAAATGGAGAATGCTGGTTTTGTGGAAAGCAAGGTCACACAAAAAGGAATTGTTGGAACTACAAAAGGGAACAAGAAAAGGTGAGTAGTAACGAAGCCAACACAACATGCTAGGAAGATGCAGGTGTTCTTATTTTAACTGAAGAAGAAATTCCAACTAATGTTTGGGTGCTTGATTTAGGCTCATCATTTCATGTCACTCCATGCAATGAGTATTTCAAAAATCTACAAATTGGTGACTTCAGTAAGGTTTTTCTTGGTAACAATGAATTGTGTGATGTTGTTGGTAAAGAGGATATTTCATTGAAATTGAAAAATGGATATACTTGGTTGTTACATGATGTTAGATATGTTCTCCAGCTCAAATAAAATGTCATCTCAGTTGGACAATCGGGTTCTCAAGGTTGTGAAATTAGTTTTGAATCAAATAGATGCAATGTTAAAAACGGGGCCTTGGTAATTGCAAGCGGTAGCAAATTAGGCACCTTGTATGTCATGGAGAGTCATGCTGAAGTGGGAGTTGTTCATCCTACTTCAGATTCATCATTGGGGACTGCCAAGCAAAGGTCTTTGGATCAATTAGATGTTGATTCTATTATTAATAATTTTCTTAGTATGTTTGATAGTGATAGTTTTGGGGATCAGTTAGATGATGGTGTGCAAGTTGATGCCATAGAACCTAGGGTAGATGAAATTAATGATGATTTGAAGGTGATTGAAGATGAGCCCATTTGTAATGGTGATGGGAGTGAAGGTTTGTAGTCAATTTGTAATATTATTGATAACAAAACTTGTGCATTTGGAAATATGTCGTCCAATATGGAAGATGGAGTAGCTAAATCTAAGAAGACTATTGTCAAAGATGGCAATGAATTTGGTGGAATTCCAAGAACTGTTGTATCTCTGATTTTACTTTTGTTTATCTGTTGTATATTTTTGTGTTTTGTGCTTGGAGGAGTTGTTGTAGTTGGAATTGCAGGTGGAACAGGTTTTGAATTTGGTGTTGATCCAAATTTGGATCCAGAATTACCTCTATTTCTCTGAGTGTCAATAAGAAAAGAAACAGAGGTGCACAATATCAAGGAGCTTGAGGATGATACAATAATTTTTGATAAGGGTAAGTCTTTGAAATATCTAAAAAACCAAAGGGTTAGTGATGGTGGTGATCAGGTAAATGGAATTTTAGGGACACCCTCACCTGTGAGCACATTGGTGGAGCACAAGCAGACACAGGAGAGGTTTAGGTTGGTTACAAGAGGTGATAGTGTGGCTTCTGATTTAGGGACGAGACTTAAATATGAGGATCACATTTTTACAAATCTATATGGATTGCATGATCCACTTTTGAAAGGAGCCATGAAACATGGGGATTGGTACAAGACTAGCGATCTTGTGCAGAAAGGTTTTGATTGGATTGTGAATGAGATGAAGAAATTAGGACTGCGTGGATGAGGAGGTGTAGGATTTCCTTCAGGTTTGAAATGGTCCTTCATGCCAAAAGTTTCTGATGGGCGTCCCTCCTATCTTGTTGTAAATACTGATGAGAGTGAACTAGACACCTACAAAGATAGAGAGATTATGAGACATGATCCCCACAATCTTCTTGAAGGTTGCCTGATAGCAGGTGTTGGCATGTGTGCTCGTGCTACATACATTTATAATAGAGGTGAATATGTGAATGAGACAAAAGTCCTCCAGAGTGCCCTCAAGGAGGCATATGCCGTTGAATATTTAAGCAAAAATGTTTGTAGCTCAGGTTATGATTTTTATGTTCATATTCACTTTGGAGCTGGTGTTACTAAGAGAGGTAGGCCTAGGGAAAGTCCTATGGAGTTTTCAAAGTAATTATAGACTAGAAATGCAGGGGATTACTCGACGTAGCTCTTGCAGCTCGGATTGGACCACAAGTGGGAGATTGTTGGTGTACGTGGACTATGGTGTAGTCCAATCCTTTATTATTGAAATGGTTTGGTCAGCCCACTCTTTTCTCTCTCTTGGCCATTGAGCTTTGCATGCTTTCCCACTCCCAAGATGGTCAAAAATAGAGTTTTATTGTGGTAGTGGAGCGACAGTAAGATTATTATTATTATTGAGTGTGTGAGCTACTAGGAAATAAATTGGAATACAACTGTAGATATGTAATGTATGAGAGTTTTATTTCTGATTAATACAAAGAATAATCCCCTTCTCAAAGTGGATGTAGCCATTTAGTGAACCATGTTAAAAAACTCATTGTTGTTCTCTTTTTCTTTTCTGTGTTTAGTTTATGCATTTTGATTTAATCACTTTTGTCCGTATTGTTTATTCTTCGCTCAACACATATCTCCCAGAGAATTCACAACTATAGTATCTAACAAAAATCCCCTTTCCCTCATGCTTTGATGGATGCCAACCCTGTTCCAAAGTTTCCATTTTAGCATAGGTTTAGAGGATGCTAGAAATGATTTTATACTTGTAGGTCATACGTATTGAAAGTTTCTAAAGCCCTTCAAATAAATCTAGTTTGTGTACATCAATGTGCAATCTTTGTGTTTCATGAGACTATATCGCTTTGAGAAGTTTTGTTAAACAGTTCACATGTTTTGTTGCTATTCCCACATTTTGTATACACATCTACCAGAGCATTTGCAACTAGAATATCTGATAAAAATGCTCTTCGATTATGCTTTGATGGGTATTCGTATCCTATTCTAGAGATCTCAATCTAGTGCACAAGCAAGGAGGAAATGTCAGAGGTTAAGCATCCATGAGGAACTATCAAGGGTTAAGCACCCATTAGGAATTATCATGGGTTTTTGGGGTTCCTGGAACCTCAAGAAGCTTTGACAAAGGAAATTTTTACCATTTAAAGAGTTCTTTAAACTTCAAAATGCCAACAAAAGATAATGTTAAATATTTAGAGGTATTGAAGAGATTTTCTAAATCCAAGATATCTTTGAAACCAATGGAATTTTAAAGATTTTAAATCCAACGAACACCAAAACCTCTAATAAAATAATTTTCTGGGCTCCTGTTTGATTTTTTCAGACTAGAGAAGTGCTGTCAAGTGCAATGTCAGAATTTCAACAGATTTCAAAGCCTGATAATTCACTAATAGGTTTTAATTCTCTTCCATGCCTTACCTTGCTTGAATCCTTGATCTCCTTTGACAGCCCTTCACCTTTGCCTATTCATTGACTGTTGTCCTTTCAATTTCTAACAGTCACTTTTAGGCCTTGTCAAAAGCCTCAAATATTACTCATCCTTTTTTCTTGACAACGACTGTCAGTGAAGATTGCCAGCACACTCCATCTCCTCTCTTGGGGTTCTTTAATGCTAAGGTGATGTCGGGGTGTGTTACACTTCATTCAAGCTAGCAGATGGGCTTGATGACTACTATTTTTTTGTTTTTTGACGGTTCTAGTTGGTGACCGTGGCTCTGCGTTCTCTCGAGGGGTTCCCTCACCCCATTTTGTAATTTGTAAATATTTGATATATCAATATGTGTCTGAGGCCTTGCCTCTTTTTACAAAAAATAAAAATAAAAATTCACTGACAGGTTTAAAAACTTGAAGAATGTATGATTTCACTTCATGAAAACCTTACAATTCTTTTTAGTAAACTAGAAAACATGGCAAATGAAGATCAATGTATAACTTTTGACTAGAATAATAATTACTCTTGAAAACTTGTCACATTGATCATCAATTATAACCTCATATAACTCCTTGTCAGATCATTCCATTGCAGCGCTTGTGAAATGCTTGATTTAATCGTTTTTGTAAACTACTGGTGAAAAATTGAAAGTTTATTATCTCTCAAACAGAAAGGAGTTTTGACCTAAAAACTTGCAACATTGTTTCTAACTGAGTGTAAAAAGTCCTTGTAAAACTGCTTCACTCTAGATCTTACATATTTTCAAATTTGATTTCTTTTGTAATTTGCCACACTACACAACCTTTTAGAAGATTTTTGACTGAAACGATGAACAATCATCCTTCAAATTGGCATACTTTTCCACTTGAACCATATCATCTATGACATTTCAAGGGTGAATGAATACAATAATTGGAATGGAAAATATGTGATGCTATCATTTCATGACTAAGAGCAACTTGACAAAGGTGTTCGACACACGATGATGCTTGTCGATATGATGCAAAAAGTTTAAATTTGGTAGTGTCGAAATGAGGCTAATCGCTGGCTCTAACTAGGGACAAGGACTACAAAGGACATAACAAGGACCCATAATCTTTGGTTAAGGGCTAATGCCTTATCCATTAGGCAATAGAGTAAAGGGGGAAGCAATGCAACACATAGGGAAAACAAAGAGATGCTAGCAAAATAGAAATGAGATGAACAACAAAAGACACATAGAAACAGAAAGGGAAAATTGTCATGACAAAAACTCCTACTTAACTTATGTATGTAGGGTAGGTGACTCCTACCTCAAACTACGCCAAGATGATTATGTGAACCCATTGACAGGTCGTGAGAAATAAAAACCTTTGCAAATAAGATATGTATTTCTGGGAAGCACCTATGAACTTAGTAGCCATTTTGGAATGATGAGAAAACTGAAATAAGTGGGATCTGAAAGCCCTTTAAATAGTATACAAAACAACCATTTCTCATCATAAGTTTATGAGTTTCGTTGAACCATATTGGTATTGCCCTATATAGTGTCAATCATATTCTCTTGCTTTGTACTGAGCATACCAATATCCTCTATTTAAATATATTTTGGATTGTCTAGATCAGAGAAAATCAAGCCTTTAATTGAACATCTCTTATATATACTGAGAAGTGAGGAGACACCAAGAAGTGTAAATGATGAATATAGTTTTTGATTATTAACTTATATTGGCATATTGTTGGAAAAATTAAAGATTATCTATATTTGCACTTGATAAATAAAACACAAATATTGATCATATTATCGAGTTCATATTGGAATGTAATATGACTTTTATAAAGCCTTTCAAATATAAATTCTCGAACTATCATCTTATGGGAATGTAACTAATTATTTAATAACAATAATAAACTACAAGTCACTATGGCGACTTTATTAATGTAAACTTAATATTCCAACACTCCCCTTTAAGTTTTACATTACACAAAAACAACATATAACAAAACATGCTGATTACACAAAATAAATACACATTCTTAAGAATATTTTTCTTTGAAGAAACAAATCTTGAATTAGGTGGAACTCCATCAAGCTACCTCATAACCCTCAAAAGGGTGTAGCTCCTGAGCTGAATTCCTGAGTTCCTAGATTGCCACCTCCCCAAACTCCCGAATCACAGATCCTTTGAATTATTGGACAACAATCCATTGCTCCATCAAGTTGTCTCATGACCCTCAGAAGGGTATAATTCCCCAGATTCAAAGATTCCTAAACTATCTCAACAAAAATTCATATTGAGTTCACTAAATCCCTTTTTTGTCTTCAAAAAATAAACTTCACAATTTATGCATTCTTCAATTTTGTCAACAAAAAAATAAAACGAAAAAAACATATGAGCACTTCTCATGTACAAGACACCATCTCTGAGTGAGAAGCTGGCTTGAGATGATGAAAACTCCTCCAACATTTGGTTCCTTCAGCCTCCAATTTGACATTTGTTAGTCCTTATCCTCCAAAAGTAGCACCAAAGGAAGTACTACAATCCTCAAAAGCCCAATCAACACAAACAAAATTTTGAGGCATATTTGTAAATCTCATAATGCAATAGGATATCAAATTCAACCAAAAAATGCATCCGTACATTGTCTTCCCTATTTCCCCTTAAAAATGAAATATCCCCAATATTACACAAAATCATGTATCACCAATGTAACATTAAACCTTATTTCTCCTTAAAACTCTAGTCACCATAACACATGCATTATAAATATAAATCTCTCACTTGTCTCCAATGCATAAGACAAGAATCCTTTATAAATTTTCTTATATCTCCCACAATACAATATGAAGTAAAAACTTAAAGCTTATTTTAGATGCTTTTATTATCTTCACTATGCTCCACTCTCTCTCAAATGAACACCTCCATCTTCAAATAATCTAATATCTTATGTGGATTATGGCTATACCAAACTTATCCATGCAAATGACCAAATATGCATTACATTTTGACTATCCTCTTGCATTATTTTCTTGCATAAAGGGTATGGCCAAAAATATCAATGAAAAATCTCTACTGAATGATTTTATAACTGTACCTTACTTGCTAAGACATCTCATCAAGAGCACTTGATTCTTAGAATATAATTGCTTGATTCATTATCTTTGGGATAATGCATTGGTTGCCATATAAAAAATGCTCAAGTGGCACTTCTTGTTCTAATCTTTTGTTGGACTTGTAGCTTACACAAACTACAAAATCTAGAACAATGCAGCATAAACTATGCTAATAGCCTTCATCTCCAGTAAACTTTTGTTGCATAGTGAAACCAAGGAGCCCAATACAACTTATCTTTGGTTGATATAACCTTCTATAGATGGAATCATACCCTTCAGGCCCTACTATCTAGCTAGACTTGATAGAGAAAACAACAAATAGTTAATTCTTTCATAGAATTATTCTCTCACAGAATCTACACGGTCATGTCTCTTGAATGATAATAATATTTCCTCTTCAACAAAACACCCAAGGTAACTATAGAAGCCTAAGGATATAATTATTGAGCACACAAAATAACTAGTCCAAAATAAACAAATGAAAATAGAAATACCTTATCCTCTTCTCTACGTGCAACAGTGAGATTATACAGGAATCACCACTAAGGACAAAAACCTCGCACTCATCTTGTAGAGAATATCTTCCATGCTCAACATGCCACAACCTCTTCAATCACAGGCACACAAAAGTCCTTTATGCTTTGATACCATGTTGGAAAAATTAGAGATCATCTATATTTGCACTATAAAGAAAACACAAATATTGATTATATTTTTGAGTTCATATTGGAATGTATTACAATATGGATTTTATAAAGCCTTTCAAATATAACTTCTCGAACTACCATCTTATGGGAATGTAACTAATTATTTAATAACAATAATAAACTACAAGTCACTGTGGTGACTTTATTAATACAAACCTTAATATTCCAACACATATGACCACTTCTGATTATAAAATTTATATCTTCTTTTGTTGTGATCAATTTAGATGATGCTTTGCCCCAAGATGATGACATGAGAGAAGAAGATAATAAACTTATACTCTATAATTGACTTGCAAAATAGTTTTCAATTAGGCTCATTAGAGAGGTAGGGGAGATACCTTCACCACAAAGGAAATTGTCATTTAATGTCTCAAAACACCAAGTCTGAACAACTATATCACAAGAATATGAACTTGGTTTATGAACGACATCCTCCTTTATCATTTGATCATCTTTTGCAAAAGAAGATTCTTTGTTCTTTACCATAGCTAACTCAAAATGTCCATATAAGAATGGTACATGTGGATGAAAAAGTAACATGTTTGTGTTATGCATCTGGAAAGCCTCTTCTATAATTGAAAAAGAAGAAATAATAGTTTTATTCCTTGGAAGTAGTGAAGGAGAAGAATTTGAAACATGATAGTTCTTCATCGATCCTTTGAATTACTGTAATTTCATCTATACTCCCTCTAAAATCAGAACTTTGATTTGTTTTACCATTATTATAAACATTACTCACACTGGCTCCTTCGACATTATTATCAACATTTAAAGGACTAGAGCATTGATAATAGAATATAAAAGAATCATTCAAACAAGGAGATTTAGGAATAAGTTTATTTCTTACCTCTCTTTGTGGAAGTTCACATCTAGTATCCTTATGATCTAGTTGTATATTTATAGTGAGAGTACTCAACATTTCATCTTGATGTTTCTTGCTTTTAGACTTATTTTGAATTGTATTCACAATCAAACCATTGATTGAGCATTATTTAACGATTGTTAAAGAAGGTGTAGGTATAGATTTACACTCACCTTTATGAGGATTAACTATATCATCAAAATCCTATTCAATAGTAATGATTGGCAGAGTGAAGAATGTTGCCTTATTTTATGATTGAGGACAAAAATAGTCAAGTTTTTCTGAAGAAGTTGCTACATTTTATATCATATATCCATTACTAAGAGTATCATATATAAAGTGGTTTTTGATACCATGATTCAAATCTTTAACTAGTTTGGGATGTGAAATCACTTCATGAACAATGACTTCAAGAAACATTGGATCTTCTTTGATAAAATAAAATTCACTTCTCTCTATTGCAATTAACTTAGAATGGTCTTTATCTAAAAATGAAGAAGTAGATAAATCAGTACCTTTAGTTTCAATAGTTGAGTTGTCTTCTTCAAAGAACGATAAAAGGGAAAGGAAAACATCTTATCCATGAAAAAAATCATCATCTAAAGATTCTAAACACCAACTTGGAATGTACACTTCTTGAGACTCTTCTTGCAACATTTCATCTTCAAGATCTTCATCATGAAACTTAAACGCTTCATTTTTGCATGCATGTCAAAACATGAACACTTGATGATTTAGCCTCTTTCCCCTTGTACTGAACTTCAATAATATCAAAGGTAAAGGCTTCCATTTCTAGAGAAGAAGATGAAATAGGCGAGGATTCACTTTCTTTCTCTTCTAGATAATCGTTGTCATGAAGAGTTGATTCCAAAATTACATTTGTTGGGGTTGAGTGTATTGCCATATCTTCAGTTTGAACATAATATAAATTTCTTTCCTCCCAAGGTGTATGAAGAGTATTGCTTCTATGGTCACTGTCATGGTTACCTTCAAGAACATATTCACTCCTTTGATATTGATTTAGTTGTTCTTTTTGTGTTATTAGAAAGTGCAATCTTCTTGAACAAGTTTGCTTAAGAGAAAGTTAGATTCACAATCATCTAAAATATTAATTTCCAACCTCCTAGTGTTTGTGATTCTTTTTCTGAGTTTACTCCATAAATGCATAACCTCACCATCATTTGATGCAAGAATTTCATTAACTATGTATGTACCTTGCTTCACATTTCTAAGTTCTTATTTCCTTAGCAAATTAAATCTATGATTAAGACTTCTAATCAAGAATGTAGATCTATAATATTATGAAGGGTCTAACAATATTCTTTCTTCTTCAAAAATACTATCTCTAATGTGATCCCAAAAGGACAAAAGTACCTCATCATTCGTTCCTAAGATTTCTTGGATTGTTGGCATAGGTTGCTTCTTAGTTCTTTGATTTTTTGATACCACACCATTATTATGTATTGGACCTTTAGAAGAGTCTCCAACCTCCATTTTGGGGGAGGCACCTATAGATCTCTAAGGAACAAAAGGCACCAACACTTTAGTTCCCTAGCAGAGTCAACAAAAATTTGTTGGTAAATAGATTTGTCGATACAGTTATTGCCTTGAAAACTAATTATGACTCACCTAGTGAACCATAGTGGAAAATGTACCAACATTTGGAGAGATACTATTGGGTTAGAGATCTTCCTTTACATTTGAGAGGGGTCTAGCTTGACCCTCATATGATAAAGTTTGGGGTTTTTTAGTGTATTCTTTCGACCAAAAAGTAGGAAAGGAAACTAAACCAAAACTCAAATGAAAAAGATAAGTAGAAACCTCATGTGCAGGAACAAAACCAGTATCAAGATTCATTTTCCTAGAAAGATTATTCAGAAATAGGACACGCAACTAGGGTATTCAAGAGAAATGTAATCTAACACATGAGAGATACACTTACAAGGAGTTTCATGACAATATGATATGAAAACTACCTGTAATAGGAAATATTCAAGGGGATGCTTCAAATTAAACATAAAAAAGATAAGCAACATGAAGAAATAATACCCTGACTCTACCATTAGTTCTATTATTCTTTATTCAAATTCGTGCAGAAGAGCTCTATGAATCTTTCTTTCTTGTACATTGTGTAAAAATCCTCTAGTTTTTCCTAGTCTAGATGAAAACAGAAAAAGAACAAACCAGAGCTGAACCTATTTACATTTGAAAACACAGTATTTATAACCCCTTAGCACATAACCAACTCCTAATTGATATGTAACTACTTTTTTCACACTTTACAAGATATTTGAAGTCATATTACAAAGTCACTTAATGAATGGAGGGTATGTGTAGGATCATCGTGGGCCAAATAGTGGCAATGGAAAAAAAAATCGTGTCTTTACTTAGCCAAATTCACGAATTGGCTAACTTTGAATTTCATAGGCATGTTAAAAATATCCATTTGGAACATATATCCTTTTTGTGGTTTAAAAAACCATTTTTATAGTTTCAGGAAACGGATATCCGTTTATGGAATATTCCCAAAACAGATATCTATTTTTGGAATATTCCCAAAATGGATATCTATTTCCTAAAACTCTAAAAATGGTTTTTTTTTTAATTCTTTTCATTGGTTTTTTAATTGTTTTCATTGGCATGTGTCATGGTATGATGTCAAGGAATGGGAAGAAAGGATGGTGATTCATAAGATAATATGAAGAATGATGGTAGAGTGAATTGGCATTGTGGTAATTGTAGCATGTCATGGGGTGAATCATGCATTAATACAAGTTGTGGAGTGAGAAAGGGGTGGTATGGGTATGGTTGAATGGAGTAATGAGGCGATTTAATTAGTGATGACCTAGGTGAAGTGATGGGTAAGGTGTCTTATGTGGGATTGCTAGAAAGTGTGATTGGTAATGGTGGGGATAGCTAAATGTCATCTTCTAAGGGTTCAAAGGTGAGGAAAGTGTAAGATGGGGATATGTGATAATCCATGGTTTAATGATTATTTAGGGGATACTCCTTAAAATGATTATCAATGATGGTGTCAATATGGGGAATGGAGTCTATGAATGTAGGTGTGGGAATGTGAGCTATGACATTTGGATTGTATTGGATGAATAATAGAAAGTAGGGGCACCTGTCTAGTGATGGAAGGAGCCACATGATCAAATGATGTTTGGGGAAGGGTTTTTCTTAGGAAAGTAAGGAATTGGGTGACGGTCTAGGGTTTGGTGGAGAAGAATTTATGGAAAATTTGGAGGTCATTAAAATTGACAGGAATAGAAGAAGTACAAGACATGGCTAAGGATAAATGGTAGGCTCAAAATAGGATAACTAGGACTATGATGATGAAGATGGAAATAAAAGTCAACAACAATAGTATGATATAGGGATAGGATTAGAAAAAAAAGAGTACTACAACCGGCAAGAGGAAAGTAAGGACATAATACAAAGTTAACATGGCATGAACTCTCTTGGAAGGCTAAGCATGGACTATAAGAAGATTGAACTAGTTGGATCTGTTAGGCTTACCAAATGAAAGAACCTTAAAGGTTAACCTTAATTAGGTAAGGTTATTTTTGAGTGTGGTTGTTTGTGCAACAATGTGTAAATTAATGTTACCTAAGGATAAATCTAACTATACTAACATTTTAATATCCATGAGAGCTAGGACTAACAATTAGTCTAAAAACTTGACAAACAATACAATTTGGACACATGTAGGACTTGGAAAATGGAAAAGAATAAGTATTAAATGTGGAAAATAATGAAAAAGTGGTATTAGTTGCACCTATGTAGAGAAGTGGTCTTTATGAAAGATGCTTAGAATTATGCTCTATATCTATTTGTGAAGTTTGGAGGTGATTGGACCTCAAGGATATGACCACCATATGAAAAATAGCCTACCTAATGGGTATGTGCATGGAGAGAGAGAGAGAGAGAGAGAGAGAGAGAGAGAGAGAGAGAGAGAGAGAGAGAGAGAGAGAGAGAGAGAGTCCTAGTTTTCTTGTTTTCATTTCCTTCATCAATAAGGGAGAGGGAGAGTTAGAGGGGAGAGAGAGGGAGATATAGGAATGATAGGGGAGAGAGGCAACAGAGAGAGATAGGGAGAGATAGCTAGGTAGAGAGAGATAGAGAGGAGACAGATAGGAAGAGATAGAGGAGACATAGGGAGATAGAGAGTGAGATATGTCCAGAGAGATAGGGAGATAGAGAAATGATAGAGGAGAGAGAGGCAAGAGATATGGAGATAGAGGAATGATAGGGGAGAGAGAGGCAAGAGATAGGGAGAGATAGATAAGTAGAGAGAGGAGATAGATTGGGAGAGATAGAGGAGACAGAGGGAGAGATAGGGAGATAGAGAGTGAGTGAGATGTTGAAAGAGATAGGGAGAGAGATTGAGAGGTAGAGGGATGATAGAGAGAGGGATATAAGGGAGAGATACCTGGAGATAGAGGTTTAGGGTTTAGGGGTTATGGGTTAGGGATTAGGGGTATTATTTAGGGTTGAGGGATTTAGAGAGAGAGAGACTTCTTTTGACATGCAATCATAAACCCTGAATAATGCCCCTAAACCCTAAACCCAAGCAACCCTAGAAACCTCTAAACATTAAATAATGCCCCTAAACCCTAAAACCTAACCCCTAACCCCTAAACCATAAACCCTAAATAATGCCCCTAAGCCCTAAGCCCTAAGCCCTAAACCCTAAACCTGAGAAACCCTAAACCCCTAAATCATAAAACCCAAACTCCTAAACCCTAAACACTAAACCCAAGCAACCCTAAACCTCTATCTCCCTATCCCTATCATTCCTCTACCTCTCAATCTCTCTCCCTATGTCTTTAGCCATGTCCACCACTCTCTATATCTCCCTATTGGTCCTCTCTCTCTAAACACTAAATCTTAAACCTCTAAACCTTAACCCCTAAACCATAAACCCTAAACCCTAAACAATACCCCTAAACCTTAACCCCTAACCCCTAAACCCTAAATCCAATCAACCCTAAACCTCTATATCCATATCTCTCCCCTATCTCCCTATCTCTATCATCCTTCTACCTCTCAATCTCTCTCCCTATGTCCTTGGCCATGTGCCTCACTCTTTGTCTCCCTATCTCTCTCCTTGGTCTCCTCTATATCTCCCTATCATTCCTCTCTCTCTATAAACCCTAAACACTAAATAATGCCCCTAAACCCTAACCCCTAACCCCTAAATCTGAGAAACCCTAAACCCCTAAACCCCAAACCCCAAACCCAAACCCCAAAACCCTAAACCCAAGTAACCCTAATCCTCTATCTCCCTATCTCTCCCCTATCTCTCTATCACATTTGTCCCTCTACCTCTGAATATCTCTCCCTATGTCTTTGGCTGTGTCCCTCACACTCTATCTCTCTATCTCTCCCCTCGGACTCCTCTATATCTCCCTATTGGTCCTCTATCTCTCTCTAAACCCTAAACCTCTAAACCTTAACCCCTAACCCCAAAACCATAAACCCTAAACCCTAAATAATGCCCCTAAACCCAAGCAACCCTAAACCTCTATCTCCCTATCTCTCCCTATCTCCCTATCTCTATCATCCCTCTACCTCTCAATCTCTCTCTCTATGTCTTTGGACATGTCTCTCACTTTCTATCTCCCTATCTCTCCCCTATGTCTCCTCTATCTCTCCCAATCTCTATTAGTCCCATCTCTCTATCTCTCTTTAAACCCTAAAATCTAAACCCCTAAACCCTAAACCCTAAACTTGAGCAATACTAAACTCATAAACCCTAAATAATGCTCCTAAACCCTGACCCCTAACCCCAAGCAACTCTCTATCTCCTAGTTTTCTTGTTTTCATTTCCTTCATTGATAAGGGAGAGGGAGAGATATAAGGGAGAGATATCTAGGTAGAGAGAGATAGAGAGGAGACAAATAGGGAGAGGTAGAGGAGACAGAGGGGAGAGATAGGGATATAGAGAGTGAGCGAGATGTCCAAAGATATAGGGAGATATATGAATGATAGGGGAGAGAGAGGCAAGAGATAGGGAGAGATAGATAGGTAGAGAGAGAGAGAGGAGATAGATTGGGAGAGATAGAGGAGATAGAGGGAGAGATAGGGAGATAGAGAGTGAGTGAGATGTCTAGAGAGATACGTCCGAGAGAGATTGAGAAGTAGAGGGATGATAGAGAGAGGGAGATAAGGGAGAGATAGGGAGATAGAGGTTTAGGGTTGCTTAGGTTTAGAGTTTAGGGGTTACAAGTTAGGGGTTAGGGATTGGGGGCATTATTTAGGGTTGAGGGATTTAGAGAGAGAGAGAGAGACTTCTTTTGACATGCAACTGTAAACCCTAAATAATGCCTCTAAACCCTAAGCTCAAGAAACTAGAAACCTCTAAACCTTAAATAATGCCCCTAAACCCTAACTCCTAACCCCTAAACCATAAACTCTAAATAATGCACCTAATCCCTAACCCCTAAATCCTAAACCCCAAACCCCTAAACCTTAAACACTAAACCCAAGCAACCCTAAACCTCTATCTCCCTATCTCTATCGTTCCTCTACCTCTCAATCTCTCTCCCTATGTCTCTTGAGTATCCCTAAACCCCTAAACCCTAAATAATTTCCCTAAACCCCGACCCCTAACCCCAATCACCTCTCTCTCTCTCTCTCTCCCAAAACCCTAAGTAATGCCCCTAACCCCTAAACCCTAAACCTGAGCAACCCTAAACCTCTATCTCCCTATCTCTCCCTTATCTCCCTATCTCTATCATCCCTCTCCCTCTCAATCCTTCTCCCTATCTCTCCCCTCTGTCTCCTCTCTCTCTCTCTATCTTGCTATCTCTCTATCTCTTACCTCTCTCTCCCCTCTATCTCTCCCTCTCCCTTATTGACAAAGGAAATGAAAACAAGAAAACTAGGACTCTCTTTCTATCTATCTATCTATCTATCTATCTCTCTCTCTCTCTCTCCTAAACAAATTGGAAAGGAAAATGAAAACTAGGAAATCTAGGAATAAGATTTAATTAGAAGGTAGATAGGTCAGAGTGTGAGAGAGAGAGAGATCCGAAAAAGTAGAAGTGTAGAGTCAAGGTGCACTTTTGCCAACTTAATTTTATCTTAACATTCCCAAAGTCTTACATGATTAAAAGTAATGTCAATCTATTTGGTGGAAAAGTGGAACTTTTGCAAAGTTGTAGATGGAAAACATGACTCCACTTCCCAAAATCTTGTAAGTATATAAATGAAGGTTTTGAAAATAATTATGCATCATCACTGCAAAATCCTAATGCACTCATCCACAAACTTGTAAATTGCAGTGAAGTTCAACATCCCCATGCCTCATAAAGTTCCACAATGTTCATTTACCAAAAGACCAACTATTATGTGTAGACTTTTCTTATGTTTACATACATTTCAAAAAAGAACTTACAAAGTGCCAACATTACAATGCATAACATAATTAAATTTGTTGAAAAAGTTAAAAAAATCTTCAAACAAATGTAGTTGACTCATATATAGCCAAACTCCATGATCTTTTCTACTATCTTATTTATTTACACCAAAGGAATGGTACATGGGCATCCATCAAAAGAATAATGATAGGGGGATTCTTAAATAATATTATATTTGGTAACTTTCTAGTAAATATTTATAAAAACTATGGAAACATAGACAAGGCATTGCTAACTATTTAATAGAATGCCTCAAAAAAATGTGATTTCATAGATTACCATGATTATAGGAAATGCAGAAAATGAATCTAAAAATGGACATTACAATTTTGTTATCAATGCTCTTTACAAAACTTAGAAAATAGACAAGCCTTTTTTATCATAGATGAAATTAGATGCAATGGTCATAAGAATATGGCAGGATATTGATAGACCACCTTTTTAGCATTTTACACAAAGCTAAAGATGAATTCTTATGACCATTGCAGGATATCGATAGACCACCTTTAGAGAGAGAGAGAGAGTAACATATAGGGTAAAGAAAAATGGATATCCGTTTTGAAAATGGATATCGATTTTGGGAAACCATAAACAGATATCTATTTTGAAAACGGATATTTATTTTGGGAAACATAAAAAAGGAAAAGTGGTATTTTACCAAAGCAAAACAGATATCCGTTTTGCTTTGCTTTTGCCTTGTATGTAGGCTTGGGGCTGTCATAGTTGACTTTCCCTCAATTCTAACGTTTTTACAGGTTTCACTCTCTTTTTCGAACTTCACCCTTCATGCTGACGACTTTTTTCTTATGCAAAATTGATAAAACGAAAAGGGTTTATAGAGGAAATTGTTGGCTTTCCAAAAATATAAGATTTTATTGATTATCATTTTGTTAAATAATTATTAATAATTTTCTATATAGTGTGTGTCAGAAACCCTAATGGATACACTGATTGAAAAACATCAATAACTTTTAAACCGTTTCACCTTTTTCAAATTTGAAAGATGCGTCACACTCTATGCTCTGTTGGGTCCAGGTTAATTTTTTTTATCGAGTTAGGTTGGTTGGACACTTACTCTTTAGTTTTTAAAAAAAGTCATAGTAAAAAATCATAACTAATTATTTTATTGGAAAAAAATTTCAAAAAAATATGTGTCACATCTAGGCATGAGTCCTCTACTTATTTTGAAAGTTTCCAATTTTTTTTTTTTTGCTCATGGTTAGGTTGGCTGGACAAACACCCACTTTTTATTTTTTTCTGAAAAATTTAATAGCTATTCATTGAAATGTTCATTTTCACTAAGTAAATTTAGTTTAAAAAAAATAAATTAGTAGCTTATAAACTAGATTCAATTCTCTACAAATTACATTCTTACATCTTTTTCAAGTTGTGTAGATAATCCATTCAAATTTTCACATGAACTTGATTAAGTCTAATTTTTTGTATTTTCATTGCCACTTAGAAGTATAGTTTGGCCCATCATGATCCTGCACATACCCTGCATATGCTTAACTCATTAAAATAAAAATGAGTTTAAACATTAATAAGACGACTTTTTAATAAAAGTGAAGTCCTTGTGTGAACTTGACATTCATTTGATCATCACAACATCATGTTGAACTCTCTACATGTACCAATTGTAGGTATTCAGGAGAAACATATATGCTTGCATTTAACTCTTCTATTGGGATATAGAGCTTCTCAAAGGATGAAAATCATCTCTCTTTCTGATTGACATTTTGATAATATCTGGACTACTGTAGTTGTTTCAACTTAGATATTCAAGAAAAAAACTCCTTCCAATGCTATCCTTGAAAGGAATCATAGTTTTAAGTATTCAATTAGGTATTTTTTTTCCATTCCCAATAGCATAACAAAGCCTTGGATTACCCTACCCATGTCTAGTTTCTATTATTCTTGGTGGTAGCAAGGCTGCTTTGAAATTTGTAACTATTTGAGTAACATGTGCATGAAGTGGTAGAGTGCTAAAGCTACAAAGGAATTGCCCTACAAAGCCCAAAACTAGACGTTTATAGACAAGCCTGTGATTCTTAAGATAATAAGAATCATATCTAAATTGCCACCAAAACCAAAAGAATGAAGCCAACTCAAATACATTTTGGAAAAGAATGAAATGAATCAGAGAAAGAAGCAACTCTAGCCTGTTAAACCAAAATAATTTATCCCTTGGCTCGATCTTTGAACTAGATAAATGTCTACTTCCACCCACATTCTATAGTGCGAGCATTGCAATAATATGTTGCGGATTTGCCCCTCAAACAACAAGGACAAGAACAATAGGGATAAAGGAGATCCAAAAGTATAGATTGGTTCCCTTCACATTGAATAGCATAAAAGCTATCAAGAAACCCCACAGAGGTGCACTAATACCAAACACTTGTTTGAATTCATCTTCCACATAACATATCATATAGCTATGAAAATCATATGTAAATGGAAAGTCATGATTTGTAACAAACACTATTCTCAACTAAGTAATCAAACTTTGAAATGTTGGAAAATTAATAATCTTCCGTCAGTGCATTTATTTCAACCTGCCCCCATGTCAGACTTGGGGATTTCCAAATCTGCTCCAACATTTGTTGCTCCTACCAGCATTCATTATGGTAGGTAGTTTTGAATTTGAAATGACAATGAGTGCCATTTTTTTTGGCATGGAAATAGAAGAGACAAAGAGGGAAGAGTTTACCAAAGGGAAGTATGAGTGAGAGCTTGCAACAGTAGAAGGAATGTGAACGAGAATAGAAAGAGAATAGAAGGAGACAGTAGTAAAAGGAAACAACAGATAGCAGAGAATAGAAGGTGCATGTGTAGTAGCATAGTTTAGGTATAGGCAGCTCTAGATTGGGGCAAATAAAAAATAGAGCAGCAACTCTGCATCAAGTTTGTAACAAAGTTTTGAATGTATTTTTGAAAGGAAAATATAATATATATATTGCTGCTTTTAGTTGTTTCTCTCCTTTTGTGTGCTTGTGTTCTTGCTGTCCATACATTACTGTAGCATTAGTTTTTATACAACCATTAACCTCCCCTACCTGCCAACAAGTGGTATCAGAGCCCTATTTTTTTGGGTAGTTAGAAACTTTTTGTGGGTGTTTTATTTAAGCCCTAGTTTGTCTAGGCATTATCAACCTTCTCAGATTTGAGAAGCATGGTAGGTGGGGATAGCAAAAGATGGTAGTAGCCACCTACATTTGATGGGAAGAACTATGACATATGGGCTAAGAAGATGAAGACTATACTGGTTACTAATGACCTATGGGAGTTGGTCATCAATGGGTTCACCGACACCACAGACCCAATAGCTTATGCAGCCCTATCTAATGCTCAAAAAAATCAGTTGAAGGAAACAAGAATGAAGGATGCAAAAGCCCTTAGTCTAATTGAGGCAGCCTTGACATAAGCTATTTTCCCCTGCATTGTAGTAGTAAACTACTCAAAATAGGCATGGAAAATATTGCAGAATAGTTACAAGGGAACTGACAAGGTGAGATCAGTGAAACTCCAGCTGTTTAGGAGAGATTTTGAGACCCTGCAGATGAAGGAGAGTGAGTCTATTTCAGACTTCCACACTAGGGTTTCTACCATGATAAATCAACTAAGGATAAATGGAGAAACCATGGATGATCAAAGGATTGTTGAGAAAATCCTAAGGAGCCTACCTTCTAGATTTGACCCTATTGTCATAACCATTGAAGAGACTAAGGACATGTCCAAGATGACAGTGGATGAGTTGATGGGTTCTCTACAAAGCCATGAGCAGCGGTTGAATAGATCTGCTCTTTCCCTTGAGCAAGCCTTCAAGGCTCAAACCAATGCAAGAGGTAGGGGAAGAGGAAGAAATAGCAGAGGTAGAGGTCAAAAAGGTAGAGGAAGAAGCAACTCTAGAAGAGGGATTTCAAACAGTGAAGAAGAGGCAAGCAGCTCACAGCCAAGCTATCAAGAGAAGAAGAAGAATAGTTCTAATCAAAGGTATAACAAAAGAAATGTTCAATGTTATTACTGTCATAAGTTTGGTCATTATGCTAATGAGTGTAGAAAGAAACAACGTGATCATGGAGGCCAAAATGCTAATGTAGCAAATGAGAACAAGGCTGAAAATGAAAAATAGTCAAATGTATTTATTATTTACAACCTTGCTGAGAGGAGTAGTGATGAAGTATGGTATCTAGACAGCGGTTGTAGCGACCACATGAGTGGGAACAAAAACTTCTTTGCCTCCATAGATAGTAGCATACAGACTGAAATAAAAATGGGAAAAAATGAGCAGGTTCCCATTATGGGAAAAGGTACAGTCAATATTCAGTCGAAGAATGGTAACAGGAGGGTGATCCAAGATGTTTATTATGCCCTTGGCATAAAACATAACCTATTGAGCATTGGACAGATGGTCCAAAATGGTTATAAAATCCTGATGGAAAATGGAAAGTGCACAATATTTGACAAAGGAGGTAGTAAGAAAGTGATTGCAGCAGTGTAGATGACAAGAAATAGAATGTTTCCTCTTAGGATACACATAGAGTCTCTGGTGCCATCTTCTGTGCTATCTCTAATGCAGTTCCTAGCACTATCTCCGGCACTCACAGTAGTGGGACATCAATCAGCCTTTAAGACAGTCATCAAAGACCCATCCAAATTGTGGCATTTGAGGTATGGGCACTTAAGTTTTTCTAGTTTGAGTTTATTGTCCAAGAAAGGCATGGTTAGATGGCTACCAAACATTGTAGAGTCCAATGGAAAATGCGAAGCCTGCATTTTAGGAAAGCAACATAGACAACCCTTTCAATCAGGGTATTCTAGGAGAACAAAAGCACCATTGGAGTTGGTGCACTTAGATATGTGTGGTCCAATGAAAACCCACACCTTGGTTGGAAATACTTATTTTATGACATTTATAGATGATTATAGCAGAAAATCTAGGTTTATTTTTTGAAGAATAAATCAAAAGCCTTCAAGAAATTCAAGTGGTTTAAGGCATCAACTGAAAAGCAAAGCGGCCACTATATCAAATCCCTAAGAATAGATAGAGGGGGAGAGTATATCTCTAAGGAATTTCTGAATTTCTATAGGAATGAAGGCATAGAAAAGAAGTTTACAACTAGGTATACTTCACAACAAAATGGAGTGACTGAAAGAAAAAATAGAACCATTCAAGAGATGGCAGCAAGCATGCTGAAAGAAAAAGGACTATCACATGATTTTTGGGGTGAAATTGTAGAAACAACAGTTTACCTATTGAATAGGTGTCCTACAAAGGTTGTTCGTGATAGGATTCCACAAGAGGCATGGACAAATAGCAAATGGAGTGTTGAACACTTAAGAATCTTTGGGTGTGCAGTATATGCATTCGTGCCTAAAGAGAAGAGGAATAAATTTGATGATAGAGGTGAGAAATGTATCTTCATAGGCTATAGTGAAGAGTCAAAAGCCTACAAACTATATAATCCCATCACCAAAAAGGTTGTGATCAGTAGGGATGTTGAGTTCATTAAGAATGAAGAATGGGATGGAACGGTGGACAGCACCACGGGTATTTCAGTTATAATACCCCTTGAAGATGAAGAAGCTTCGGAGGATAGCAACTCTGGAGGAACTACGGAGAGCAACAACTTAGGAGAAACTACCATAGAGCATTGGAGAACAGTAGTTCTAGAGGTGTTCAACAGAACAGCTCTGGAGGTGGACAACAACACAGCAGCTCCGGAGATCAGTAGCTCTAGATGTCTGCAACTCCAGAGATCTGCAGTTCCAAAGTTTAGCAGAGCAGTAACTTCAGAGGTCAGTAGTACAGTAGCTTCAGAGGTCAGAACAACAGCAGCTCTGGACATAATCCAGACCTTACACTCATATCATTGATGCCACGTAGGACAAGGAGTGTGAAGGAGATTTATGACAGCACAAGGTATGCTGATATGGATGAGAATTTAGATTTTGCATTATTTTCTTGTAGTGATCCAATGCACTTTGAAGAAGCTGTGAAAGAAGAGAAATGGTGTAAGGCCATGGATGAAGAGTTGGATGCCATAGAGAGGAATGACACATGGAAGCTAACTCATTTACCCAAGGGTAAACAAGTGATTAGAGTTAAGTGGGTCTATAAGACCAAGTCTACTGCAAAAGGAAAGATTGAAAGACATAAGGCAAGGCTAGTTGTCAAAGGGTACAAACAATAGCCTGGAAGAGATTATGATGAGACATATGCACCAGTTGCAAGGCTGGAAATAGTTTGGGCAGTCATAGCAATAGCAGCCCAACACAAGTGGAAGGTGTTTCAAATGGATGTAAAGTCAGCATTCTTGAATGGAGTGCTGAAAGAGGAAGTGTATGTGGAGCAGCCACCTGGCTATGAAGTCCCAGGGCAAGAGGACAAAGTATATAGGCTCTGGAAAGCCCTTTATGGATTGAAACAAGCACCTAAGGCATGGTATAGCAGAATAGACTCATATCTAGTCAGTAATGACTTTAGGAAAAGCAGCAGTGAGCCCACTCTTTACATCAAAGTAGCTGAAGGTAATATTTTGATTGCTATTCTGTATGTAGATGATCTCATTTTTACTGGCAATAGTGATCTCTTCATTGTTGATTTCAAAGAGGCAATGAAGAATGAGTTTGAGATGACAGACTTAGGTCTGCTAAAGTACTTTCTTGGCATTGAGGTCAAGCAAACAGAGCATGGCATATTTATTTCACAAACTAACTATGCCAAACAGATTGTGAACAGATTTAAAATGGAGAATAGTAAACCCGCCCCTACACCAACAGCTACAAGTCTAAAATTGAGTAAAGAGAACAGCAGCAAGGAAGTAACTCCAACCCTCTATAAGAGCATGGTTGGAAGCCTCATGTACTTGACATCGACTAGGCCTGATTTGATGTATACAGTAAGCCTAATTTCTAGGTTCATGGAGAAGCCTAAGGACACACATTGGCAAGTAGGAAAGAGGATCCTGAGATATGTGAATGGCACAACAGATTATGGCATCTTGTATGGTGTTTCTAATGAGTTTAAGTTGGTTGGTTTCACGGATAGTGATTGGGCAGGTAATGTAGATGACCAGAAGAGCACATCTGGATATGTATTTCACATGGGTTTAAGCGTGATATCATGGGCATCCAAGAAGTAGCCCATTGTCCCTCTCTCTATAGTAGAAGCTAAGTATATTACAGCAAATGGAGCAGCTTGTCAGGCTATTTGGTTGAGAAGGATCCTTGCAGACTTGAATGAGTAGCAAGAAGATGGTACAACCATTCATTGTGACAATGTTTCATCAATAGCCCTGACAAAGAATCTAGTCTTCCATGGACAAACCAAGCACATTGAGATCTGTTATCATTTCATAAGGGAGTTGGTAGAATGAGGAGAGATTGTGTTATAGTATTGTAGATCTGAGCAGCAGCTCACTAACATTTTTACAAAGGCATTGCCAAAAGATTCTTTTGAATGCCTAAGAGATAGGCTTGGCATTGTTGATAGCTCCAGAGGTGTGCAGCCCCAGAAAGAAGATAGCTCTGGAGGTTCAACTCCAGAAAGATAATTACAACATAGCTGGTTCAACTCTGGAAGGTATGTGTAGCCCTGGACGTGCTCTGGAGATGTAGAAACAGAGGTTCAGAGATGTAGGAAGTCAGCTTCGGAGATGCAAACAGAGTGCTCTGGAGATGTAGAAAAGAGCTTCGGAGGTGATCCAGAATGGCAGAAATAGCTCCGGAGATCTGCTCTGGAAAGGTAAATGCAAAGGTATAACTTCGAAGATCAGTTCCAGAAAGAAAATTGTTGATTGACATCTGACTTCAGATTAAGGGGGAGTGTTGGAAAATTAATAATCTTCCATCGGTGCATTTACTTCAGCCTACCCCTGCGTCAGGCTTAGGGATTTCCAAATCTGCTCCAGCATCTGTTGCTCCTACCAGCATTCATTGTGGTAGGTAGTTTTGAATTTGAAATGAGAATGAGCGCCATTTTTTTTGGCATGCAAATAGAAGAGACAAAGAGGGAAGAGTTGACCGTAGGAAAGTATGAGTGAGAGCCTACAGTAGTCGAAGGAATGTGAAGGAGAATATTGCAGAGAATAGAAGGAGACAATAGAAAAAGGAAACAACAAATAGTAGAGAATAGAAGGTGCATGTGCAGCAACACAGTTTAGGTATAGGTAGCTCTAGATTGGGGCAGATAAAACCTAGAGCAGCAGCTCTGCATCAAGTTTGTAACAAATTTTTGAGTGTATTTTTGAAAGGAATATATATATATCTATATATATATATATATTGTTGTTTTTAGTTGTTTCTCTCCTTTTGTGTTCTTGTGTTCTTGCTATCCATACATTACTGTAGCATTAGTTTTCTGTACAACCATTAACCTCCCCTACCTGCCAACATGAAACACATTCACCAAATTGTTGAACAAAACACCGGACAAAGAATCTATATCTACTCCAAGAACCTTTTG
The DNA here is from genome assembly GCA_027924645.1 of Cunninghamia lanceolata. Classification (NCBI taxonomy): domain Eukaryota; kingdom Viridiplantae; phylum Streptophyta; class Pinopsida; order Cupressales; family Cupressaceae; genus Cunninghamia; species Cunninghamia lanceolata. The sequence continues at coordinate 338,353 of BSBN01000953.1, read as the reverse complement.
TATTGCCATCACTTCCTTTTTGTCTAATGAAAAACATCATAGATCCTTTCCAATCTTGCATATTTTAACATCTTAGGGTAGGGGCAGCCACACATTTGTTATAGAAATGAATTGAGGTTCATCCTTAGAACTATGGGTTGTTTAAATTCTCAACATTGAAATCAATATCAAGTTATATTATTAATGGCAACAACTGGGTTTTCCATGTTCTCTGAGATGGTGACTTCAACATTGATAAATAATGGATCCAAGAAAAGATGTTATAGTCAACAAGTTCTCAGCTTTAAATCCTAATGCATTAGAGTTTACTCCACCTACATTTAAATCTTCCGACAAGGGAGCTGGGTGCTATCTCACTGATTACAAATCCTATTTGGCGAGGTCACTATAATATGATTCCTAAACATTTATAGTTTACCTGTTATTTGTATATGGTGAGTTTTATCTTTAGTGTAGTTCATTTGCTCCTTAAACTGAAATGTTTAGAGGGTCCATTGTGGTTGTTGATTTGAATTCGATAATAGATAATGAGCTAAAAGAACATGCTTGTATGAAATGTGTTAAACTTTTTTCCAAAGTCTAATGGACCAAGCAATTTTCAAAGTTTTGGTTTCCTTTGATAAGGATATAAGTCCATTTGAGAGGCACCAAATTGCATTACTAGGAGCCGTTCATTTTACATGTCTTTATATCCTCTATTCCTGCTCCTATTTTTGAAATATGCATCTTCCATTTCGTATAGATTTGCAATCATTGCGCTCCATGAGATGAGTTTCTTTGAGGTGTTTTTTCAACGAGTTCATGTTCCTTGTGTATGCTTCCACATTTTTCATACATATCTCCCAGAGCATTCACAACTATAATATCTGACAAAAATCTCCTTTCCATCACACTTTGATGGATGCCAACCCTGTTCCAAAGTTTCCATTTTAGCACAGGTCAAGAGGATGCTGGTAATGGTTTTATACTTGCAGGTCGCATGTATTGAAAGTTTCTAAAGCCCTTCGAATAAATCTAGTTTGTGTACATCCTACAATATTTGTGTTTCATGAGACCATATCGCTTTGAGATGTTTTGTTAAATAGTTCACATGGTTTATTGTTGTTCCAACATTTTGTATACACGTCTACCAAAGAATTTACAACTAGAATATCTAATAAAAATGCTCTTCGACTATGTTTTGATGGGTATTCATATCCTATTCAAGAGCTCTCATTCTAGCATGCAGGCAAGGAGGATGTTAGTGGAGATTAAGGAGTTTAGTTTTACACCTGCCTAGTGCCTTTGCTTGGAAGTTTCCTATGCCTTCTAAACAGATCCATTTTCTGCGTACCCTGCAATCATGGCTGAGAACACATTTCTTCAAGGGATTTTGTGAAACAGTTCACTTGTTCTGTTAATACCTCTACACCTCACATCATGGCAGCCCTGCAACTAAGGATGACATGAAAACATTGCTAAATAGGAATGTTAGAGGTTTGGAGAGGTTCAAGAACACTTGAACAAGGATATTGACTAAGGGAACCTCTAAATAGTTCCTAGTTCCCTTCAAAATGCCTACAATGTGACTAAAGCACCAGTGAAAATAAATGTCAGGGGTTAAGCATCCATTAGGAGCCGTCAGGGGGTTAAGCACCCATTAGGAACTGTCAAGGGATCTGGGGGTTCCTGAAACCCCACGAAGCTCCAAGAAAGGACATTTTTACCATTTAAAGAGTTCTTTAAACTTCAAAATGCCAACAAAAGATAATGTTAAATATTTAGAGGTATTGAAGAGATTTTCTAAAGCCAAGATAGCTTTGACATAAATGGATTTTTGAAGATTTTTAAATCTAACGAATGCCAAAACCTCTGATAAAATAATTTTTTGGGCTATTATGTGATTTTTTCTAACCAGAAAAGTGTTGCAAAGTGAAATGTTAGAATTTCAATGGATTTCTGAGCCTGATAATTGACTGATAGGTTTAAAAACTTGAAGAATGTTTGATTTTTCTTCATGAAAACCTTATAAAATTTTCTGGCAAACTCACAAACATAGCAAACGAAGATGATGTATAACTTTTGACTGGGATAATATTTTCTTTTGAAAAATTTCCACATCATCAATTATAACCGCATATAACTCCCTTGAGATCATTTTGCTTTAGCTCTTGTGAAACTCCTGATTTAATCATTTTTGCAAACTGTCCGTAAGAAATCAAAAGTTTAATATCTCTCAAACACAAAGGATTTTTGACCTAAAAACTTGCCACATTGTTTCTAACTGAGTGTAGAACATCCCTATAAAACAACACTAAAACAATGGACAATCCTCGCTCAAATTGACATACTTTTCCACTTGAACCAGATCATCTATGACATTTCAAGGATGAATGAATAGGATGACTGGCTGATACTATCATTTTATAGCTAAGAGCAACTTGACAAAAGTGTTCGACACATGATGATGCTTGTCAATTTGACACAAAAAAATTTAAATTTGGTGGTGTCGAAATGCTAACAACAACACTGTAATTAAAAAAAATTGAGAGGAGAGATTTCAACTAATAATCACCCACTTCAATAATACTTTAACCAGCTTTTGTGAATGATCATCTTTGCATTTTTTTCATCAATTTCAACATGTTAAAAACCTCACTGAATATCTTTAAAAAAACTTTTATTTACAAAGTGTTAAAATTGAAACCAAATGGTAACTTCTAACTTGTAGATTTCGAACAACTTCTAGTGGTTTGAAACTTCAACCACTCATAACCAACCATAGCAACTTTTCCAATGAAGCAAACTTTGATTGATACGCTACATTTCAGGGCCTAAATTTGATGGTCATTAGCCATATTTAGGCATTTTTGTGGTAAAATACAATTAAAATTTTAAAGAGATTATATCATATGAAAGGAAACATTTTGAAGAGATTGTCAAAATTTATATAAGATTATGATATATATATTTGGTTTATATATATTAAGATATATACCATAGTATTTTAAAGAGACACCTTTGAATAAATAACCATCAAAAAAAAATTGCTTAAAAGGCAAGGTTGACCGTCAAATTTAAGCCCTAGCTACATTAATTTCATACCACCAGTTAAATCTTTTAAACACAAACTTTCCAGCAGTTTTGCAAGAGAATACCCAGTTTTAGTTGAGCTTACCTAGTACCATCGACATATACTTTACGACGCTATAGATTTGTTCTCTTCTTGCTGCCTTCTTCCTCTGTGAGTGGCACTATTCTTTGTGGATGTTCAGTGGCGTAAAGGTTCATGTTTCAATTTATAATCACAAAATCAAACAAACCAAAGATTTCCAAATACATTGCCAAATCCAGTCTTGCATACCCATGGCATGGCCCACAATGTTGACGTAATAATCCTTGTAAAAATAATTTTCACAGTTGTGTATGCTAGGCGTGTGCCATATCATTTCTCTGTTCTTCCTTAAAAATATAATCACTTAAAACAAATCCTCATCAATTAACAGAGCAAAGCCCTTTTTAATTTTATGTTGCTAGTGAAGGGATATAGATTCAAAACCAAAAATTAAACTAGCAGCTGCACAAAATTTACGTGCAACGAATTCTCTGATATGATGAAATATTGAATAAAATTATGATCAATTTAGTTCTACTAATTTTTAATTAAAAAAGTCTTGAAAAAACAATTTTTTTTATGTCTAAAAGTTCGTACATATATTTTATAAAATCATTCATTTTTATTTAATTTTTATAATCTACACCATCCCCTTGTACAATCTGAAACTAAATCACCCCAGGAAAAACCACTTACAGCATATGAGAAAATTCAGAAAATAATCTTACTCTCTTAACAAGCAAAGAAACTTATATTAATCTTTCTGAAAAAAATTGCAGAGCAGACTCTGTCTTCTTCTCACACATTACTATTAGAACTGCAGTTATAATTTCTCCCGTATGATTGCATGAACATTGCATGAGGAGAATGCATAATAAACTCTAGTTTTAAATTGTTTTGCATGAATAATTTTATTCAATCAGATCGCATGTTTTCAGCATGATTTTAGCAATTTAAAGTTTAGTTATCTAAAACTTGCATGTTAAAGGAATCCTCTATTAATAGAGGCTTTTTGTAACCGTAAATTAAGAAAGAAGAAATATCAATAAAGATTTCAAGTTTGTTGTAGCAACTGTGTCGTGGGCGTTCTTTTCTATTTGACTATTTTTTAAATTTTTTTTAAATTTCTGTCTCTGCTTCACAAATTGGTATCAGAGCAGGTTCAAGGATCGAAGGCGTAAAGGATTAAAGGTTGAAGCTATAGTCTGAAGATTAGAGAGTTTGTTGTAGGTGATTATATCAAAGGTAATGGCATCCAGCAGCAGTCTCTCGCAACCTTAAATCCCTATTTTCAATGGTAAGAATTATGATTTTTGGTCTATTAAGATGAGAATTTTGTTTTTTTCACAAGATACTTGGGATATGGTAGAAAGTGGTTTTGTAGAACCAAAGGATCAAGCAGCTTATGAAGCTTTGACCAGAGCACAAAAGGAAGAGCTTAAAGAAAACAAAAAAGAAAGATGCAAAAGCCCTATTCTTAATTCAACAGGGAATGGATGAGTCCATCTTTCCAGGGGTTGTAGCAGCAACTACATCAAAGATGGCATGGAAAATTTTGGAGACAACCTATTAAGGAAATACAAAGGTGAAAGTAGTCAAACTACAATCTCTTAGGAGAAATTTTGAAAATTTTCAAATAAATGATTCAGAGTCTATAGACCAGTCTATGAGTCAAGTCATGAATATTGTGAACCAAATTAGATCTAATGGAGAAGAAATAACATATCAGAAGATTATAGAAAAAATTCTCAGGAGTTTACCCAGTAAATTTGATACAATAGTTGTAGCTATTGAGGAATCCAAGGATTTGACAAAGTTATCAGTAGATGAATTAATGGGATCTTTGATAACACATGAATCCAAAATGAGTAGGAATAACAATACTTCTTTTGAGAATGCTTTCAAGTCTCAGGTATCATCTGGCAGAGGAAGAGGAAGAGGAAGGTCAAACTTCAGAGGAAGAGGCAGAGGAAGAGATGGAAGGAACAATCCAAATCAAGGTGAAAACAATACTCACAACTACAAAAATAGAGGACGTGGCAATAATCACTTCCAACAAAATTCACAGAGGTTTGATAAATCTAACATTCAGTGTTATTATGGCAAAAAATATGGACATTATATAAATGAATGCAGAAAGAAACAAGGAGATGTGGACAAGTAGAATGCTAATTACACAAATGAATCTAATTCTAATTCTGGAAGCTTAATCCTCACTTGTCATGTTGCTCAAGTAAATGCTAGAGATATTTGGTTTTTAGATAGTGGATGCAGTAATCATATGACATGGAATAAAGATTTATTTTCTAGTCTTGATGATTATGTAAAATCGGAAGTGAAATTGGGAAATGATAATAAAGTGGATGTAATGGGTAAAGGAGTAATAAATATTTTGGCAAAAAATGGTGAAAGAAGATTTATTCCTGATGTTTATTTTATACCTGGACTAAAGCATAATCTTATGAGTGTTGGACAGTTAGTACAAAAAGGTTACAGACTATCTTTTATGGATAATGTTTGCACAATACTAGACAGATTTCCAAATGATGTAAGTTGATATCAAGAGTGGAGATGACCAAGAATCGAATGTTCCCCCTTCGAATTCAGTGAATCCAAGGAGAAGAGGAAGCCCATTTCAAAACCATGTATTTAGACCAATCATGGCTATGGAATTTAAGGTATGGACATTTACATTTTGGAGGTTTGAGTTTGTTACAGAAGAAAAATATGGTGAAGGGATTACCACCAATAGAGCAGATAGGAAGTTTATGTGAGATTTGCATTTTGGCAAAATAGCATAGAGAGAGCTTTCCAGTAGGAGTTTCATATAGAGCAAGGGTATCATTGGAGCTAGTTCATAGTGATTTATGTGGACCAATGCAAACTCCATCCTTTGGAGGTAGTACTTATTTTCTAACCTTCATTGATGATTTTAACAGGAAAACTTGGATATATTTTCTCAAGGAGAAGTCTAAAGCCTTTGGAAAATTCAAAGAATTCAAGGCTATGGTTGAAAAGCAGAGTGGCCATTACATCAAGGTACTTAGATTAGATAGAGGAGGTGAATATATGTCTAATGAATTTCAATATTTTTGCAGATATCATGACATTAAAAGGCAATTGACTACAAGGTACACACCACAGCAGAATGGTGTAGTAGAAAGGAAGAATAGAACAATCATGGAGATGGCTAGAAGTATGTTGAAGGCCAAGCATTTGTCAAATGAATATTGGGTATAAGTAGTAGCATGTGCAATATATATTCTGAATAGAAGCCCAACAAAGATTGTCAAAGATCAAATTCCCTAAGAAGCTTGGAGTGGTAAGAAGCATAGTGTATATATCATTTCAGAATTTTTGGTTGTATTGCATATTCTCTTATACCATCTGAATTAAGAAGGAAACTTGATGATAGAGGCGAGAAATGTATTTTTATTGGTTATAGTGAAGAAACAAAAGCATATAAGTTGTATAACCCCATTTCAAAGAAATTGATTATTGGCAAAGATGTGGAATTTAAGGAAAAAGAAGCATGGGATGAAAGCATTGATAAAACCATCACAATTGGAGCAACAATACCTCAAAATGAAGAAGAATCTAAAGAACAAAATTTGCAAGGTGATCAATCAACTCCACAAGCAAGAATGAGCACTCCAAAAAGAACACCAAGGAGCTTAGCACAAGTTGAATCATCTAGTCATGCATGTCATCCTACTACCAATTCACAAGTAAGTGATGAATCAGATCCTACTCTTGCCACATTAAGATCAAAATATAAAGGTAAGAAAATGAGAAACTTGAATGAGATCTATGATTGAAAGAAGAAAATTTAGATTTGTGTTCAAATTTTGCTTTTTTCTCTCATGATCCTATGTATTATGAAGAAGCAGTTAATGAGGAACATTGGATAAAAGTCATGGATGAAGAGATGGAATCTATTGAGAGAAATCAAACATGGGATCTAATTGACCTACCTGAAGGTAAGGATTGCATAGGAGTCAAATGGGTTTATAAGACCAAATTTAATGCAGAAGGTAAGATTGAAAAGCACAAGGCAAGGTTAGTAGCAAAAGGTTTTGCACAACAACATAGAATTGATTATAATGAAACATTTGCTCCAGTTGCTAGACTTGATACTATTAGAATGGTTTTAGCAATAGCTGCACAAAATAATTGGAAAGTACGTCAAATGGATGTCAAATCAGCTTTCTTGAATGGTTTCCTAGATGAAGAAGTGTATGTGAAACAACCACCAGGTTATGAAGTGCATGGACATGAAGAAAAGGTCTACAAATTGAAGAAGGCCCTCTATGGTCTCAAGCAAGCACTAAGAGCATGGTATAGCAGGATTGATTCATACATGACAAACAATGGATTCAACAAAAGTAGTAGTGAGCCCACATTGTACACAATAATCAACAAAGAAGGTCAGATTTTGATTGTGTGTTTGTATGTTGATGATTTGATTTTCACTAGAAATTTGTCTATAGACACATTTAAATCAGCAATGAAGAAAGAATTTGAGATGACAAATTTGGGATTAATGAAGTATTTTTTGGGCATTGAAGTTGTACAATCAGATAAGGGAATTTTTATATTTGTCAAACTAAATATGCAAAAGATGTGTTAAAGAGGTTTAAGATGTTGAATTGTAATTCATCACCTACACCAGTTGCTACAGGGACTAAACTTAGCAAAGTAGACAAAGGGCCTAATGTTGATTCTACAACATTCAAAAGACTAATTGGAAGTTTGATGTATCTTACAGCTACAAGACCAGATATCATGTATGGGGTTAGTTTGATTTCAAGATTCATGGAGTCACCAAAAGACTCACATTGGCAAGTTAGAAAGAGGATATTGAGATATGTGGCAGGAACAACAAAATATGAAATTTTATATTCCACAACTAATGATTTTGGTTTGATTGGTTATACTGATAGTGCTTTTGCAAGTACAATTGATGACATGAAGAGTACTTCTGGACATGCCTTTCATTTTAGAATAGGTGTGGTCTCATGGGCATCCAAAAAGCAACCCATAGTGACACTTTCATTAGCTGAAGCAGAATATGTAGCAGCCACATCAGCATCATGTCAAGCAATTTGGATGAAGAGACTATTGACAGATTTATTGCAAGCACAGGAGGAGTCAACACCAATCTTTTGTGACAACAAATCAACAATTGCATTGTCAAAAAATCATGTTTTTCAAAAGAGGAGCAAGCACATTGATACGAGATTTCATTTCATCAGCGAGTTAGTGAACAATGGAGAAATCCATTTGGAGTTTTGTAGATCTGAAGACCAGTTGGCAGATATATTCACAAAGGCATTAGCAAAAGAGAATTTTGAGTATCTAAGACAAAATTTGGGCATTATAAATGCTGTAGTTAGTGGTAGAAATTAAGGGGGAGTGTTAGAACTGCAGTTCTAATTTCTCTCGTATGATTGCATGAGCATCACATGAGGAGAATGCATAATAAACTCTAGTTTTAAATTGTTTTGCATGAATAATTTTATTCAATTAGATCGTATGTTTTCAGCATGATTTTAGCAGTTTAAAGTTTAGTTATCTAAAACTTGCATGTTAAAGGAATCCTCTATTAATAGAGGCTTTTTGTAACCGTAAAGTAAAAAAGCAGAAATATCAATAAAGATTTCAAGTTTGCTGTAGCAACTATGCCGTGGGCGTTCTTTTCTATTTGACTATTTTTTATATATATTTTTATTTCCGTCTCTGCTTCACAATTACAGACTTGTCTCAAATAGAGAACAACTTCTCTATTAAATAGAGTCCGCAGCCCATAGAAAAAAAAAGCAAAAAACAATCTAAAAATAAATGAAGTAATTGTTGTTCATGCATACAACATGCAGCTTACAGTCTAAAAATAAATTGATGCATGGTCACCATGAATGCTAATACAGTTCATGCATGGATTTTTAAAAAATAAAAGCCTTTAAAAACTTCTCCCATATCTGCATGCATGCGAGCATCAATATTCAACATACTCCCCCTTGATGCGAAGCGACTCACAAGATGATCTTGGAGTTTCAAAAACTTGACCTTTGCATACTTTGTTTGACAAATAAAAAATTCCATCCTCACTTTGATGAATCTCCATTGCTAGGAAATATTGCATGAGACCTAAATCTTTCATTTCAAGTTCATTCATCATAGCAATTTTGAGTTCATCCTTCATCTTAGGACTTCTACCCATATATATATAACAAATCGTCAACATACAAACTTACAATGACAGTATCATTACCCTTTTGTTTGCAGTAAAGAGTAGGCTCACTCTTGCTTTTCTTGAAGCCATTTTGCTGAAAATATCCATCAATCCTAGCATACCATGCTCTAGGTGCTTGCCTAAGGCCATCTAAACTCTTCTTCAACTTGTAGACTTGATGTTCTTTTCCTTACATTTCAAAACCTTGTGGCTATTCCACATACACTTCCTCTTCTAAGTACTCATTCAAGAAGGCCCTTTTCACATCCATGTGATGAATGCTCCATTCCTTTTGAGCTACTAGTGAAATCATCATTCTAATAGTCTTCTGTCTCGCAATTGGTCCAAGTGTTTCTTCATAGTCAATCTCATACCTCTGTGTGTAGCCTTTGGCAACCAATCTTGCCTTGTGTCTTTCAACACTTCCATCACTGTTGTACTTAGTCCTATAGACCCATTTAGTTCCAATATTTTTCTTGTAATGCGGAAGCTCTGTAAGTTCCCAAGTATCATTCATGTGAATGGAATATATCTCTTCTTTCATTGCTTGCACCCAAACCTCATTAGTACATGCTTCTTCAAACATGATGGTTCAAAATCAGCTTGCTCCTCATTCTCTATAATAGACAATTTTGAGAAAAAAACTTTCTCATCACTTTCTCCAAATGTGTTTCTAAGTCTCTCTTTATGAGATATAAGAGATCCAACTAAGTGATCAAACTCGAGAGTAGATAAATTTTACTCTCCTCTATGATTATTGCAACCTGATTTCACCTAAGTGTTAGAGACCTCAATACCTTTTTAACCATAACCTCTTTGTCCACAATTTCTCAAGGAGTAGCCATCTTATTGACCACATCCTTTACTCTTACACAATAATCACTCACACTCTCAACTTCTTCCATCTTCAAATTCTCAAATTTTGTTTTTAATGTCTTTGACAACTTTGACTTGATCACTACCTTGGTAAGCTTCTTGTAGAGTCTTTCCAAGCATCCTTGGCTATCTTTGCACCTATAATTTTTGGAAATGGGCTCTTAACTAGAGCTATTTGAATATAAAAATATAGATTGAGCATTCATCTTTTTAGCCTCCTTCTTTGTTGTTCTATCATCGGTTGTAAGGGTGTTCCAATCAACTGGCTCATCATAAACTATTTCTACAATCTCCCATAATTCCTCCTCTATAAAAGAAGGTCATCATCTTGATGCACTAATAATCATACTCATCTCCATCAAATTCTGGAATGGGCAAGGAGTTAGAATTTGACATGATAAACCTTTGGCAAAATTCCAACCACTAAATCTTTAACCCAAAAGAAAATACCTACTCTAATACCAAATGTATAATCTGAAACTAAATCACGCAGGAAAAACCACTTACAGCATATGAGAAGGCTTACTATATCATTAACATTTAGAAAATAATCTTACTGTCTTAGCAACAAAAGAAACTTATATTAATCTTTCTGAAGAAAACTACAGAGCAGACTCTATCTTCTTCTCACACATTATAGACTTGTCTCAAACAAAGAACAACTTCTCTATTAAATAGAGTTCATAGCCCATAGAAAAAAAGCAAAAAATAGTCTAAAAATAAATGAAGTAATTGCTACGAGCATGCAGCTTACAGTCTAAAAATAAATTGATGCATGGTCACCATGAATGCTAATACAGTTCATGCATGGATTCTTAAAAAGTAAAAGTCTTTAAAAACTTCTCCCATATCTACATGCATGTGAGCATCAATATTCAACACCCCTAAGCTATGAAATATTGATTAAAGAGAAAAAGAATACATATTTCCAAAAGCAAAAGATGTTGTGAGCAATAAAATACACATAAAAGATTTAATGACAGCACTACTTATGGCTAATCAACTATAGATGTCTAGAGGTAATAATGTATTCTATAACAAAAAGATTATGATACATTAATAAGAATATTTCTATACTTCATCTAAAATTCCACTTGTCTTTTGTAAGCATTTTAAAATAAACTTTAAAAGAACAGGTTAAGAAATGGTAAAGGGGCCCACTGTTCAGAGACTCATTAAATAACATTGGGATTTGCTCATTCATGCCACCAGCAAATCTAATCTTATTAAATTTTATTTAAATGAAGCGAATGTCATTATATAATTATAGTCTTGCTCATTCTTTGCTCACCATATCTCATAGGACCACAAAAGTTTTGTAATACTTTGTTTGTTAGTATAAAAGAAATAGCGCAAGTTTGCTTTAACCGAGCAATTTACACTTAATGGCAAACGACAAACGAAATTCATGGGCAAACGCATCGGAATATTGGAATAATCTTTAGACTCATCCACCTTTCGTTTCTCTATGGCTCTAATAGCATTGTGAGCTCTAAGATTAAATATGGAAATAACAATAAAAAATTATATTGCAAATGATACAAATGAACATAGTAAATATTATTATGGGAGACTCTTTTCTGGATGATTTTACAATAAATTTGTATTGGCTTATAAAACCATTCCAAAGAATAACTATCAAACTAACCCCTAAACCAACTACATATTGGAAAGTTCCATAAACTAATAATAAATTATTAAACTAACACAAATACTATTTTTTTTAAAAAAGGTGATAGACACCAAACTGTATTAATATATCAAAAACGTTATAAAATTACTAAGTATACCAGGAATACTACATCTGGTAGAAAAGGCTAAAGCCAAAACAAAATACATATTAACTGTGAGAACACAACAGGACCGATAGACCAACCATCCATAGAAGAAGTAAAAACGGAGAGAGCAGAAACACTAGACCAAAAAGACACCGTCACCCACTTATCACTCCAAATTGGAGTCATGATGTTCATTTAGGGGAGGTAGTGGGAACGGGAGTGCGAATACTATATTCATTGCATCCTAATAGATCGTCTCCCCTCACAACAAATTCAATACTGTCACACTCAACATCAAAGATTTGATGAATGAATACTGTATTCATTACATCCTGATAGATCATCTCCCCTTCCACTGGTGGCAGAAGGATTCTATGGTTCGGGATCCACAAAGCCATTGAACATATGCAGAGAAAGAAGCACAACAAAAGAAACACAAATACTATTAACTACAAACTAACAGTTTGGATCGTAAACCTAAAAGATGATGCCTCTAGAAGAAACCCAAGTCAAATCAAGAGGAGTGTAGTATTGAGATCAAGCTCTAAAACCTTTATTCACGGAGGCTCTTTCTTCTTAGGCATCAAATCCAATAAAGAAGTGGAGGCATTAGTTTTGTTTGAAGAAATGAAGATGGTGGCATCCTACCCTTACAACAACCTTGAGGTGGAAAGGGATCCGATGCTCATAATCCGAGTCATGTCAAAAAAGCCCATTTTGAATTGGAAATTGATTTAGTTTTGGAGGCTAATGAGATGACCAGAAGTTTCAATTCCTCTCTTCTAGTCATTGCTATAGAGAGGGGAATTAGGTAGCAGACTATCTTGCTAATAAAAGTGCAAAACAACTCTCATTCTCCTCCAAGATTATCAATTCTTGTGATATCCCATTTATAATAAGGGGACCAACTCCCTCACAAGGAAGTGCCCCATATAAGACAAAATGACTTAGTTACCATAGGTATTAGGTCAGCGATAATTATGAATAGACAGTCAAAGATAATATGCAAATGAGTAATGACTATTGAAGAAGATCAACATAGTTATACATAGGAAAACGATTATGGCGGTGGAACAATTAGTTTACAACGATTATCATAATTAGTATGCTACGATGACATTCTAATGAACAACGATTCATAATTATCTAGGCAACCATCATGTTAAATTAAGTGCAGCAGATTTATTGAAATGATTAAGGCAATGGCTATCATTAAAGAACAATGATTATGGACAACACCGATTAGTAAAGCTAGTAGTTAAGAAAAGGTAATAGATCCATTAAAAGGAGCGATCTAGGAGTAGGCATAACTACTCACCAAAAGGCACCCCCGATGAGAGATATAAGGATTCAATTCATCATAGCAATAGTCATATAGAAGTCAATCTGATCTACAAGTGATATAGAATAAGGAATAAGATATTTTTTGAATAATACAGAATATAATGCACATATACAGATAACAGTCTCCTTATATCAGCAGGCACTAGATTATGAGGAAAATAAGGGAATAACAAGAGATTATATATATTATAATAGTAAAAGAAATATATATATCAGTCTTGTATAAGTCAGTGATCATTAGATCACTATATCACTAAATATAATATGCATAAGAAATATTAAGAGCATTCAACTTGGAGATAAAAAGCAGATTGTGACATTCATATATTATGCACTCAGATCTACAAGTAAAAATACATTCAAGGCCATTGTATTTATTGTGCATCATATATAATATTGTGAACAAGTCAGCTTTGAACCCATATAAATATTTTATTGTTATCTTTAATAGTTCACCCATCATAGGAGGGGAATGACAAACAGGCCATAGGCAAGAAGTCCTACCATACCCCTCTAAGGCTTGTTTGGGGGCAAGTCTGATATGCACCCCGTCCATACCCCCATAAGGCCCTGTATGGAGGCTTTGTATGATAGCTTGATCCTACCAAACCCCTGTTAGGGCTTGTATGCAAGGAACTGGACATGCGACTTGCCATGCCCCCTGAAAGGGCCTGCATGGAGGTATCATGTGCCAATAAATGTCTTGTCATCCCCACTATAATAGAGTGGAGTGAATGGATAAATGGAATATTATTTGTGAATTTGAATGCAAAGAAATCTTATGAGCGAGTGCAAAAAGTTGGGGGCCAAAAAAGTGGCTAATTTTTTTAAAAAACTTCTAAGACATAATTTAAGCACATTAGAACGTGCTCGCGTTATGGTTTGGTGATGTTGAGCCTAAGTCTCAGCAAAACCAAACCATAACGTGCTCGCATTATAATGTGAGCACGTTATGTTTTAATATAAAAAAAATAGTGTTTGTGCTCATTTTTTCCTTCCATTTTCTCTGCACCCACGGCCTACAAACCCTAAGGAGCACGCTCATATTATTGAAGACCAAATTTGACACCAAAATGTTGCCACGATGTCGAGGAGGCCAAAGGAGTGAGTTGTATTTATTTTTTGTGTGAATGTGTTGCTAAATAGGTAGGGTTAAGTTAATTTTTGATGTAAATTTCCTTAATTGATAGGAATTGATAATGCACCTCCTCCTCCTCCTGAAAATCTACAAGATCCTGATTCACCTGAACAACAAATACCTGCTAAAGAACAACCTGAACAACAAACACCTCCATCCATTCCTCGACATGCCCCTAACACAAGAAAATCTAATGGGGCAAATTGAAAACAATAAAAAATAAATTGAAGATATAATTGCAAGGTTGAAAGATCCTACAACTTCAACCTCGCATAGATCCATGCTTGTTCAATCTCTTGAATCTATGTTATCAAATGTAGATTCAATTAGCAAGCAAATAACTAGTTGGTCTGAAAAGAGGAGATAATTTAGAGAGTACTATGTAAACAAGTTGTCATATTGTTGGTGAATAGATTTGTCCTTCAAAAATAAATGTAGAAAATGACTCAAGACACCTGAGAAGAAGAACAAATAGTACTAACAGTTGGAGAAGTTGCCATTGGATTGACAACCTTCCTCTAAATTTTAGAGGTACAACTCCCTCCTAAGATATGCAATGAATAAAAATATAGGGTGTGCTTTTAACCAGAAAGCAAAAAAGGTACATTAACATCTACCCATCACCATGAAATAGATGTACATGATTGATTTCAGAAAGAAATGAATGTAGATAAATGATACACATACCACCTATCCAACACTCACAAACAAGGATAGTTTGATTGAAAGATACAGTTATATTCCTCTTTAACACATACCAACATAAAAGAAGCAATATTGAAGATAAATTACAAATTGACACAAGAACAATTACAATCATAGAAGATATTTGGAGACACAAAGTTTTGTAAGTAATTATTCATTTCTTCAATATAACAAAACTCAAAGTTTCTGCAATGCCTCTATACATAAGCTGAGTTAAGAAAAATATAACTAGAAATAAAACAGAATAAACTTGCTCCCCTTCCCCTATTCATAGACAACTAGAAAAGATTCCTTCTTCCCCTTGAAAGTCCTTCCTTTTATAGTTTTTCAAAACCTCCCAAAAATTATAACTGTTCAAAATGGTCTTTTTTTAAGTAACTGCTATCAAGAAAGTGACCTTAAAATAGAAATGGTTACATTATATCAAAATTATGATTACCATACCTAATTACAAAATAACTTCATGCATGTAAGACAAGTGGCATTAGATTGCCCCAACTCCTAATTACAGGCGAATTTCCATAAAAAGTTGACACAACTCAGCATGTTCTTCTTCTTCTTCCAGGATGAAAATTGCTCTGTGGTATTTAGCATAACTGGTTTTCTCCTTCCAAGCAACTATGCACAACTGGGAGATGATATCAATATGTTCCTCTTCAGGCTAATGCAAATTAAGTTGTAGGACACGCATAGGCTCATCATCCCAAATTTCATTATTCGTAGGAAGTCCCATTCTGAAAGATGACTTGGTCGATAAGAAAGGCTGAACTTAGAGAACAACGCCACCTTTCTCTACAGTTAGGTTTCTTTAATTACGCCAATAGATAATGATGGCTTTTAAACTTGTTAATGCCATGCTACCACCTTAGTGAGCTCCGTTACACTTGTCATTTAAGAAGTAATTAATGCATCATTAATTTTTTACCTTGAGAAACGAGTCTTAAGATTGAGATCATATTTTATAACTGCTAAAAAGACATTCTCATTACATACCACATGAGTAATCAAATGAGATGACAATACCTTGAAAAATGGGCATTGCGAAGATGTTGATTAGTCAGGAGTCAGGACAGATTCTGAATTTTGAACCTTAAGGAGGAGTTCACAAAATTTGAAAACTCCCAACAATGAGTGAGGTCGAGGCATCAAATTTCTTACAATCCTTCGTACTGTTAGAGTGACATTCAAAAACTCAAAAACTTTGAACTTTCCCAACACAAAGGAGAAGTCAGGAAGTCAGCCATTTCTTGAACTTAAGAACATAAGTCGGGGAAACAAAGGATTCATGAACTTGAAAAATGCTCGATGACAAAGACACATAAAAAATGTCCCTAAGACTTTAAAACTTTTGGAATAGAAAATGACCGGATTGGGGCAAGGCGATGATTATACCTTTAAGAGGATTATGCATCAGTTCCTATGTAATAAAATTTGAAGATTTTTAGGTTTTAAAGTTTGGGGCAACAATAGGCTCTAATTGGGGATGAGGACTACAAAGGATGAAGCAAGGAACCCAGAACCTCAAACGTGGACTAGTGCATAAATCCATTGGGCAACAGAGTCAGAGAGCACATGAGACAAAGGAGCTAGAACAAGCTTAAAACAAGGCAAACAGGAAAGGAAACTAGACTACCAGCACAACAAAAACTCCTAATATGTACATGGTAGGAAGATCCTACCTCCAGATGACTCCAAAATGGTCATGCAAATCCATTAATAGGTTGGTAGAAATAGCAGCCTCTGCGAAATAATGGTTGATGAATGAAAAGCTTGCACACCAATAGTTGCCAACTTGTGACCACCGTGATTAAATTGATAAGAATGGCATCACATAAAGACCTCTTGAATGTGACTTCAAAAAGCCACTCTTCATTATATGATTCTTCAAATGGATGACTCATATCAACATTACCCAGTACATAATTACTAGCGTCTGTCTAAATGACCTCAGGTAAAAGAACTTCTTCTCCTCTTGCAGAAGAAAAATCATCATTGAGAGAACAAGCAGATTAGGAATGCAATTCATCCATTCTCTTGTCAGGCTCTTCTTTGTCCACTTTATCAAATGCTTCTTTCTTATGAGTGGCTACATCCATTTTAATTTCAGTAATGTGACCATCTCCGTCCAATACTCCACATAAAAATTCATCATTGCATGCGTTAAGGTACTTATGAGACTCGTTACATTTATCTATTAGACCAACTTTAGTAAATCTATCATGACCATTTTTAACCTCACCTTTCAAATCTTGCTTAAAAATTTCAGCATTTATGATCTCTTCTTGAGCCATACCTCTGTATTATTTGACTCAGAAGATGTGAAGCCTTCAT
Source organism: Cunninghamia lanceolata (assembly GCA_027924645.1). Taxonomy (NCBI): domain Eukaryota; kingdom Viridiplantae; phylum Streptophyta; class Pinopsida; order Cupressales; family Cupressaceae; genus Cunninghamia; species Cunninghamia lanceolata. The sequence goes on along the minus strand of BSBN01000953.1, from coordinate 320,855 downwards.
GTTCAACTTGCATGCATACTGGAGAAAAGGTATTCAACACTTTTTCTTCATGTTGTGTAACCCCATGTTGCTCCTCATCGCTTGAAAAAGTAAACGATTCTATCTCCGCAGTAGACAAGAGAGCCAAAACAGTGCAATTTGCATAACCTTCTCTACCATTTACACCACGGCAGGATTGTCCATCTTCTACATTACATGGGGGAGTTACAGATACATCATTATTTCCCTTACTATGCATATAATAAACTTCCATTCTATTGTTCACATGAGATTTCATTTTCACAACACTTTCCCTATATCTACCAAAGTGCTTTGAATAAAAAATAGTGAGATTAGAGCATTCAGCAGAAGGAGATTGAATATTATGGAAACCTATAGGCATCCTCATAGGTTCATGAATCAGATTATCTACAATCTGATTCACTTTCCATAGGCCACTCAATATCAAATTATCTTCTATTTTCATAGCCTCTTGTTGAGCAATTTTAATATCATTTACTTTACTTCTTTTCAACTCAAATTGAACATCCAAATTCTGCAAAGAGGAAACAAATGTACAAAGATGAAGTTGTTCACTTGGTTGAAGAGGACCTGTAATCTTTTTGAGTAGCCAGTTGAATCTGTCCACAAAGTCTCTTATGGATTTGTCTCTTCGCTTTTGAATGTTGAAGAATTGACACAATAGAGCAGCCTCATCAACAGGACCTTTAAATCTTTCTAAGAACTTAATCTTCAATGAATCCTAATTAGTTATACATTTCCCTTCTAAATGATGAAACCATTCTGCTGTAATCCCAATAAGAGATTCGATAAATAGCCAAATAAAAACATCTTCTTTACTTACCCCCAAAACTCCGCATGTAACTGTGAATGCAAGAATGTGATTTTCAGCATCTTGAGAGTCTTCTCCACTGAACTTTAGGAAATGCTTTCTTGATCCTTCAGGCAATGGTGAATATACAGGTAAAGAAAGAGGCCCAAAATGATTTCCCCATGGCTGGGAGGAAACCAAGGCCATAATGTAAATCTAAAAATTAAATCAGCATTAGTCTTTGCTAGAATAGAGTTGTTTCTGAGTACATTTCATCAAACAGAGCCACCAACCTCCGTCCTTGGGGAGGCACCTTCAAATTTATGGGAACACAAGACCACCAATGGCCAATTTCTAATCCCCAGCAGAGTCACCAAAAATCTATTGGTGAACAAATTTGTCCTTCGAAAATAAATGCAGAAAATGACTCAAGCCGCCCGAGAAGAAGAACAAACAATACTAACAGTTAGAGAAGTTGCCATTGGATTGACAACCTTCCTCTAAATTTTAGAGGTATAGCTCTCTCTTAAGATATGCAATGAATAAAAATATAGAGTGTACTTTTAACTAGAAAGAAGAAAAGGTACATTAACATCTACCCATCACCATGAAATAGATGTACATGATTGATTTCAGAAAGAAATGAATGTAGATAAATGATACACAACCCACCTATCCAACACTCACAAACAAGGATAGATTGATTAAAAGATACATTTATATTCCTCCTTAACGCATACCAACATAAAAGAATCAATATTGAAGACAAATTACAAATTGACACAAGAACAATTGCAATCATAGAAGATACTTGGAGACACAAAGTTCTGTAAGTAATTCTTCATTTCTTCAATATAACAAAACTCAAAGTTTCTGCAATGTCTCTATACATAAGCTGAGCTAAGAAAAATATAACTTGAAATAAAACAGAATAAACTTGCTCCCCTTCCCCTAATCACAGACAGCTGGAAAAGATTCCTTCTTCCCCTCGAAAGTCCTTCCTTTTATAGTTTTTCAAAACCTCCCCAAAAATTATAACTGTTCAAAATGGTCTTTTTTTAAGTAACCGCTATCAATAAAGTGACCTTAAAATGAAAACGGTTACATTATATCAAAATTGTGGTTACCATCGCTAATTACAAAAGAACTTCATGAATGCAAGACAAGTGGCATTAGATTGCCCCAGCTCCTAATTCCAAGCGAATTTCCATAAAAAGTTGACGCAAATCAGCACATTCTTCTTCTTCTAGGATGAAAATTGCTCTGTGGTATTCAGCATAACTAGTTTTCTCCTTCCAAGAAACTATGTACAACTGGGAGATGATATCAATCTATTCCTCTTTGGGCCAATGCAGATCAAGTTGTAGGATAGGCATAGGCTCATCATCCCAAATTTCATTATTTGCAAGAAGTCCCATTCTGAAAGATGACTTGGTCGATAAGAAAGGCTGAACTTAGAGAACACCATCACCTTTCTTTATAGTCAGGTTTATTTAATTACACTAGTAGATAATGATGGTTTTTAAACTTGTTAATGCCGTGCTACCACCTTAGTGAGCTCCATCACACTTGTCATTTAAGAGGTAATTAATGCATCATTGATTTTGTACCTTGAGAAACGAGTCTTAAGATTGAGCTCGCATTTCATAACTCCTAAAAAGACATTCTCATTACATACCACACGAGTAATCAGATGAGCTAACGATACCTTAAAAAACTGGCACTGCGATGATGCTAATTATTTGGGAGTCGGGATAGATTTTGAATTTTGAACCTTAAGGAGGAGTTTAGAAAATTTGAAAACTCCCAACAATGAGTGAGGTCAGGGCGTTGGAGTTCTTACGATCCTTCGAACTGTTAGAGCAACATTTAAAAACTTTAAACTTTCTTGACACAAAGAAGTCAGAAAGTCAACTATTTCTTGAACTTAAGAACATAAGTCGGGGAAACAAAGGATTCATGAACTTGAAAAACGCCCAACGACAAAGACTCATAAAAAATGTCCCTAAGACTTTAAAACTTTTGGAATGGAAAATGACCGGATTGGGGCAAGGCGATGATTATACTTTTAAGAGGATTGTGCATCAGTTCCTATGCACTAAAATTTAAAGATTTTCAAGTTTTAAAATTTGAGGAAACACATATGAGCAAGTCAAAAATGAACAAATTACAAAATTGGACTTGTGTTCCATTTTTACAAACCCACGTACAAATCAACCTTTACCCCTTACATGCAAGAGGTTCCCTATCCATTGGTGCAACAACCAAACGATAAGGGATACTTTTTGAGGAAACTCTAGTGCGAGTTTGTAAATAATAAAGTGCCAAACTATTTTGATATGTGGGAATTCTAGGGTAGAGGTGGGGGGTCAGTACATGATAGACTAGGGGCACGTGTTGACCCACAGTGGCTAGCGAGATGAGCACTCACCAAACCAACCCATGAGCACATGTCTATCCCTTCCATTGTGAAGGAGAGTGCTGAGGTCAAGACACTTTAGTCCATTAGTGCCTTGACCCAAAGCATCATAGAGCATACCAGTCCCATAGCACAACGTGGGCCATGGGAGAGTTCGAGGAGTAGGGTTCCACCCCATACTTGTCAGGCTTGCAGATTAGCCTATGGTTATGTCCCCATAGATAGTCAAGATGCAGGTGCGCAGGCTATATCTGTAGCTGAGCAAATGGTGATGACAAATGTCCTCCTGAGTGAGACTTTTGGCCTTGATACTCAGGTAAATGTTAGCAAGTTCATTGAATTTAATTTTTTAAATTTCATTTTTGAAATGCAAGATTAGCTAATTTAGTTTGATGGTTTTAATAAAATTTTAGGGTCATATCATTCATTCTGTCTTTAGCAGTTCTCCAACTCCATATTACACTATGACATCTACTACCGAGGTATGTAAGTTCTAGAAAACAATTATAAATAGTACATGTGAATAGCATTGCTATACGAATGGTATTCTAATATCTGATTTTGGATGTTGAATAGGTTAATCTTGGAGATTTCACGACAACACCTCATAGTGGTGGTGGAGTTCAAAGCTTCACTCAGGTAATAAAATAAACCGTTTAACTAATGAATTGTACTTACTAGATTTTTTTAGTTTATATTCATATCATTGATTACATTGATTAATGAATCTACACTAACCCATTCCCCTACAAACTATGTCAATCCTATTGGCTCAATTTCTTCAATCCCTACTTTTGATCCTAAATCTAACTCACCTAAGTCTAATGAGGACCCTTCCTTTAATACTACTATATTCTTTGAGATGATAGGCACATTAGACATTCAACCTTATAATTTCATTGTTCAACCCACTTCTACACCTGCCATCACCTTCTTGCTTGACAATGTGCCTAGACTGATGATTATAATGATCTATTGTAGATTAAGGCACAAGTACACTATAAAATGATAGTTGAATCAAAGTGGGACACTTATACATCAAGGTGGAATTAATGCAGTTACGGAGGAACACTTAAACATCACTAGGTTGCAAATAGATTCTTATCCCCCTCAGATATCTCCTAGTGTACACATAATGACACTTCTATACCCACTTTTGGCTCCCTCGCCCTACTAATCTAGGTAGGACCAAAATGCCTAGATGTCTCATGTCATATCATCCCCACCTCATAGCACTATCTATTCTCTTAGGTCATCCTTGGCTCATTGCAATGTGGGTTGTCCCTGAACTGTCATCCACTAGTGCCTTAAATTCCCCATGATGGTAATGTCTTCACCATTTCTCATAGCCCATACCAATTAGATGTTACCTTAAGACACTTCTCCTTAGATTAATTTTTGTCAACCCCTTCTGGTCCACCTCAACCTCATACCAATTCCCTCTTTTACCTTTACCTATATTATGCCTCTAAACGCATTGCTGCCCCCTCTTGAATACTGAGAGGGAGGGGGGTGAATCAGTATTCTGAAATTTAAACAATTAAACCAAATACCAACTTTAATAATCAGAAAGAAAAGTAACCACAGAAAGACAAGCCACATAAAGATGACACATAGACACTAGATTTGTAGGTGGAAAACCCAAGAAAGGGAAAAACCGCGGAGAGGATTAACTCTCAATATATATTGCAATCTTTTACAAATGATGATGTTTAGGCTTGGTCACTCCACGGGCCTAGAACATACTGGCTCACTGCCATGAAGTACAACTAGGTCTAGCAAGCTCACTACAACAACCCTAAACCTAGAAAGATTACAATGAGGGCTATTAAACTCTATTGGTTGCTTACAATTAAACCAAATATCGACTTTAATAATCAGAAAGGAAAGTAACCATAGAAAGACAAGCCACATAAACATGACACATAGACACCAGTATTTTATGTGGAAAACCCAAGAAAGGGAAAAACCATGGAGAGGATTAGCTCTCAATATATTTTTCAATCTTTTACAAATGATGATGTTTAGGTTTGGTCACTCCATGGGCCTAGAACATGTTGGCTCACTGCCATAAAGTACAACTAGGTCTAGCAGGCTCACTACCACAACCCTTAACCTAGAAAGATTACAATGAGGGCTATTGAACCCTATTGGTTGCTTACATCTAGGCTCACTACCAAGTACAAGTGAAATTATATGAGGAATATTAATACCGCAGCAACATCTATCAGTATGCCAGGGGCAGTCATTTAGCAACTGAATACTGAGTCCTGAGTAGATTCATCATCACTAATCTCCTATCTCTACTCTACTATTCTGCTACTCGCATAAATCACATTCACAATACTCCTTTGTACACTTCACATTTGCATCATCCACACCAAACACTGAATTTGATCCCATATATATATTGGTAACAATTAATATCTTCATATTAGGTCAGCATACTCAGATGAAGCATATAGTTGATAAACTTGTAACTTGTCGGCCAAATCCATTCATCAAAATACATAGCAGACCCAAATAACATTTGAAACACCTTCTCATAGGTTGGCTTCAATTATAAAACTACTTAGGATAAAGTTCTAATCAATAGAACTACTTAGGATAAAGTTCTAATCAATAGAACTTACCGCACATAAATCAAATTATCATGTCGACATCAAGCTCAGACTATTATTGGTTCAGTTCAACTGTCAGATCACAAATTTCACTGCGGACCACATGGCTTGCTCAAAATCATGTCAAAGAATCCTCAGACATCACCCATCATACCTTCAAAACCACAGAGCAAAATATTCTTTAGCGGTAGAATACGGACCATCAGACCTTAGACTTTATAACAGTCAAACTCTGTCAAACACTATAGCAATACTTAGCAGCTTGGAACTATCTTTCTGGTGGACTTCAGATCTTACAACTCTAGATTTAGACACTTCATACAAGTGTTTACAACACCTCAAAACTGTATAACAAAATATGCACTTCCAGAAGAGTGCAGACCCTTTTACTTTGCATTGTACACTGTCCTGGTCTTACTTCTGTTCATCCAGACTTAGATATTTTCTACAAATAACTTCCGGAGGAAGTCATGTCTTGAGCACTGGAATATATCATCATCAAGTAGCTATGAGTCATCATACCTGAATTTCATTTGCCGGTCTTCATCTGCGGAGGCATACTGATTCACTTTATGTCCCTTACCCTGAACACTGTCCATACTTAGTCATTTTGGTCTTCCGGTCTTGAATACTCTTATTCCTTGTTGGAAAATCAAGTTGGTCTTCCGAAAGGATGTCTTCTTTTCATACTGATGTACCCTCTTTGCCTTTTTTCTATCAATGACAACATTCTAGTCTTCTTCATAGCAATGTCTCTTGCCAACAATCTCCCCCTTTGTCATTGATAGCAACACTTAGTGAAAAATGCTTGTCTACCTTGACTGCTCCCCCTATCTATATACACTCTATTTCTTCTCGCCCTGAGATTTTTACCCATTTTTCACTGATCTTCTTCTCCCCCTTTGACATCAATGGCAAAGGTGTAGGTTTCGGAGTCAAAAATTGTCAAAACTACAAATATTTCTATATTATGTTGCATATGTATATGTACAATCTTCAACTTTATCTTACATGTGCTAGAGGATGTCATTAAATATGCTCTTAATTTTAGTCCGCTTGCAATCCCAACTTTTCTTAGCATTGTCCAAAATTTGAATATGACCACTAAGTAGAAAAATTATGGTCTCTGCTTGGTGAGGATCAGAAGGTGTATCAGTATGTAAAGCTATTTGTGCTTCAGCTGCAAGATTAAACATTGAGTCTAACTTAGATTGATTAGTTCTCTTAGTTGATACATTCTAGTTTTTATTTGATTCCTCTCACTTATTAGATTGCTCAAGTCATTATGAAGGTTGATGATTTGACTTTCCTTGCTGCTAAATGATTTTGTTACTAGATCAAATGTCTTGGATGTGATCAACAGTTTCTGCTCCAAATCCTTGATCTTTTTTGTTGTTTTCTTTGTGACTTCTGACCAAGATAAACAAAATTTGTATATCTCACCAGCTTCTTTAATGACACTTTGAATACTTCTAATTCCTTGGTCTAAAGAGATCTTATCATTGGTCAACATGGTTTTTAACTCTGCTAATCTTTTCTCGTCAAATTCTTTTCTAACCTTTGTTTCTGTAGATTTTTTGAAGGATTCAAAATGATTCCTGATTGATCTTATCACACCTTTTAGTTGATCTATAGATGATATCATTGTATCTTTCTGGTAATCAGGTGATAACTTTCCAAGTACACCAGATACTGTTGTAATGAGCTTATTGTCTTGCATGTGAGTTTTCATCAATTCTTCCCATGCCTTTGCTTAGGCAAATGATACTAATTCAAATTTCTATTTTAGAGGCAGGGAATTTAGATTTATTTGTTCTTGAAGAACCTTGGGTAGATCTGAGATTTGTGCACTTTGTAGCTTTTCCAAAGGTTTTGCAACAGTGTCTCTTGCCACTTTTTCTTCACAAAATGAAACTTTCTTTCTCTTCTTTTCTTCAGTTGAGGCATCTGTTATGGATGAGATCCTTGATCTTTTTCTAAGACTAGATGTTGGTCTCTCTTCTTTAGATTTCTTATCTTTCCTTTTCTGGAGTTCTTGAAGTCCATTCTACCAGAGCACTTATGGACTTTGACCCTTTTGGGATGGTTGTTGCCTTACTTGATTGTTCATCTAATATTTTCTCTGACTCCACATATTCTATAAATATTTTGGAAGATAATTCTGAGAATGTCCCAAATCTATCCTCTTTGGGATCAATAGGTTTACTTAGTAGTGCATCAGCTAATTCAGTCAAGACATCTTCTTCAACTTCATAACCAAGTGCAGGAACCCATATAGTTCTTGATTCCATAGCTTCCATGAAGTATTTGTCTTTATCCACCATGAATACAATATCCTTTTCATACTTTATTACTACATTTTCAGATATCTAGAACCTACTTGACATTTTCTTTTGAGAGTCTTTGAAATAATTCCATAAGATTTCATTCTTCTTATCTGCATTGCCCAAACTCTATAAGTGATTTCTTATTAGAGCGGCTACAGGTATGTGTTCAAGCCAGACAATATTTCCTAAACTACGTAGCTCTCTCAGGAAGTAAAAGAGTAAACAAGTAATCAATGTTCCATATTTGAAAGGATGATTAGTTTCTTTTGTTCTTCTCAAGTTTTCCATTAGTTTACTCCTGAGCAATTCACAAAGGTCATAGTCCGTATTATTTTTTATCATGTCATATGCTGTGTATATAGCTGATGCAGACACATAGTTTTCTTTTTTGGAGAAGTACACTTTGTATCCAACAATCATTGATGTAAATCTGACAACCAGATCCTTGATATCATTTACTATAAGGCTATTCTTCTCAATTTTGGCTCCTATTAGCTTCATTACCACACTGTTCTTCATTTTCTTTATGTCTGGAACCCTTCCAGAGGAGCTTATACTGGTTACAACTTTGATGGCTTCTTTAGTTATCAAATAAGGTTCATCAAGCCATAAGGATTCATCATGAATTTTACTTAGTATAAGCTTGACCCATGCATCAATCAAAATTGCTCAAAAATCCAACTAGGTGTTAAGTTTCTTTTCTCCTAGAACTTTATAATCATCTTTCAACACAATATCCACAGTAGTCAGTTCATCCAAATACATTTTTCCTAACTTCATGTGATCATATTCTTCTAGACTGATATGAATGTTTGCTCTGATATCTTCCATATGCATAACCCCATGTGGGGTAATTGAGAATGCACTTGACGAATCGTTTTGTAAAGATTTGAAGAATTGTTTCTTAAACTTGGGGCAAGGCATCTTTCCTATCTCGATTATCTGAGGAGTAAACATTTCCAAAGAAATTTAATTTTCACAGTAGGGTTTCAAGTTGTAATTACCTCTTTCGCTAGGTTAGGGTTTCCTCAATCTTGATCTGAAATCCTTTGGAGAATACTGTAGATGCTTTGAATCTTACTTCGGTTCCCCTTAGTCACTTGAACTCATGAAATGTACAATGATTGTTCCTTCATATACAACTTCTTTTAATCCTTCACATGCCAAAACCTAAGTCATTAATGTCACCTTACAAAAAGTTGATAAACACCTTCCTGGCAACCATAGACACTTTAGATTACTTGATAAATTTTTGCAGTTGGACCTTTTCTTTTGGAACTTACTTCAAAGGATCTATCATATGATTCTTTTTATCATATCTTCGTGTTGGATTTCAGCACTGGCTGATTGGCTGGGGGTTTTGAATGTTCAATGCAGCTCCCTCCTGAGCCAAAGCTCTCACATTACTTTTCGAAGGAAGTATTTACACCAGAATTTGGTGCAGATTAATCCTTGGTATTGTCAACATATTTCTTAATCCAAACTTTGCTCATTTCCTTCTTTATTTTAGCCAGATCAATTTTTTCTTTTCCCTTATCATTCCTCTGCTCTTTTTTTCTTTCTTCAGCATAGTAATTTTTCTTCACATTCTTGCTTCTGCAGAATCTTGCAACATGTTCAATTTTGTTGCAATTGAAGCACACAGTGTTTCCTTGTCCTTGATTCCTTCCTTTGAATGAATTCCTTCTTGATCTGCATTGATTAGCCATGTGTCCAAATCTATTACATGCAAAACACTTTCCATGGAATGATTGACTATTCCTTGCATTGTAAAACCCATTTCTTACCAAATTTTTGCATTCATTTGATTTGTGACCAATTTTCTTGCAATTGAAACATTGACTAGAGAATGATGGAACATTCTGATTGAATCTATTCTTGCATTGAGTAGCTTTATGACCAAACTTATTGCAATTAAAATAATAGTCATTGAAAGATGGATACCTTTGACCATTTGGCTATTTGATTAGAGGTCTTCTAGGTCTTCTTCTGAACTGGTTTCCTCTATTTTGCTTTGACTCAGTGTTTATTTGACCAGATTTTGAACTTTCTCCTTTCTCAAATCCTAGACCTTGCTTATCATCGACATTCTTTTGACTAGAAATCATCTCATCAAGATTTGTAGAACTTTTCTTCATAGCTCTTGGCTTTTTCCAAGTCTGCTTTTAGACTCACAATTTCTTTTTCAAGTTTGGCACAATCTTCTAATTTTCTTTTCATCATTAAGTTCATATCTTATTCTACTTTTGTTCTTTCTATAACTTCTGCTTCCAAGTCATTCAAATTTTCATTTGATGATAGCAATTGATCACTAACTTCTTTGTATTTGTCTTTGAATTTCTTGACTTGTTCTTTTAATTTTGAGATGCATTCATCAGCTTCTTGTAAGGTATCCTTCAGATCCCTGACATCTACTTTAGAATTTTCAAGATCAATAAGGGTTGCTTCTAGTTCCTTTTTACCATGATTACACTACCCCAGATCTTCCTTAGGTTGTTAGGCCTTTTCCAAGGAACTTGGCTTTGATACCAATTGTCAAATATTGAGAGGAGGGGTGAATCAGTATTCTAAAATTTAAACAATTAAACCAAATACCAACTTTAATAATCAGAAAGCAAAGTAACTATAGAAAGACAAGCCACATAAACATGACACATGACACCATATTTTTACGTGGAAAACCCAAGAAAGGGAAAAACCACGGAGAGTATTAGCTCTCAATATATATTTCAATCTTTTACAAATGATGATGTTCAGGCTTGGTCACTCCATGGGCCTAGAACATGTTGGCTCACTGCCATGAAGTAAAACTAGGTCTAGTAGGCTCACTACCACAACCCTAAACCTAGAAAGATTACAATGAGGGCTATTAAACCCTACTGGTTGCTTACATCTAGGCTCACTACCAAGTACAAGTGAAATTGTATGAGGAATATTAATACTGCAACAACATCTATCAGTATGCTAGGGTGCACTCATTTAGCAACCGAATACTGAGTCCTGAGTCTTCATCATCATTGATCTCCTATCTCTTCTCTGCTATTTTGATACTTGCATTAATCACATTCACAATAATTCTTCGCACACTTCACATTCACATCATCCACACCAAACAATGAATTTGATCCCATATATATTGAAAAAACTTAAGATCTTCATATTAGGTCAGCATACTCAGATGAAGCACGTATAGTTGATAAACTTGTAACTTGTTAGCCAAATCCATTCATCAAAATACATAGCAGACCTAAATAACATTTGAAACACCTTCTCATATGTCGGCTTCAATTATAGAACCACTTAGGATAACGTTCTAATCAATAGAGCTTACCACACATAAATCAAATTATCATGTTAGCCTCAAACTCAAACTGCTATTGGTTCAGTTCAACTGCCAAATCAAAAATTTCACTGCAGACCACATGGCTTGCTCAAAATCATGTCAAAGACTCTTCAGAAATCACCCATCATACCTTTAGAACTACAGAGAAAAATATTCTTTAGCGACATAATGCAGACCATCAGAACTTAGACTTTGTCACAGTCAAACTTTGTCAAACACTATAGTGATACTTAGCATCTTGCAACTCTCTTTTTGGTGGACTTTAGATCTTACAACTTTGGATTTAGACACTTCATACAAGTGTTTACAAGACCTCAAAACTGCATAACAAAATATGCAATTGTGGAGGAATGCAAACCCTTTTACTTTGCACTGTACACTATCCATGTCTTACTTCTATTCATCCAGACTTAGATATTTTCTACAAATGACTTATGGAGGAAGTCATTGCATGTCTTGAACATTAGAATATGTCATCATCAAGTAGCTATTAGTCATCATACTTGAATTGCATTTGACATTCTTCATCTGCGGAGGCATACTGATTCACTTTCTGTCCCTTACCTTAAACAGTATTCATACTTAGTCATTTTGGCCTTCCGGTCTTGAATACTCTTGTGCCTTTTTGCCAAATCAAGTTGGTCTTTCGAAAGGATGTCTTCTTGTCATACTGATGTACCCTCTTTTCCTTATTGCCATCAATGAAAACATTCCATTCTTCTTCATAGCAGTGTCTCTTGCCAACAGCCCCCACCCCACAACCTCTTTCTATTACTTCACATACTCCACTAGCTATGCCCATATCTTCCCCACCATATATCCACATATTACTACTTCACCTTCCTCATTGACTTCTATCTCCCCTCTAACACCCCTCCAAGATAAAGTAAAAGAAAAAGTGTAGGACCTTTCCCCATCCACTTCTAAAAGTAGGCCTAAGCAACTTCCCCAACACTAGACACAACCTACTAACCAACCCATACCTACCCTACCTATTTCCTAATATACCCCTACCAGACGTCCCAGACCTAGTTTACTTCCAACCCACCCCCTTACAAACCTCAAGACAAAGAAAATGATAATAAATGTTTAAAATAAGGTTTTTCTTCTCCTATCTATTATCTTTCCTCCCTCCTATTATCCCACAAACTCTTGATATTCATCCTTCCTGTAAACCCAAAAACTTACCTAATGTCTATGTGATTTCTAGTTTAGGCATTGTCTCATAAACCCACAAACTCTATCCTAGGCATTGTCCTATTTCCATGACTACCAAACAAACAAAAATTTGAGCACAACCCTACCCCACCCTACCACCAAGCTAAACCGAAACTAACACCTTCACTCCCTCTCTGACTTCTTAAACCTAAAATTTGATGCTACTATGGTCCCTCCTTTATTGACCCTTATACCACACAATAGTAATGAATCTTCGTCTAATTTGCATATATGCATATGACTTGTGTGCTTTATTGTGTGTACTTCCATGTTTAGATGAACGTGTGTGTATGTTAAGAGCCATGACTTGCATCACTATTATAGTTTTCGTAATTGAATAATGTTTTTTATTTTTAGATGATGCAAGCTACAGAGACACCTCTGAATGTTTATAGGGCAATGGAGCATGGTGTGTCCTCTACAATTCATAGCTCCATGCCTTTGACGGGGGTATGAGGTAGATTAGTAAATTTCAAATTACATTCATTGTTATAGTTGTTTATTTTTTAAAAATCAAATGATTATTGATTTGAAGTTTAATTTCTATCTAGATGGTTACATCAGAACCTGATCCTGGTACTAAGACAAATGAGGAGATAGATTATATGGTAGCGGTAAGTGATTATTTTGTTAAATGTTTCATTTTTTATAATGTAATTTCTATATATTAATTTCTATACTTTTTATTGTAACAACTACAGATCCATGAACAACTAAATAGGAGGAGCAGTCCTCAGGTTCGTAGTAGACCACCCTCATATGTGTCTCCATCCCCTCGAAGATCAAAGACTGCCCGTGATCTATTCTCTTCACCAGACATAGGGGAATAATTTTTTATTGTGTTCATTTGTTGTATGCCTGTATGACATTTGTGGACATATATTTTGTATTGCATATAGTTGACATTGTATGCCTATATGGCATTCTTCTAATCCTATATGGCTATTTTGTATATATGTTATACTTATATCGACAGATATTAATGTATGCCTATATGGATATTTGGTTAATACAAATCTTTTTTGTTGATGGTGTCCATATTTGCATTATAAATCTACGTTTCAATGGATATTTGTAGATGGTTTACTTCAAATATTTAAAGTCCAATTGTATTACATAGGATGTTTGTTGATCCAATAAGCCAGCTATTGTTATTCAAGTATCACCTAAACCTCATTCTGGAACTAAAAGATAAAAGTTGTATTTAAAATAAAAATGAATCATCATGTTGAATATCAACATGAGATTGTATATTAAAGTCATAAAAACTTGGGTTGTGTGTGGTGAATTTAATATAGTGGAAGTGACATCAAACAAGTATGCTAATTTCTCCCCATAATAGACAACTAGTGAGATGGAAGCTTAGTCCTACATGCACAATAGATTGGGGCTTTCTTATCTCAATATTGTATGATGTCACAATCACTTTCCATGGTATATGTGGAATAATCTCTACTTAGAATATGTAAGGGTTTTCAAAGGGCTTGAATGACCATTTATGACATGTTTACTAGAATTTGGAGCCACATCCTCCTCATCAGACTAGCTAGATTGAATGGTGAAATAATACTATCAAGAATACATGCCACTTTATTCATATTTATGGGTTCTAGTTGGTGCATTTTCACTATTGTTCATATAAGGTCACCACAATAAAGATCTATCATGTCACTTCTGAGTTGAAATAGAAACTATTTACATCCTCGCTACAACTACTTTTGGCCAAGATTTGCCACAACTAATGACATTGTTGTGAATGTAAGATCCTGACAATTTGAGTTTCTAATATCAATTGTTTCTCTATTGATCTTTAAACCTTGTGTTTTATGGATTGTCAATGCCCATGAATGGGTGATGCATTGATGATTGATGCTTTAAACCTTGTGCTACATGAATGGTTGATGCATTGATGTTGAAAGCAACCCAATTTATTGGGTTGAAAAATAAAAAGGATGATAATACATGGAGAACATTTGCAGAAAGTGTTATCTTGATTTTCTAACAAATACTGATCACATTTCAAAGGCAAAAAGTTGTGACCCTTCGAATAGAAAAGACTATGAGCCTTTTATAATGAAGGGCAGTAACCATGCATAGCGTATATGTGCCCAACTAGACATGTTGGCGCTAACAGTTTGGCCCCACAAAGAACAAAACAAAAAGTACCCTACCTTGAAACTTTACACTACATGCTTCTGACGATTTTTGGGCAGAAGAAAACCTTTCACTACGGGAAAACGCCTTAGAGATATCAAAAAATGAGAGAGGTTATTATAGAGGGGTTCTACATGATTGTGTTTCCTCAAAAAAAATGTTTCTAAGTGTTATGGTTTTTGAGTAACAACTCATCAAAGATTGTTGCCTTTTTGCACTTTGGACTCTTCGGGGATATCGTCGGTACAATGTAGCTCAAACTGTTTCGGCATGTTTGGGTGTGAAATAGGACCATGCCTAGCCTAAACATACCCTTTCAAATACGTTGAAATTGTTGGTTTGGTTGCATCAGGAGCAGGACAAAAGTTACACCCCTTTGCAACTTTACACTACCTCCTTCTGATAATTTTGGGGCAGCAGAAAACCTTTAACCACGGGAAAATGCCTTAGAGATATCAAAAGTTGAGAGAGGTTATTGTATAGGAGTTCTATGTGATCATGTGGACTTAGACAGAATGTTTCTAAGTGTCATGGTTTTTGAGTAATAGCTCGTTAAAGATTGCTACCTTTTTGCACTTTCGACTCTTTAGGGATATCGCTGGTACAATGTAGCTTGAACTGTTTCAACATGTTTGGGTACAAAAAAGACCATGCCTAGACTAAACATACCCATCTAAATGCATTGGATCTATTAGTTTGGTCGCATCAAGAACAAGACGAAAGTTACACCCCTTTGCAATTTTACACTACCTCCTTTTGACAATTTTTCAGGCAGTAGAAAACCTTTCACCATGGGAAAACACCTCATAGATATCAAAAATTGACAGAGGTTATTGTAGAGGGATTCTACATAATCGTGTTTCCTCAGACAGAATGTTTCTAAGTGTCATGTTTTGCAAGTAACAACTCATCAAAGATTGCTGCCTTTTTGCACTTTGGACTCTTCAGGGATATCGCTAGTACAATGTAGCTCAAATTGTTTTGGCATGTTTGGGTATGAAACAGGACCATGCCTAGCCTAAAAATACCCATCCCAATGTGTTGGAATTGTTGGGTTGGTTGCATTAGGAGCAGGATGAAAGTTACACCCCTTTGAAACTTTACACTACCTCCTTTTGATGATTTTTAGGGCAGTAGAAAACCTTTCACCACGGGCAAACACCTTAGAGATATAAAAAATTGAGAGAGGTTATTGTAGAGGGGTTATACATGATTGTGTTACCTTAGACAGAATATTTCTAAGTGTCATGGTTTCTGAGTAACATCTCGTCAAAGATTGCTGCCTTTTTACACTTTGGACTCTTCAGGAATATCGACGGTACAATGTAGTTCAAACTATTTCAACATGTTTGGATGCAAAATAGGACCATGCCTAGCCTAAATATACCCATCTAGACGCATTGGAACTATTAGTTTGGTTGCATCAGGAGCAAGATGAAAGTTACACCCCTTTGCAACTTTACACTACCTCCTTTTGACGATTTTGGGGCAACAGAAAACCTTTCACCACGGGTAAACACCTTAGAGATATCAAAAACTGAGAGAGGCTATTGTAGATGGGTTCTACATGATTGTGTTTCCTTAGACAAAATGTTTCTAAGTTCATGGTTTCTAAGTAATAGCTTGTCAAAGATTTCTACCTTTTTGCACTTTGGACTCTTTAGGGATATCACCGGTACAATGCAGTTCAAACTGTTTCGGCATGTTTGGGTGTGAAATAGGACCATACCTAGCCTAAACGTACCCATCTAGATGTGTTGGAACTATTGGTTTGGTCACATCAGGAGCAGGACCAAAGTTACACCCCTTTGCAACTTTACACTACCTCCTTCTGATGATTTTTGGGGCAGTAGAAAACCTTTCACCAAAGGCAAACACCTTAGAGATATCAAAAATTGAGAGAGGTTATTGTAGAGGGATTCTACATGATCGTGTTACCTTAGACAAAATGTTTCTAAGTGTCATAGTTTCTAAGTAATAGCGCGTCAAAGATTGTTACCTTTTTGCACTTTGTACTCTTCAGGGATATCGCCGGTACAGGTGTAAGATATTAACTTAGATTTTAGAGCAAAGTAAAGACTAGGGTTTTTAGGAGGTTGAGGACTAGACAACCCTAAACATAATACAACCTAAGCACTGAAGACCACATGAAGAACATAGAAGGTTATCTGAGATATATTAAACACAGAGTATAACACAAATAAAACTTACCAAACTAGGTCTTTAAAGATAATACACTTAGGGTTTAAAATTTATAACTAATAACTTTAACTTAAAAACCCTAACTCGTTTTGAATTTTTAAACCTCTGCAATTGTGATATGAACACTGCCACTGTGACATCCTTTAGACTTCCAAAACTTCCAACAACAACCACAACTCATCAATCAACATCAACATGACCTTAACACCATATTTTGTGATCAACATTAGCATCATGGGGACACTAAAGAAATATTTGACACATGAAGATACTGAGAACACTGAAGACGTGGAGCACAAAGAAGCATGAAGACATGAACAAACTCTTATCATGAGGAAGAACCACAACCCAATCCAACTCCTGAAAGCATGACATGTTATGATGAAGAACCACAACCAAATCCAATGATCCAATGGGATGAACCAATGACATAAGCAACTATGTCCTTCTATTGTAACATGATAAACATGAATGTTATGATTAACATCCAAACCCTGTGACATCAATCTTGATATGACATGAGTGAAACATGAGTGAACATGATTAAGACCAATAAGGATCAACTTCATCCATCACTTAGATCTAATCTCATGAAGCATAACATGATGATGATGCAAACATCAAATGTATACCATAGCAAACAAATCAAACCAATCATGAGGCCTTCACTACTCAAGTTCATACCACTGCTTGTCAAGTTCATACCACTGCTTGAGTGAGATCTTCACCATTCAAGTTCATGCCTTGTCTTGAAGCACTACAACTCAATGCATCATATCATATACTCTATGAAGAAGCAAGTGTCTTTATATCACAAAACCGAACAACATATCCTGAAAGCATAATGGTATCATCAAACAATAGACAACCAATAGACCTACACAATTATTAATTTCTTACTCAATTACTAACATCCAAGCACTTTGACATCAATGACAAACATATTCATCATAATATTCACTATATATGTGTAAAAATGTAGCAGCAAATGAAAAAAGGACAAACCTATGTAAACTTACAAATTAATGTGCATACTTACAAATCAATGTAACATGACTTTACAAAAACAATGTGAATACTTAGAAATTAATCCAATGAACAATCCATGTTTGCTCTACTCTTTATTGTGTCAAGTAATGCCTCATGGTTAGACTCACGCACCTTCCACAAGGTCTTGTTCAAAGGCCTACCTCGAAATTGTATCAAATGAACATTGGATGCCATGACAAGGTTCGAGTAATGAAGAATCTTTCGACGCGTGTCAAAGTCCTAAAATAGCCAAACATTAACACTGTTATTTGGGTACCTTCTAAGCCATGTTTCAGTAACAACCACTGAGCCTATAGGGTATTCAATGTTTTCTCCATTTGTAATTGTGGCCTCCAATTTCTTTTTGGCTTCAACATAGCGACACAAGTAATAATATGTTCCCTCTTTGTTATCTTCATATGCAATAACTGCATAAACATGCCCTACAATGATATGTGCAACAAATTAGATGAAATTAGTCAACATTACAAAAACACTACAAAGTAAGATAACATTAGGAATTTCAAAAACTATGCAAGTATTTATATTACCTGGTTGAACTAGATCTGATATGTGGTCAAATTCAACTGATGATTCCATCTCTGTCAATTCCAGTGTCGTCAGGGGTTGATATGTGTCAAGTGGGCTAAGATAACTTAACTGCCATTCGTCAACCCACTCCTTTGACATCACGGTATGTTAAGTTCTATTTAATTAATTATTGTACATACTTATTAGAGATCCCAGGTGTAGAATATATACATGGCACCATGTGAGATTGTAGGTTGATCTTATAGATTCTTGAGTAATAAAATCTAGAGATTTAACTTAAGGCTATCTATGTAGGTTTAAAGGAAACACACATGATGGAATTTTGCATGAGGTCCTTTAGGTTGAATCTCATTAGATAGGCATTAATGAGTTTGTATTATAAGGTTCATTATGCAAAGGGACTTAACAATGATATCGTGATTGTGTCTATTTTAATTAATGTTGATCTTTGAGATATCTTTTATTATGCATACCATGAACTGATTTAAAACATAGTCTATTATAACGACATTTGTGTGTGATGACTAGGCTCTTTGGGTAGTAAGAACTATGATGAACTATAAATGCAAAATGTAAGACATGTATGCAAAATGTGGAAGCATAGACAAGGCAGATGAACTATAAAATCAAAAAAGTGAGACTGATATAAACACAAAATATGTAAACCATACAAGTGATATAAACATGTATGATAAAGAATGATAAAGTAATTCAAATAGAATTAAGGAAAATGTAAAGATCATGCATGTAAAGACTTGACATACCTAAAAAATAGGGATTCAAATGGAGAGAGTACCAAATTATGTAGTGTTTTTTTCTTCTTGCATCAAACTCAACAATTTGAGTTTTTCACCACTTGCTTCCTTTTCAACGTTAAATTGAATAATACTCAAATAGAATTAGTAAAAACAATACTATTAACCAACCTATAATGTTAAATTCCTACAATTCAATCACAATTAACATTGCAACACTACAAAAATTGAAACTTGAATTGATATATATCAAATTTGATGTGAAAACTATGTTATTTCCTCCTTAAGTTGGCAAACTAGAAAAGGGTGGTGGAAAGTTCATGCAAAGGTGGTAGAATGTGAAAATTGTGCATGTGAACTTCCCAACAGAATGAAAATGCTTTTTCCTTGTCAGAACACATGCATAAACAGAAGAAAATAGAGTATGTGGGCCTGGATCACAGGGGTCCAAGCCTTTTTACCATTTGTATAGCAATCCAAAACGTGCTCACATTATAACGCGAGTGTGTTTTAGCTTGCTATAGAAAAATCCATATTATTTATTTGTCCATGTATTTCTCATATCTCTCACCTCTCTATCTCTCACCTATGTCTCCCCCCACCTCTCTACCTCTCCCCTCTCTACATCTCTCAGTCACTCCTTGTCTAATCTACAATTATAATGGGGGTGGGGGCACCCACCCAACCCTTATGATTCAATAGGATTTTAAGTCAGAATGGTAGTAATCCACACCTGTACCAATATCTGTTCCATCCATACTAATGGCTATCTGTAGCACGCACCTCGTGCAACACCCAATGAGAATCATAGTGAGAATCCATCCACCCAATCAAGTCCCACTTATCTACTACACCAAACTCATTGTACAAAGGTCTAGTCCTAGTCTAAGCCCACCCGCCTACCTCTCCATCCATCCTTAGCCATCTAGGTCTCTCACTTAACCCTAAACCCTAAATCCTCAACCCTCAACCCTTAAACCTTAAATCCTAAAGCCTATCCCTAAACCCTTAACACTTTACCTTAAACCCCATTCCATCAACCCTAAACCCTAATACCTCAACCCTAACCCTACACCCTATCACTAAACCCTCAACCCTCGACACTATATCTTAAACCCTAATCCCTTAACCCTCACCCTAAAGCCTCAACCCTCAATCCTTAAACCTTCAACCCTAAACCCTATCCCTAATCCCTCTACCCTTGACACTCTACCTTAACCCTAATCCCTTGACCCTCAATTGTAATCCCTCAACCCTAAATTCTATCCCTAAAACCTCAACCCTAAACCATAATCCCTCAAGGTCCTAAACCCTAATCCCTTATCCCTAAACTCTAAACCTTATCCCTAAACCCTCAACCCTCAACCTTAAACCTTAATCCCTTAATCCTAAACCTTAATCCCTCAACCCTAAACCCTAATCCCTTGTCCCTAAATGCTAAACCCTAATCCCTCAACCCTAAACCCTAATTCCTCAACCCTAAACCCTAATACCTTATCCCTAAACCCTAAACCCTATACATAAAGCCTCAACCATCAACACTATACCTTAAACCCTAGTCCCTCAACCCTCAACCCTCAACCCTAATCCCTAATCCCTCAACCCTAAACCCTAATCCCTTATCCCTAAACCCTAAATGCTATCGCTATTCCTAAATCCTCAAACCTCGACACTATACAGGTTAAACCCTAATCCCTTATCCCTAAACCCTAAACGCTATCCCTCAAGCCTCAACCCTTAGACCTTATATCCTAAAACCCATCCCTAAACCCTCAACCCTCAACACTATATCTTAAACCCTAATCCCTTAACCCTCACCCTAAAGCCTCAACCCTAAATCCTTAAACCTTCAACCCTAAACCCTATCCTTAAACCCTCAACACTCAACACTATACATTAACCCTAATCCCTCAACCCTAAGTTTTACACTATGCCTAAAGCCTCAACCCTAAACTCTAATCCCTCAAGATCCTAAACCCTATCCCTAAACCCTCAACCTTAAACCTTAATCCCTCAACCCTCAACCTTAAACCCTAATCCTTAATCCCTAAACCCTAATCCCTCAACTCTAAACCCTAAATGCTCTCCCTATTCCTAAACCCTCAACCCTCGACACTATACCTTAAACCCTAATCCCTTATGCCTAAACTCTAAACCCTATCCCTCAACCCTCAACCCTTAAACCTTAAACCCTAAAACCTATCCCTAAACCCTCAACCCTCGACACTATATCTTAAACCCTAATCCCTTAACCCTTACCCTAAAGCCTCAACCCTCAATTCTTAAACCTTTAACCTTTAACCCTATCCCTAATCCCTCTACCCTCGACACTCTACCTTAACCCTAATCCCTCTACCCTTGACACTCTACCTTAACCCTAATCCCTCGACCCTTAACCCTAAACCATAAATGCTATCCCTATTCCTAAACCCTCAACCCTCGATACTACACCTTAAACCTTAATCCCTTATCCCTAAACCATAAACCCTATCCCTCAATCCTCAACCCTTAAACCTTAAACCCTAAAACCTATCCCTAAACCCTTGACCCTCAACATTATATCTTAAACCCTAATCCCTTAACCCTCAACCCTAAAGCCTCAACCCTCAATCCTTAAACCTTAAACCCTAAACCCTATCCCTAATCCCTATACCCTCGACACTCTACCTTAACCCTAATCTCTCAACCCTCAACCCTATCCCTAAACCCTCGACCCTTAACCCTCAACCTTAAACCCTAATCAGTTAACCCTAAACCCTAAACCCTCAACACTATACCTTAACCCTAATCCCTCAACCCTCATCCCTAATCCCTCAACCCTAAATGATATCCCTAAAGCCTCAACTCTAAACCTTAATCCCTTAAGGTCATAAACCCTAATCCCTCAAGGTCATAAACCCTAATCGCTTATCCTTAAACTCTAAACCCTATCCCTAAACCCTCAACCCTCAACCTTAAACTTTAATCCCTCAACCCTAAACCTTAACCCCTCAACCCTAAACCCTAATACCTTATCCCTAAACCCTAATCTCTCAACCCCAAACCCTAAACCTTATCCCTATTCCTAAACCCACAACCCTCGACACTATACCTTAAACCCTAATCCCTTATCCCAAAACCCTCAACCCTAAACCCTATCCCTAAACCTTTAACCCTAAACCCTCAACCTTAAACCCTAAACCCCAATCCCTTAACCCTAAACCCTAAACCCTCTCCCTAAACCCTCAACCCTCAAAACTATACCTTAAGCCCTAATCCCTCAACCCTAAACCCTAATCCCTTATCCCTAAACCCTAAACACTATCCCTATTCCTAAACCCTCAACCCTTGACACTATACCTTAAACCCTAATCCCTTATCCCTAAACCCTAAACCCTATCCCTCAACCCTCGACACTATACCTTAAACCCTAATCCCTTATCCCTAAACCCTAAACCCTATCCCTCAACCCTCAACCCTTAAACCTTAAACCCTAAAACCTATCCCTAAACCCTCAACCCTTGACACTATATCTCAAACCTTAATCCCTTAACCCTCAACCCTAAAGCCTCAACCCTCAATCCTTAAACCTTCAACCCTAAACCCTATCCCTAATCCCTCTACGCTCGATACTCTACCTTAACCCTAATCTCTCAACCCTCAACCCTATCCCTAAACCCTCAACCCTTAACCTTAAACCCTAATCTGTCAACCCTAAACGTTAATCCCTCAACCCTAAACCTTAAACCCTCAACCCTCAACACTATACCTTAAACCCTAATACCTCAACCCTAAACCCTAATCCCTCAACCCTAAACCCTATCCCTAAACCATCAACCCTCAACCCTCAACCTTAAACCCTAATCGCTCAACCCTAAACCCTAATCCCTCAACCCTCAACCCTAAACCCTTAACCCTCAACACTATACCTTAAATTCTAATCCCTCAACCCTAAACCCTAATCCCTCAACCCTAAACCCTAATCCCTTATCCCTAAACCCTAAACGCTATCCCTAAAGCCTCAACCCTTAACCCTCAAACCTTAAATCCTCAACCCTATCCCTAAACCCTAAACCCTAAACACTATACCTTAAACCCTTATCCCTCAACCCTAAACCCTAATCCCTTATCCATAAACCCTAAACCCTCTCCCTAAAGCCTTAACCCTTATACCTTAAATCCTAAACCCTATCCCTAAACCCTTAACCCTCGACACTATACTTTAAGGCCTTTACCTTATCCCTAAACCTTTATCCCTAAAGCCTTAACCCTCAACCCTTAAACCTTAAATCCTAAACCCTATCCCTAAACTCTCAACCCTCAAAACTATACCTTAAACCCTAATCCCTCAACCCTAAACCCTAATCGCTCAACCCTTAAACCATTAATACCTCAAACCTTTAACCCTCAACCCTTAAACCCTAAACCCTTGACCCTTAAACCCTAAACCCTTAAACCCTCAACCCTTATCCACCCCTCTCCTCACTAATCTGCCTCACCCCCATCTCTCCCCTATCTCTCTCACCCCTCTCTCCCTAGGTTGTAGGTCTCTCAATTGTATATCTCTAATGACTCTCTAGATATTTCCCTTCCTCTCCACCTCTCTCAACCTTGAACATTATCCCTCAACTATAAACTCTCAACCATCAACCCTATACCCTCAACCATATACTTAAGCCCTAATCCCTCAATCCTCAACCCTATACCTTAAACCCTGAATCCTACACCCACAAACCCTCATCCCTATATCATATAACCTCACCCTTATGCCCTAAACCTTGAATATTGTGCCTCAACCCTATACTTAAATTAAACCTAAACCATACACTCTCAACCTAAGTCACCCTATGCCTTATATACCGTCAATCCATATCGTAAAGCCTAAACCCAATATCCTAAACCCTAATCCCCATGCCTTACACACTTAATCTTATACACTCAACAAGTTGAATATTAACCCTCAACCCTCTAACCTCTACCCTGTACCCTCTACTTATTACTTAATCCCTAATCTCTCAAACCTCAACCCTATACCTTAAACCCTAAACCCAAAAATCTCAACCCTCAACCCTAAAAACTATACGAGCTCAGGTCCTTATATACCCTAAACCCAAAACCCTTACATACATATGTTGGCAAGAGACATTGCTATGCACATTGGGTGTTGTCATTGATGGAAATTGAATCTACCTTACACATACGCATTACATCATTTGATCATATCGGAAGTCAAAGTGCAGATTTATCTAAGTCTAGATAGACAGGAATAGAGCATTTGACAGGGTTCAACATATTAGTCTGCATTTCTCCACAGGTAATCACATTGTGCTACAGATCTGAGGGAATGTTAAGGGATATCAGGGCCACCTAAATCCAAGCTTTTAGCCTCCGGTGATGAAGGGATTGAAAGTTGCATGCATATGAGTATCAGGTTCTAGTTAAACAGTCCAGTTTAGTGAAGAACAGGCTGACTTGGTATTTGATCATTGTGCGGATTAGGAAAAGTTGTTGGTTGAGTAATTTGTGAGATCTGGTGGTATTGGCTGACATGTAAGGTAACTTGGATATAGAGGTTTTGGTCCGCATTGATGTTTGTGCATGGATTTAGCTGAAAGAACAGTGCTCTTAAAAAATCTCTAAGTTTTTTCTTAAGGCCGACTGTAGTTGACACAATTTCATGTAGCGGATATATATAATTGATGAGTTCAAGCATTTCAAAGAGTAGTGGTGTGTATATAAATGGATAGATGTGAATCAGAGTAGAATCAAGTGCGAAGTGAAGAGATCTAAGCTCTAGATTATAGCAGAGCAGTGAAGCAGGGCAGAGAAAGATGAAGTGTGCAAAGTTAGTGTACTAAGCTTAACCAGAACTGTAATCTTGCATTGTTAGATGCTAATTCTTAGTTCAAATATTCTAGTAAACTTTTGTAATTGATTTGTAGGTAGTGAGCCTCCTTGAGTAGTGAGCTTTGGACAGTGAGCCCTAAGGCATGTGCCTTCCCCATTTGTAATACTTTTAATAGAGTATAAATTTCTTGTGGGTTAACCCCCACCATTGTTTTTCCCTTAATTAGGTTTCCACAAAAAAATCCTGGTGTTCATGTGTTTTGATCTTGTTGTTTCTATTCTAGTGTTCATGCTTCTTTCTTTTGGATGTATGTGATAAATTAATAAAGGAACAAAGTAATAAGTTTTGCAGAACACTGATTCACCCCCCTCTTAGTGTTCCTTAATTTCAACAATTGGTATCAGAGCAAGGTTCCTTGTAAGAAGTTTAACAACTTAAGGAAGATTTGGGAAGGTAGTTTAATGGGTTCATCTAGGTATTTTGATGGCATCAGTGAATAGATTGAACTTGCTTTAGAAGATATCGATCAGTCCAGAGCAGAAGTCAAAGAACTGCAAGAGAACCTTAAAGATGCTGATGATTTCATTCAGACTTTAAAAAATCAACTAGGAAAATCCAATGAAAAGAGAAGGGAGCTACTTCATCAGCTAGCAAATCAGAATGAAGACAATGACATGGATGAGACCCTAAAGGAGAAGACAAAAGAATGTGAGAAGATAGCAAAAGAAGTTATTGTTCTAAAACATGAGATGGAATCCAGGGTGATGAGACTAACCAAGTAAATTGAGGAAAGGAAGAAGGTTGAAGAAAAATTGAATCCATCTCTGAAAGAAAGAACAAAAGAATGGTGCAGATTGGATAGGATAATTGGTCATCTAGAGTCTGATCTACAAGAAACTAGGGACAATGAGGGAGAACCTGAAAGACACATTGTCATTCTCAAACATGACCTAGAAGTTGCAAATGAATATAAAGAGAAATTCAAAATAAGCTCAGCTAAACTTGAGGCACTGTTAGATAGTTAGAAGATGGTAGATGATAAGCATCGTCTAGGATTTGAGAAAGGTGAAAGCTCTGGATCTGGTCAAAGAAATCTTGAAGTAAGAAATCAAGGAAGGAAACCTAGAAGGCCTTCGATAAGATAACCTAATGCTCAAAGGTATCCATCTTTCAATGGCAATTGTTTCAAATGCAATAAGTATGGTCATAGAGATAATCAATG
The DNA here is from genome assembly GCA_027924645.1 of Cunninghamia lanceolata. Classification (NCBI taxonomy): domain Eukaryota; kingdom Viridiplantae; phylum Streptophyta; class Pinopsida; order Cupressales; family Cupressaceae; genus Cunninghamia; species Cunninghamia lanceolata. Next base: position 294,375 of record BSBN01000953.1, on the reverse strand, counting down.
CAAAAGTAAAGTGAATCAAAATGCATCATCTTTCTCCAGTCAATGCTTTAACTGTAAAAGGATAGGCCATAAGGTTGAGGAATGCAGAAGTGGATCAAGAAATCCTCCTAAGAAAAAAAGTGTTCAATGGAAGACGTTTTACTTGCAATAAGTTTGGGCATATTGCAATGCAATGCAGATCTAAACCTACTCCAACATGTAATTGTCAGAGAAATAAGATTATATGTTTCAACTGCAACAAATCTGGACATATTGCTAACAAAAAGATGAACTCATAGGTAGGAAGAACAGAGCAGAAGATGGACAAACACAAAGGCAAAATAGATGTGAATGAAATCTAGAAATAAATGAATAAAACTGTTGCAAGTATGGGCCTAACCGGTGTTGTCATTGATGTCAACTTACTCCTGTTGCATTGATGAAAAGGATTGGATGAGCTGAGTGCTAAGGATATTGAGAAAATTAGTCTTAATCAGAAACAGAGAAGAACAGTGAAGACAGTAAGGTAAATATCCAAGATAAGATGACTACCAGAGGATGCGGTTCAAAGGGTTTGTAGATATGAGTCTTGAGATGATCCAGTAAAGATTTCAGAGGTCCACATGAAGATCTGAAGGAGTTGTGGCCACTCAAGTAAAATTGGTTCCGGCAGGTGTTCAGAGGTGACAGAGTGACACAGATAGGTCTGGTGAGATCCAGAAATGCATTATCCTATTCTGTGGATTTGAGGGAGTGCTGAGAAGTCTTTATGAAGTGTCAACTCAATTGGTTCGTGGTTTGAAGGTCCGTAAGTATCTATTCCTTTGTGACAGTGATGACAAACTATGTTCTTGAGGTGCCGGATGAAGGAGAGAAGGATTTTAGTAAGCAGATAAAGTGCGGATGTTCTTGGTGATTCAAGAAATCTTGTGGAGGTCTTTGGATCATATCCAGTTTGTGTTGGTGGTCCGCATTGGAGTTGGAGCTCACAATTAAAGAATAACTCCCAGATGATGGTGTTCTTCTTGAGTCTGGCCAACCGGATGAGTTACACATCTTGCGGATGTTCTTGTGGATGTTTGCTGACTTAGATGATTATTCCTAAGTCAATGTCTTGTATATATATGAAATTGTAAAGTCATTTCAATGTGTGTCGTGTGGAGATGTGAGTGTGGTAGCGAGGAAGAAAGCGAAAGGCAGAGCAGAAGTGTTGGGCTTAAATGGAACCGATTCAAGCATGGTGAAGATGCTATTCTCTAGTTCAAGTATGTGATACGTATTATCTTGTAAATAGTGAGTCTCTTGTAGGCAATGAGCCTCTTGTGAACAGTGTGCTCGGGCAGTGAGCCCTAATTGGCATGTGTCATTTTGTTCTTTCTATTCTTCTAACAGAGAATACAATCTTGGGTTAATCACCCCGTGGTTTTTCCCTTAATCGAGTTTTCCATGTCAAAATCTTGGTGTCTTATGTGTTGATGTGTTTCTGCTCTTGATTTAATGCATTATGCTTCCATGATTGATTTATTGATATGCTGCTAAATCACAAGAAGGATTTAAGTGTGTAATTGGACAGAAATTTTTTGACAATTGATTTACCCCCCCTCTTAGTTGTCTGTCCTGAATCTAACAATTGGTATCAGAGCCAAGTTCCTCTAAAAGGAGCTTAACCGCTTAAGGAGATCCAGGATGTCATCCTACAAGAAGGATAGTCCAAAGTTTGATGGAACCAATTTTAATCTTTGGAAAAGTCGCATGAAATGTCACTTGCAATGTATGGGAATGCAGTACTGGACCATGGCTTCAACTAAGTATACTCCTCCACAGGGTGGCCCGAAAGCCCCAAATGAAATCACAGATGTTGAAAACAATTTGTAGACTATAGAAGCTCTTCTAAGCACATTATCTGATTCAGAACTTTCAAATGTTGTTGACCTACCAACTACTTTTGAGATTTGGGAAAAATTGGAACTTCTGCATGAAGGAGACAAGTATGTTAAATGTGCAAGGCTATAGAGTCTGAAAGGGAAATTTGAAAATCTGAAGATGAGAGAAGATGAAAATATCACTACTTTCATGCCAAGAGTAAATGAGCTTGTTTATGGAATTAGATGTGCTGGTGGAGTCTTGGATGAAGATGAGATTGTTGGCAAAATTCTCAAATCCCTTCTCGCTTCTTATAAAATCAAGGTTGCTACCATTGAAGAATTCATAGCCCATACAACTATCACAAGAGATCAATTGGTTGGTAAATTGACTGCATTTGAAATGACTGAGTTTGGAGATGCCCCCCCAAAACTGAATCAACATTCAAAGTCAGTGCTTCTGTAAAAGGAAAACAAAGGTTTGATTCAGGAGAGAACTCTTCAAGGAAACTATCATGGTATGAAAAAACAAGAAAAGACTTGGAAGAAGAGGAAACTAAAACTGCTCAGCTTGAAGCCTTTATTGCAAAAAGACTGCCAAGAGGATTTGGTAAGTATGAAGGGAAATTGCCTTTTAAGTGTTTTAACTGCAATAAGATTGGTCATTTTGCCTCAAAGTGTCTGAAAAGATTTTCAAGGCCAAATCCTAATAGATCAAGGTTCCAAAAGAATTGTTACTATGTTCATGAAAAGGATGATAATGAAGGAGTAACAGATGATGAATCAGAGACAGGAAACAAATCTGAAAGTGATTGGGTGTTTATTGCCATCAAGGAAGAAGATCTAATGCCCTCTGAATCTATCAATCATAAAGTTGAAGAAAGAGCTCTGGCTGCCCAAGTTGAAGAAAATGATGATTGGGTCATTGACAGTGGATGCTCTCACCATATGATAGGTGACAAAAATAAGTTCTTAGATTTGGAAAGGTATGAAGGAGGAGTGGTAAAGTTTGGTGATAATTCTGCTAGTAGAATCAGAGGTAGAGGAACTATTTCTTTTGATGGAAAGAACAAAATTGATAATGTATTGTATGTTGAAGGATTGAAGCACAATCTTCTCAGTGTTGGACAGTTGGTGGACAAAGGCTATGATCTCCAATTCAAGAACAGAAAATGCAAGATCTTTGAAAGTTCTGGAACAAAGATTGCATCCGGTACTTAGACAAAAGGTAATATCTTCCATTTAGTTGGTACCGGTAAAAGTTGTCTATTTGTGCAAGTTGATCAGAGTTGGCTATGGCATAGGAGGATGTGTCATGTGAATTTTGATAATATTATAAAGATAAGCAACACTCAAGCTATAAGAGATCTTCCAAAACTGGTGAAACCTACAAATAGTTTGTGCAAAGAATGTTAGTTGGGAAAACAAAGTAGAGTCTCATTTAAAAGCAAAGAACAATCTTCTACCAAAATATTAGACTTAGTTCACACTGATCTATGTGGTCAGGCAAGAATCAAGAGTGTGCAAGGTGATAGATACTTCATGTTACTAATTGATGACTACTCTCGGATGATGTGGGTAACTTTTCTGAAAGAGAAATCAGAAGCTTTTGAGAAATTCAAAATATTCAAGGCTATGGTAGAGAATGAAACCAGATTAAAATTAAAGTGTCTGAGGTCTGATAGAGGTGGAGAATTCACATCCGGTGAGTTCATAGAATTTTGTGAGAAACATGGAATAAAGAGACAGTTGTCTACTCCTAGGACTCCACAACAGAATGGAGTAGTGGAGAGAAAGAACTGGACCATCCAGGAAGCATCTAGGACAATGATGATGGAAGCAAATTTTCCTTAGATCTATTGGAGAGAAGCCGTCAGCACTCTAGTCTATACTCTAAATCAAGTTCAAATCAAAAGCAATACCAGTAAGACTCCTTATGAACTTTGGTTTAACATCACTCCTACTGTGAGTTATTTCAGAGTTTTTGGTAGCAAATGTTACATCAAAAGAGATGAAGATCTAGGCAAGTTTGATGCTAGAAGTGATGAAGGAATATTCTTGGGTTACTCTACTCAAAGCAAAGCTTACCGGTGTTATAACAAGAGACTGAGAAAGATTATAGAAAGTACAAATGTGAAGGTTGATGAAGGAATTGAAAAAATCTCAAGGTTTTATGAATATGATGAAGATGATCAGAATGGTGTTCTGATTCAAGGAGCCCAAGCCCCTTCTACAACTCAGATTCAAACTGATTCGGTAAATTAGGAAGAAGAGATGAGTTTCAATGAGCCTGATCAAGAATCAGAAGTGCAAGAAAATCCCAAAGTTCCCAAGTATGTAAGACTGAACCACTCTGAAGATCAAATCATAGGTGATAAAATCAAAGGTGTACAAACAAGAAGGAGAATTGCTCAAGATTCAGATGAGTATTGTCTGATTTCAAAGATTGAACCTAAGACAGTAAATGAAGCCTGCAATGATGAAAACTAGACTAAAGCAATGGAGGAAGAGCTGATGCAAATTGAGAAAAATCACACTTGGGATCTTGTTCCCAGACCTAGAAACAAGAATGTGATTGGAACAAAATGAGTCTTCCGGAACAAACTGAATGAAGTTGGTGAAGTAATCAGAAATAAAGCCATATTGGTCTGCAAGGGTTACTCTCAAATTGAAGGAGTTGATTTTGAAGAGACTTTTGCTCTAGAGGCAAGAATCGAAGTAGTCAGATTATTTCTTGCTTTTGTTGCCTTGAAAGACTTCAAAGTATATTAGATGGATGTCAAGTCTGCCTTCCTAAATTGTGACTTGGAAGAAGAAGTATACATTGAGCAACCAGATGGATTTCAATTGTCTGATCATGGTGATATGGTCTACAAGTTGAAGAAAGCCCTGTATGGACTAAAGCAAGCCCCAAGAGCCTGGTATGAAAGATTGGATAAGCATCTTTTGAAGATTGGTTTCAACAAAGGTACTGCTGACAGTAATTTGTATTTCAAAATTGATCATGAAAACATCTTGATTGTTGAAATGTTTGTTGATGACATCATTTTTGGAGGAAGAGATAGCATGTGTAAAACTTTTGTAAATCAAATGAAAAGTGAATTTGAGATGTCCATGCTTGGGGAAATGAATTTCTTCTTGGGTCTACAAATCACTCAAACAAATAAAGGAATCTTCATTTCTTAGACCAAATATGTGAAAGAATTCTTGAAGAAATTTGGGATGGAAGACTCAAAACCAATGAATACTCCCATGGCAACCAGATGTAAATTGGGTAAAGATGTTGACTCTCCTAAGACTGATCAGAAAAAGTACAGGTCAATGATTGGAGGTGTTGGTACCCATTTTGGCCTAGAGGTTGAGCTTGCATGTTGGAGGGTTTCTTCATTTAAACCCTAGGTCTTCTTGTCCATCGGCAAGAGCTTGGCCTATCGGCGAGCTTTTTTTTGTTCCCTCCGATGTGTTTGGTTTGGCCGATGGAAATGCCATCGGTGTGATATTCATCGTCGGCAGGCTTCATTTGTGGTTGGCCGATGGATGTTATCGGTGTGTGTTGTATTGTCGACGTGAGTGTTTTGAGTTGTGCCGACGATGGGGGGCTTGGCCGATGGGACCAAGGAGGATGTGTCTATCGAGGTGACAAGTTCTATCGGTGTAGGCATTTTGTTGTTCGCCGATGGCTTTGGTCATACCGACAAGCGAGGAATGTGGAGACTTCATCGGTGAGAGTTTGGTCCATCAGCTGGGGAGCTTTGGGTTTAGCCGATAGTGTTGATATCGCCGATGGAGGGATTTGGAACGAGCATCGGTGTGACTTTGTGCAATTGGCCGAGGAGTTTTTGACTTGCCCAATGGTGTATGTCACACCGACGGAAGGAGGAGGCTAGGGTCCATCGGCGTGAGTTGTGTTGTTGGTGAGCATCTTTTCTGTTACGCTGATGGTCTATGTCTTGGCGACGGGCATTTTTGGAGTGGACCATCGGGATGACTTAGTATGTCGGCAAGGGAATTTTGGGCTAGCCCGACAGTTGTTGTCTGGCCGACGAAGTATGTTTTGGTGGCCATCGGGGAGACTCGTATTGTCGGTGGGAGTCTGGAGAGTTAGCCTGATGGTCAGTCTCTGGCCGATGAGGGGAATGTAGTGAAACGGTCAGCGAGACTATTGAGGTTGGCCAGAGGATTTTTGGATGCTCCGATGGAGGGAGTCACACCGATGGGGGTGCAGAGTGTAGTTTGTGGTCATCGGCCAGACTATTGATGTCGAGATGAGTTTTGTGGAGTTGGCCGATGGTTCTTCTCTGGCCGATATGGAAGTTGTAGGCTTTCGAGAGGTGTCGTCGGCGAGACTTGATAGATCGGCAGGAGGATTTGGGAGTTGGCCGGTGGCCTGGGTCTGGGCGATGGGCTTTGGGCGAAGGAGCGTGTGTCGAGCATGGCAAAAGCACTCGACACCTATTATGCAAGTGACTATGCTTTTAAACTACTAAGGTGGTCTCTGCACCATGCATGTGGGATTAATCTCCCTGCATTATTTTGAACCTGTGGTAAACGCATTTTCGCGGGAACTTCATTTTGATTGCTGCAACTAATTTCTCGATGGCTGCAGGTGGTTGAGCCATCAATGGCGACTGTAACAGGGATATGGGTGACGATACAAGTGATTAAACTGCTCGATTGTGAATGAGGACTTCCATACGGTGGCGCAAGGCTCGAGGCCTCCCTATCAACTCTCCTGCCTACTGCATTGATAAATTCTGAGCACCATTCCTTTGAAGGATCTGTATCTGGCAAATTTTGATATTTTGTCATGTAATTAATTGCTGCAGGTACACTTTCTGGCCAATATAGGCAGACTGTGTTACCATTTTTGTGGTTGTTGAAAAGTGGAACATTTGGCTCTGTGACACAATACAGTTGGTTTTGGTTGCTCTATCCATAAAAACTTGTGAGTTTATTTATCTCTTGTTGTACGTTTTTGCATGAATCCACTGATTTCATGGTTAATTTTATATGAGAAATGCTATGTTAGCATGTGTTTTGTTAATTCTGTCTCCAGTATTGCATGTATCTTTCTTCTGAGTCTAGATATTTAAGCAATGTTTGAGACTCTAGAACATAGAATTCCTGTGTTGAATGTCTGATCTCTTAACTTCTACTCAAGGGGTAGATTAAATTGTTCTCAGATTGAACATTGGGAAGGGTATACTGTAGTAGGGATGCCATAAGTATAGATAGCTTAACACTATGTATTGGGAGATATCTGTAAGGCAGGTATCATATGTGTCCCCCTGAAATCCAGTTTTAGTTGTTCATGCATATCATTCACAGGTGTATGTCTATTGACTCCAGGCCCTGGATAGGCACCGATCTAGCTTTGTCTTTGTGTTATATACCATGTCCAGCTTTGCATCCAAATATAAAATCAAAACCAAACTCTAAAACAACCATTAGGACATTAGAATTAGTTTTAGGATCCTCAGTCCTCTGTCTACAACTGCAAATAGGCCCAAAGCTAGCCCCTTTGCTCTTATCTTACAGTTTTGGTCTACTTACAGGAGGACTTATCTGCATTCTGTCAGCATCCCAGCCTTGTATGTATATCCTCATGGATGTTGAGTAGGGAATCCCCCCCTAGGTTTTGCAGAGCCTGAAGAAGAAGAGGAGATAAAATATAGAGTCTATCTCCTACACTGTTGGCCCCTGGCCCAGAGATCCTGTTGATTATTGATGGCTACCTTGTAGGGAAATCTAGGAATAAGCATCCAGTCTGGGAAAAAACCAACAGAAATTGGTGACTCCGTTGGGGAGATCAATGTCATATCCATGAAAGTTTGAGTCTACGAGATTGAAGAATTAGGCCTGGATGTGTTTGTTGCAGCAGAGAAAAAGGTTGTATATGTGACTCTGCTGGTGGATGACCCAGAAAGAAAGAAATCAATTTGCAGCTTCAGCTTGTTTGAAGCTCATTCCTCTCCAAGGAGGTGGCGACTCTACATCAAAGAACCTGATAAAAGAATAAAATCAGTCAGAGAAGAATTTGCAGCTCCTGCAACATATCCAGGCATTTCATATTGTTTGACAAACTCCCTATTTGGTGAGATAGCACTGGTTAAAAGGGAAACATTGGTGAAAGCAGAGCTTGCATGCTTTTATTAAAACTTATTCTGTATTTCAAAGGGCATGCAATGTTGCTAAAAAGACTCATTTAAAGGACTTTAGGAAAGTTTGAAAAAACAGTCTAAATTTTGAGTGCCTAAAGTCATTGTTTATAGAAAATCTGAGTAAAGAGGAGGGTTGCAAAAACATAAAGGATGTATTATCAGCCTATGCACCCTTGTGAAGTGTCAAGTACAAAAATGTATAGTAGTCAGTCCCAACAATGTAATAAAAGAAGTTTCAACATAGACAGATATAAGCCCATAAATTTCAGTGGCATTTGTGGCTATCCAAATGCTCTTCCACCTAAAATCAGAATTTTTTTGCCTAAATTTAATGGTATAAAGGATGAATCAGCTGAGAGACACTTGCAGCAGTTTATAAATGTGATAGATGACTTTGAAATTGACCATGAGGATGTGGTTATGAGATTATTTGTTCAATCTCTAGATGAAGATTCAAGGGACTGGTTTTCCTACCTTCCAGCTCACTCTGTCAGCTCTTGGCATGGTTTTAAATCTGCATTTCTAGTACAATATGGTGAAAGAATATCTAAATATGCAGTTATTAGTAATTTTATGTACATCCATATTGAAGAAGGTGAGTTGATCCCAGCCTTTAACCTCAGATTTATGAGGGCATTGAATAGAATTCCAGAATGCATGAGACCTAATGATGCACTGTGCTTAGTTGTCTATTTGGGAGCTTTTGATAAGAAAATGAGTTACAGATTAAGAGACAAGGAGCCCACCACATTGCATCAGGCACATCAGTTTGCAATAGATATTGAAAACAATTGGAGGTATGGAATACAAAAGGGTTATTTTTCTGAAAATTTTTGTTGTCCTGCAGCCCCCGATGTTAATGAAAGATTTAATTCAGGAGTTGACAATGAATGTCAAAGTATTCACACCCCTGTTGTCCCAGTTTTTGCATCATTTCAAGTTGATGATGTTTCTATTATAAAGGAGGATGTCTTGTTTTGCCCAACAAATGAAGTTGAAAACAATGGTTTTTCAAGTAATATTTACATACCAGCCCTTATCAAAGAGCCATCATGTTTAAATGATCCAGTTGTGCAAGGTTGTGATCATGTGGATCAACAGTCAGTATCAGTTTCATCAGGAAGTATTAGAGGGATGGAGAATGATGTAGATAGCTCAACTTCAGAATGCATTGAAACAGCAGAAATCTTGTATATGGGGCAATCAGTTGATAGAAATGATATCCATGATCAATTCATGGATCAGGTTTGTTCTTCTTATGACTCTAGATCTGATAGTACTAAAGAAGAATTGGAGTATCATGAAGAAGAAGCAGAGGCCTTTGCGGTGAGTGTTAATCCCCTTTATGATGAGTCTACAGATGCCTTTGATGCTGTGAATCTTGACTTTCAGTGGTGTAGGATTAATCCTCTTTTTGAGGATGATGATGAATATAAGGAGACTATTGACCTTGGTGTTACATCAGTTTGTGAGTGGGGGGCATATGAATCAAATATCTTCAGTTCTTGTGAAGATACTATGGATTTGCAAACTGTGAATGATGGATGTTCATCATCACCTGGTTTAGATATGTGCAACATTGGGTGTGTGGATCAGGATTTGTTTTCAATATCAGTAGATATTGGGGGTCTCATTTTTTCTGAGTATTTTGAGTTTTTGGATCAGCTGGATGAGTGCCTGATGGTGTGCAGTAGCCAGATAAATGATGAAGACTGCCAAGAGCAGTATGATGTACCATCTAAAGAGTATAACATGCATATGTTGCTTAATGCTGAAGGATTTTTTAGCATGTATGGTTGCAAGTTTGATTTTGAAATGCAGAGTGACGGAGGCAGTACTACAAGTGGCAAGCTATCAAAGGTGGTGGAATATCTAATTGAGCAAATGACCTTATGGACAAACTATGCCAATTTTTTCAGTTGGGATTAGGATCTTTCAGTTTGGAATCAGGCATTTGGCAGGAAAAAATTTTGGTTCTTCCTTTTTGGCTACCCGGGGCCACCCAAGTGATGAATAAAATATAGTTTTTGTGCAGGTTGGTGCAATGATTGACTCTGTTGCCCAATAGATATGGCCCAATTTGTGGAACCAGAGATTCTGGGGTCCTCGCTACAGTTTTGCACCTGCACGTCCCCAGACAGAGCCAGTGTTGGTACCCATTTTGGCCTAGAGGTTGAGCTTGCATGTTGGAGGGTTTCTTCATTTAAACCCTAGGTCTTCTTGTCCATCGGCAAGAGCTTGGCCTATCGGCGAGCTATTTTTTGTTCCCTCCGATGTGTTTGGTTTGGCCGATGGAAATGCCATCGGTGTGATATTCATCGTCGGCAGGCTTCATTTGTGTTTGGCCGATGGATGTTATCGGCGTGTGTTGTATTGTCGGCATGAGTGTTTTGAGTTGTGCCGACGATGGGGGGTTTGTTCGATGGGACCAAGGACGATGTGTCTATCGAGGTGACAAGTTCTATTGGTGTAGGCATTTTGTTGTTCGCCGATGGCTTTGGTCATACCGACAGGCGAGGAATGTGGAGACTTCATCGGTGAGAGTTTGGTCCATCAGCTGGGGAGCTTTGGGTTTGGCCGATAGTGTTGATATTGCCGATGGAGGGATTTGGAACGAGCATCGGTGTGACTTTGTTCGATTGACCAAAGAGTTTTTGACTTGCCCGATGGTGTATGTCACACTGACGGAAGGAGGAGGCCAGGGTCCATCGGCGTGAGTTGTGTTGTCGGTGAGCATCTTTTCTGTTACGCCGATGGTCTATGTCTTGGCGACGGGCGTATTTGGAGTGGACCATTGGGATGACTTAGTATGTCGGCGAGGGAATTTTGGGCTAGTCCGACGGTTGTTGTCTGGCCAACAAAGTATGTTTTGGTGGCCATCGGGGAGACTCGTATTGTCGGTGGGAGTTTGGAGAATTAGCCTGATGGTCAGTTTTTAGCCGATGAGGGGAATGTAGTGAAATGGTCGGCGAGACTATTGAGGTCAGCCAGAGGATTTTTGGATGCTCTGATGGAGGGAGTCACGCCGACGGGGGTGCAGAGTGTAGTTTGTGGTCATCGGCCAGACTATTGATGTCGGGATGAGTTTTGTGGAGTTGGCCGATGGTTCTTCTCTGGCTGATATGGAAGTTGTAGGCTTTCGGGAGGTGTCGTCGGTGAGACTTGATAGATCGGCAGGAGGATTTGGGAGTTGGCCGATGGCCTGGGTCTGGGCGATGGGCTTTGGGTGAAGGAGCATGTGTCGAGCGTGGCAAAAGCACTCGACACCTATTATGCAAGTGACTATGCTTTTAAACTACTAAGGTGGTCTTTGCACCATGCATGTGGGATTAATCTCCCTGCATTATTTTGAACCTGTGGTAAACGCATTTTGGCGGGAACTTCATTTTGATTGTTGTGACTGATTTCTCGATGGCTGTGGGTGGTTGACCCATCAATGGCAACTGTAGCAGGGATATGGGTGACGGTACAAGTGATTAAACTACTCGATTGTGAATGAGGACTTCCATACGGTGGCACAAGGCTCGAGGCCTCCCTGTCAACTCTCCTGCCTACTGCATTGATAAATTCTAAGTGCCATTCCTTTGAAGGATCTATATCTAGCAAATTTTGATATTTTGTCATGTAATTAATTGCTACAGGTACAGTTTCTAGCCAATATAGGCAGACTGTGTTACCATTTTTGTGGTTGTTGAAAAGTGGAACATTTGGCTTTGTGACACAATACAATTGGTTTTGGTTGCTCTATCCATAAAAACTTGTGAGTTTATGTATCTCTTGTTTTACGTTTTTGCATGATCCACTGATTTCATGGTTAATTTTATATGAGAAATGCTATGTTAGCATGTGTTTTGTTAATTCTGTCTCCAGTATTGCATGTATCTTTCTTCTGAGTCTGGATATTTAAGCAATGTTTGAGACTCTAGAACATAGAATTCCTGTGTTGAATGTCTGATCTCTTAACTTCTGCTCAAGGGGTAGATTAAATTATTCTTAGATTGAACATTGGGAAGGGTATACTGTAGTAGGGATGCCATAAGTATAGATAGCTTAACACTCTGTATTGGGAGATATCTGTAAGGCAGGTATCATATGTGTCCCCCTGAAATCCAGTTTTAGTTGTTCATGCATATCATTCACAGGTGTATGTCTATTGACTCCAGGCCCTAGATAGGCACCGATCTAGCTTTGTCTTTGTGTTATATACCATGTCCAACTTTGCATCCAAATATAAATTCAAAACCAAACTCTAAAACAACCATTAGGACATTAGAATTAGTTTTAGGATCCTCAGTCCTCTGTCTACAACTGCAAATAGGCCCAAAGCTAGCCCCTTTGCTCTTATCTTACAGTTTTGGTCTACTTACAGGAGGACTTATCTGCTTTCTGTCAGCATCCCAGCCTTGTATGTATATCCTCATGGATGTTGAGTAGGGAATCCCCCCCTAGGTTTTGAAGAGCCTGAAGAAGAGGAGATAAAATATAGAGTCTATCTCCTACACTGTTGGCCCCTGGCCCAGAGATCCTGTTGATTATTGATGGCTACCTTGTAGGGAAATCTGGGAATAAGCATCCAGTCTGGGAAAAAACCAACAGGAGGATTGTTGTATCTCACTCAAACTAGACCTAGCATTATGAATGTTGTGGGTCTTATTGCTAGATTTCAAGCTGATCCTAGACAATCTCATGTCATGGAAATCAAGAGGATTTTTAGATATCTAAAAGGAATAGTTGAGTATGGATTGTGGTATCCCAGAGATCATAATTTCTCTCTTCATGCATATACAGATGCAGATTGGGCAGGAGATGTGGATAACCGGAAGAGTACTAGTGGTGGAGCATTCTTTTTGGGGAAGAGATTGGTTTCTTGGCTGAGCAAGAAACAAGAGGTAATATCTCTGTCCACTACAGAAGCAAAATATATTTGCAGCAGCAGGTAGTTGCACTCAAGTTTTGTAGATGAAACAAATGCTAAGAGACATAAGAGTGGAGTATGAGGAGCCTATCAGAATCTTATGTGATAATTCAAGTGCAATAAATATCTTTAAGAATCCGGTGTTGCATTCAAAGACTAAGCATATATCTATCAAGTTTCACTTTCTGAGAGAGCAAGTGAACAAGAATGAAGTAAGATTGGAGTTTGTGCCTTCCAAGGATCAGATTGCAGACATATTCACTAAACCTCTACCTAAGGACTCTTTTGAGTATCTCAGGGAAAAGTTAGGGGTTATTGCCCCTCTAGTGATGAACTAAGGTGCACTAGAGTGCATCAGTCTGGTAGATACCACAGTTATATCTTGTGGTCCAAATTGATGATAGGGAGCTGCAACTCAGGGGGAGTAGCTGGTTCTAAAGGGTTAGAGTTGCAAGTATGTGCCCTTTGCCATTGATGTCAAAGGGGGAGAGAAGACATGTGAAAAACAAGTGGTTACTGATCAAAAGGGGAGCATGAAAGGAAGAGAAGACATGTGAGTGGTTGTTGCTGTTAGGGGGAGCTGTGATAGTAAGGAGAAGTTCTTGTCTTGTTGGTCAAAATAGTTTTTCACATCATATGTTGCCATCAATGACAAAGGGGGAGATTGTTGCAAGTATGGGCCTAACCAGTGTTGTCATTGATGTCAACATACTCCTGTTGAATTGATGAAAAGGATTGGATGAGCTGAGTACTGGGGATATTGAGAAAATTAGTCTTAATCAGGAACAGAGAAGAACAGTGAAGATAGTAAGGTAAAGATCCAAGATAAGATGACTATCAGAGGATGTGGTTCAAAGGGTTTGTAGATGAGTCTTGAGATGATCCAGTAAAGATTTCAAAGGTCCACATGAAGATCTGAAGGAGTTGTGGCCACTCAAGTAAAACCGGTTCCGGCAGGTGTTCAGAGGTGACAGAGTGACACAGTTAGGTCTGGAGAGATCCAGAAATGCATTATCCTATTCTGCAGATTTGAGGGAGTGTTGAGGAAGTCTTTGTGAAGTGTCAACTCAATTGGTTCATGGTTTGAAGGTCTATAAGTATCTATTCCTTTGTGACAGTGATGACAGACTATGTTCTTGAGGTTCCAAATGAAGGAGAGAAGGATTTCAGTAAGCAGATAAATTGCAGATGTTCTTGGTGATTTAGGAAATCTTATGGAGGTCTTTGGATCATATCCAGTTCGTGTTGGTGGTCCGCATTGGAGTTGGAGCTCACAATTAAAGAATAACTCCTGGATGATGGTGTTCTTGAGTCTGGCCGACCGGATGAGTTACACGTCTTGCAGATGTTCTTGTGGATGTTTGCCAACTTAGATTATTATTCCTAAGTCAATGTCTTGTATATATATGAAATTGTAAAGTCATTTCAATGTGTGTCGTGTGGAGATGTGACTATGGTAGCGAGGAAGAAATCGAAAGGTAGAGCAGAAGTGTTGGGCTTAAATGGAACTGATTCAAGCATGGTGAAGATGCTATTCTCTAGTTCAAGTATGTGATACTTATTATCTTGTAGGCAGTGAGTCTCTTGTAGGCAGTGAGCCTCTTGTGAGCAGTGTGCTCGGGCAGTGAGCCCTAATTAGCATGTGCCATTTTGTTCTTTCTATTCTTCTAACAGAGAATACAATATTGGGTTAATCACCCCGTGATTTTTCCCTTAACCAGGTTTTCCACGTCAAAATCTTGGTGTCTTATGTGTTGATGTGTTTCTGCTCTTGATTTAATGCATTATGTTTCCATGATTGATTTATTGATATGCTGCTAAATCACAAGAAGAATTGAAGTGTGTAATTGGAAAGACAGTTTTTGACAACTGATTCACCCCCGCTCTCAGTTGTGTATCCTGAATCTAACAAAAACATGGGTGAAGAAAGATAGAAAGAATGAAGGTGATGGGTCCACACCAGAATTCGGTGTTGACAATTCCTCTGGGAACTGAAATGGGAGCTCTAGCTCAGGGGGAGTTGCATTGAAATCTAATTCCCCCTGCTAGTAAGTGGGTGCCTAAATTTGGCATGATGAATGAAGATAAAGAAGCCTATTGCAGATTTGTTGAAGAAAATTCTGGAACAAAAGAAGCTAATGTGATGGATTGTGGAGGAATTGAAGATTGACTGTATTCATAAATAGTGTAACCAGATGTATTAGGGAAGAACATTTATTACAATGAAGAATTAGGTTTTGCGAGGCATAAAAATCCATTCATTCATCATTTGAATCACTTTGCATTTGAAGAAAACAAGAAGAAGAGTGCTTGAGCTGAGATTTCAAAGGTTCAAAGTGTGACAGGCGAATTAATCAGCTAACCCTAATCCCGTGAAGAAAAAGGTATTTCTTTTGCAAAGATTTGAACTTGTGATCTTTTTGAAATGGCGACACCTCTAGTTGTGAATATCACTAAGAAACCTAGGCCAAAGTTTAAGAAGCATCCACACAAATTAGTAGAGGTCGATCTGTTAGGTGCCTTTTCAAGTATTTCGCATGGTGTGTTACACGTTGAAGATATTAGGGCTTATATATACACTGCCATAGATGAGTTTGGGGATTCGAAGCTAGTAGATTTGTTCAAGAATCATCTAAGGGATGAAATTGTGTTGCAAGTATGGGCCTAACCGGTGTTGTCATTGATGTCAACATACTCCTGTTGCATTAATGATAAGGATTGGATGAGCTATGTGCTGAGGATATTGAAAAAATTAGTCATATCAGGAACAAAAAAGAATAATGAAGACAGTAAGGTAAAGATCCAAGATAAGATGACTATCAAAGGATGTGGTTCAAAGGGTTTGTAGATATGAGTCTTAAGATGATCTAGTAAAGATTTCATAGGTCTGCATGAAGATCTAAAGAAGTTGTGGCTGCTCAAGTAAAACCGGTTCTGGCAGGTGTTCAGAGGTGACATAGTGACATAGATAGGTCCGGTGGGATCCAGAATTGCAATATCCTATTCTGTGGATTTGGTGGAGTGTTTAAGAAGTCCATGTGAAGTGATAACTCAATTGGTTAGTGGTCTGGAGGTTCGCAAGAATCTATTCCATTGTGACAGTGATGACAGACTATGTTCTTGAGGTTTTAGATGAAGGAGATAAGGATTTCAGTAAGCAGATGAAGTGTGGATGTTCTTTATGATTTATGCAAGCTTGTGGTGGTCTTTGGATCGTGTTTAGTTTGTGTTGGTGGTCCACATTAGAGTTTGAGCTCACAATTGAAGAATAACTTCTGGATGATGGTGTTCTTCCTAAGTTTAGCTGATCAGATAAATTACACATCTTGCGGATGTTCTTGTGGATGTTTGCCGACTTAGATGATTATTCCTAAGTCAATGTCTTGTATAAATAAGAAATTGTAAAGTCATTTCAAAGTGTGGTAGTGAGGAAGAGAGTGAAAGGCAGAGCAGAAGTTTTGGGCTTAAATGGAACTGATTCAAGCATGGTGAAGATGCTATTCTCCAATTCAAGTATGTGATACTTATTATTTTGTAGACAATGTGTCTCTTGTAGGCAGTGAGGCTCTTGTGAGTAGTGTGCTCGAGTAGTGAGCCCTAATTGGCATGTGCCATTTTGTTCTTTCTATTCTTCTAATAGAGAATACAATCTTGGGTTAATCACCCCGTGGTTTTTCCCTTAACCAGGTTTTCCACGTCAAAATCTTGGTGTCTTATGTGTTGATGTGTTTCTACTCTTGATTTAATGCATTATGTTTTCATGATTGATTTATTAATATGCTGCTAAATCACAAAGTGGATTTAAGTGTTTAATTGGAAGAAAATTTTTGACAACTGATTCACCCCCCCTCTCAGTTGTCTGTCCTGAATCTAACAATTGGTATCAGAGCTAAGTTCCTCTAAAAAGAGCTTAACCGCTTGAGGAGATCCAGGATGTCGTCCTACAAGAAGGATAGTTTGAAGTTTGATGGAACCAATTTTAATCTTTGGAAAAGTTGCATGCAATGTCACTTGCAATGTATGGGAATGTAGTACTGGACCATGGCTACAACAAAGTATACGCCTCCTCAGAATGGCTCGAAATCTGCAAGTGAAATCACAGATGCTGAAAACAATCTGCAAACTAAAGAAGCCCTTCTAAGCGCCTTGTCTGATTTAGAGCTTACAAATGTTGTTGATCTACAAACTGCTTTTGAGATTTGGGAAAAAATGGAACTTCTGCATGAAGGAGACAAGTCTGTTAAATGTGCAAGGCTACAAAGTTTGAAAGGGAAATTTGAAAATCTGAAGATGAGAGAAGATGAAAATATCACTACTTTTATGCCAAGAGTAAATGAGCTTGTTTGTCGCATTAGATGTGTTGGTGGAGTCTTGGATGAAGATGAGATTGTTGGCAAAGTTCTTAGATCCCTTCCTGCTTCTTATAAAATCAAGGTTGCTGCCATTGAAGAATTCAGAGCCCATTTAAATGTCACAAGAGATCAATTGGTTGGTAAATTGGCCGCATTTGAAATGACTGAGTTTGGAGATGTCCCCCCAAGACTGAATCTGCATTCAAAGCTAGTGCCTCTGTAAAGGAAAACACAGGTTTGATCCAAGAGAGAACTCTTCAAGGAAACTATCATGGTATGAAAAAGAAAGAAAACACTTGGATGAAGAAGAAGCTAAAATTGCTCACCTTGAAGCCCTTATTGCAAAAAGACTGCCAAGAGGATCTGGTAAATACGAAGGGAAATTGCCTTTTAAGTGTTTTAACTGCAATAAGATTGGTCATTTTGCCTCAAAGTATCCAAAAATATTTTCAAGGCCAAATCGTAACAGATCAAGGTTCCAAAAGAATTGTTACTATGTTCATGAAGAGGATGATAATGAAGGAGTAACAGATGATGAATCAAAGACAGGAAAAAAATCTGGAAGTGATTGGGTGTTTATTGCCATCAAGGAAGAAGATCCAATGCCCTCTGAATCTATCAATCATAAAGTTGTAGAAAGAGCTCTGGTTGCCCAAGTTGAAGAAAAGGATAATTGGGTCATTGATAGTGGATGCTCTCACCATATGATAGGTGACAAAAATAAGTTCTTAGATTTTGAAAGGTATGAAAGAGGAGTGTTAAAGTTTGGTGATAATTATGCTGGTAGAATCAGAGGTAGAGGAACTATTTCTTTTGATGGAAAGAACAAAACTAGTAATGTACTGTATGTTGAAGGATTGAAGCACAATCTTCTCAATGTTGGACAGCTGGTGGACAAAGGCTATGATCTCTGATTCAAGAATGGAAAATGCTAGATCTTTGAAAGTTCCAGAACAGAGATTGCATCCGGTACTCAGACAAAAGGTAATATCTTCCATTTAGTTGGTACTGGTAAAAGTTGTCTATTTGTACAAATTGATCAGAGTTGGCTATGGCATAGGAGGATGTGTCATGTGAATTTTGATAATATCATCAAGATAAGCAACACTCAGGCTATAAGAGATCTTCCAAAACTAGTGAAACCTACAAATAGTTTGTGCAAAGAATGTTAATTGGGGAAACAAAGCAGAGTCTCATTCAAAAGCAAGGAACAATCTTCTACCAGATTATTAGACTTAGTTCATACTGATCTATGTAGTCTGGCAAGAATAAGGAGTGTGTAAGGTGATAGATACTTCATGTTATTAATTGATGACCATTCCCAGATGATGTGGGTTACTTTCCTACAAGAGAAATCAGAAGCTCTTGAGAAATTCAAAATATTCAAGGCTATGGTAGAGAATGAAACCAGATTAAAATTAAAATGTCTGAGGTCTAATAGAGGTGGAGAATTCACATCTGGTGAGTTCATAGAATTCTATGAGAAACATTGAATAAAGAGACAGTTGTCTACTCCTAGGACTCCACAACAAAATAGAGTAGTGGAGAGAAAGAACCAGACCATCCAGGAAGCATCTAGGACCATGATGATAGAAGCAAATGTTCCTTAGATCTATTGGAGAGAAGCTGTCAGCACTGTAGTCTATACTCTAAATCAAGTTCAAATCAGAAGCAATACCGGCAAGACTCCTTATGAACTTTGGTTTGGCATCACTCCTACTGTGAGGTATTTCAGAGTCTTTGGTAGTAAATGTTACATTAAAAGAGATGAAGATCTAGGCAAGTTTGATGCTAGAAGTGATGAAGGAATATTCTTGGGTTACTCTACTCAAAGCAAAGCATACCGGTGTTATAACAAGAGACTGAGAAAGATTATAGAAAGTACAAATGTGAAGGTTGATGAAGGAATTGAAAAACCTTCAAGGTTTTATGAATATGATGAAGATGATCATAATGGTGTTCTGATTCAAGGAGCCCAAGCCCCTTCTGAAATTTAGATTCAAACTGATCTGGTAAATCAGGAAGAAGAGATGAGTTATAATAAGCCTGATTAAGAATTAGAAGTGCAAGAAACTCCCAAAGTTCCCAGGTATGTAAGACTGAACCACTCTGAAGATCAGATCATAGGTGATAAAAGCAAAGGTGTACAAACAAGGAGGAGGATTTCTCAAGATTTAGATGAATATTGTCTGATTTCAAAGATTGAACCTAAGACAATGAATGAAACTTGCAATGATGAAAACTGGACTAAAGCAATGGAGGAAGAGCTGATGCAAATTGAGAAAAATCACACTTGGGATCTTGTTCCCAGACCTAGAAACAAGAATGTGATTGGAACCAAATGGGTCTTTCAGAACAAACTGAATGAAGTTGGTGAAGTAATCAGAAATAAAGCCAAATTGGCCTACAAGGGTTACTCTCAAATAGAAGGAGTTAATTTTGAAGAAACTTTTGCTCCGGTGGCAAGAATTGAAGCAGTCAGATTATTTCTTTCTTTTCTTGTCTTCAAAGATTTCAAAGTATATCAGATGGATGTCAAGTTTGCCTTTCTGAATGGTGACTTGGAAGAAGAAGTATACATTGAGCAACAAGATGGATTTCAATTGTCTGATCATGGTGATATGGTCTGTAAGTTGAAGAAAGCCTTGTATGGACTAAAGCAAGCCCCAAGAGCCTGGTATGAAAGATTGGATAAGCATCTTCTGAAGATTGGTTTCAACAAAGTATTGCTGACAGTAATTTGTACTTCAAAATTGATCATGAAAATATCTTGATTGTTGAAGTGTTTGTTGATGACATCATTTTTGGAGGAAGAGACAATATGTGTAAAACTTTTGCAAATCAAATGAAAAGTGAATTTGAGATGTCCATGCTTGGGGAAATGAATTTATTCTTAGGTCTACAAATCACTCAAACAAAGAAAGGAATCTTCATTTCTCAGACTAAATATGTGAAAGAATTGTTGAAGAAATTTGGGATGGAAGAGTCAAAACCAATGAGTACTCCCATGGCAACCAGATGTAAATTGAGCAAAGATGATGACTCTCCTAAGACTGATAAGAAAAAGTACAGGTCAATGATTGGAGGATTGTTATATCTCACCCAAACTAGACCTGATATTATGAATATTGTTGGTCTTGTTGCCAGATTCCAAGCTGATCCTAGAGAATCTCATGTCATGGCTATCAAGAGGATTTTTAGGTATTTGAAAGCAATAGTTGAGTATGGTTTGTGGTATCCTAGAGATCATAATTTCTCTCTTCATACATATACAAATGTGGATTGGGCAGGAGATGTGGACGACCAGAAGAGTACCAGTGGTGGAGCATTCTTTTTGGGGAAGAGATTGGTTTCTTGGCTAAGCAAGAAACAAGAGTCAATATCTCTATCCACTGCAGAAGAAGAATATATTGCAGCAGCAAGTAGTTGCACTCAAGTTTTTTGGATGAAGCAAATGCTAAGAGACATAAGAGTAGAATATGAGGAGCCTATCACAATCTTATGTGATAATTCAAGTGCAATAAATATATCTAAGAATCCGGTGTTGCATTCAAAGACCAAGCACATATCTATCAAGTTTCATTTTCTGAGAGAGCAAGTGAACAAGAATGAAGTTAGATTGGAGTTTGTGCCTTCCAAGGATCAGATTGTAGATATCTTTACTAAACCTCTACCTAAGGACTCTTTTGAGTATCTCAGGGAGAAGTTAGGGGTTATTACCCCTCCGATAATGAACTAAGGTGCACTGATGTGCATCAGTCTAGTGGATATCACATTCATATCTTGTGGTCCAGATAGATGATGGGGAGTTGCTACTCAGGGGGAGCAGCTGGTATGTTTCTGAAATGGTGGAATTGCAAGTATGTTCCCTTTGCCATTGATGTCAAAGGGGGAGAGAAGACATGTGAAAAACAAGTGATTGCTGATCAAAGGGGGAGCAGTAAAGGAAGAGAAGACAAGTGAATGGTTGTTGGTGATAGGGGGAGTTGTGTCAGTACAGAAAAGTTCTTGTCTTGATGGTCAAAACAATTTTTCACATCATATGTTGCCATCAATGACAAAGGGGGAGATTGTTGCAAGTATGGACCTAAGCAGTGTTGTCATTGATGTCAACATACTCCTATTGCATTAATGATAAGGATTGGATGAGCTATGTGCTGAGGATATTGAGAAAATTAGCCATATCAGGAATAGAGAAGAATAGTGAAGACAGTAAGGTAAAGATCCAAGATAAGATGACTATCAGAGGATGCGGTTCAGAGGGTTTGTAGATATGAGTCTTAAGATGATCCAGTAAAGATTTCAGAGGTCCGCATGAAGATCTGAAGAAGTTGTGGCCGCTCAAGTAAAACCGGTTCCGGCAGGTGTTCAGAGGTGACAGAGTGATACAGATAGGTCTGGTGGGATCCAGAATTGCAATATCTTATTCTACAGATTTGGTGGAGTGTTTAGGAAGTCCATGTGAAGTGATAACTAAATTGGTTCATGGTCTAGAGGTCCGTAAGCATCTATTCCATTGTGACAGTGATGACAGACTATGTTCTTGAGGTTCCAGATGAAGGAGATAAGGATTTCAGTAAGCAGATGAAATGTGGATGTTCTTTGTGATTTAGGCAAGCTTGTGGGGGTTTTTGGATCGTGTCTAGTTCATGTTGGTGGTTCGCATTAGAGTTTGAGCTCGTAATTGAAGAATAACTTCTGGATGATGGTGTTCTTCCTAAGTTTGGCTGACCGGATAAATTACACATCTTGCAGATGTTCTTGTGGATGTTTTCTGACTTAGATGATTATTCTTAAGTCGATGTCTTGTATAAATAAGAAATTGTAAAGTCATTTCAAAGTGTGTCTTGGGGAGATGAGAGTGTGGTAGTGAGGAAGAGAGCAAAAGGCAGAGCAAAAGTTTTGGGCTTAAATGGAATTGATTCAAGCATGGTGAAGATGCTATTCTCCAGTTCAAGTATGTGATACTTATTATTTTGTAGACAGTGTGTCTCTTGTAAGCAGTGAGGCTCTTGTGAGCAGTGTGCTCAGGCAGTGAGCCCTAATTGGCATGTGCCATTTTGTTCTTTCTATTCTTCTAACAAAGAATACAATCTTGGGTTAATCACCCCGTGGTTTTTCCCTTAACCAGGTTTTCCATGTCAAAATCTTAGTGTCTTATGTGTTGATGTGTTTCTACTCTTGATTTAATGCATTATGTTTTCATGATTGATTTATTAATATGTTGCTAAATCACAAAGTGGATTTAAGTGTTTAATTGGAAGAAAGTTTTTGATAATTGATTCACCCCCCCTCTCAGTTATCTATCCTGAATCTAACAAATTCATGGTCTTAAACTAGAGTATAAGGCATTGCAAGATAAACATTTCATTCAAATTATAGGGTTTCCATCCTTCGATGAAGATGAGTGGATCTGGTATGTGCTGAGTCAGATGCATGATGAGTTTATGTGGTTAATGAAACCCTTCAAGATCGCCAAGGACACCATTAAGGCCGTGACAGGGTTGAACTCATTTGCTGGACTACTAATGTTGAAGTTAGTAAAGAATCAAACCGTAACTGACGCTACGGGTTCAAAAGGGCAATGACAATAAATGACATCATTGATCCAAATGTGAGATTTGCATCAATGGTGATAGGATGTAGAATATATTACTCTAGCAGAGAAAATTCAGTGTCTGGAATAGCCATCTATACTGCATATCAGATGGTGAAAGAAAATGTAGACTATGATCTCTGCGAACTATTGCTAAACCAACTCATGGAGAACCTAAGAAAGATAAAGAAGGACAAAAAGTATTCATTTAAATATGGTACACTGATTCTGTGTCTTTTCTTTTATTTCTTGAGTGAGCTTCCAGGAAACAAAAATATAATTTGGTCAAATGACAAACCGGTAGCAATCTAGGTTAGGAATCATTTGAGTTGTTTGGGTAGTTATGATGCACAAAAGACTGCACTATGGGGATTCTTTAAAAACTTCCAGAGTATGATGTAGGCTAGGGATAGAATACCTAGGTCTGTGGTTAAAAAATACAAGGACACCATCTGTTTCATGGTTACAGTTGATCAATGCAAAATGGAAGCAGTAGAGCCTAGAGTTGTGTGGATCATGCCCATGGGGTGTGAAGTGGATGGGCGTGTGTTGGAACTATATGCACAACATTTGTTAAGTCAGCCCAGGGATCCAAC
Organism: Cunninghamia lanceolata; assembly: GCA_027924645.1. Taxonomy (NCBI): domain Eukaryota; kingdom Viridiplantae; phylum Streptophyta; class Pinopsida; order Cupressales; family Cupressaceae; genus Cunninghamia; species Cunninghamia lanceolata. The sequence goes on along the minus strand of BSBN01000953.1, from coordinate 270,914 downwards.
TGAAGAGAGATTTGGAACATATGAAGAAATTTCTCAAAAATTGCATCTTGAATTCAAGGCTCCTGAAATCAATAGGAGTGTGAGAAAAGAAGTTGAATCGTTGGCTGAGAATCTAGGCCTTACTAAGGAAGCTGTGAGGCAATTCAGGGAAAGAACAGAGAAAGCTAAGAAGGAGAAGTAGGACAAGGAACAGGGAAGTATTTTGGTAGAACCTCCTACTAAGTCAAGGACTACAAGGAGTTCTAGTTCAACCTCTGGTGCATCACCTTCTCCTGTTGTAGAAAAATCCAAAGAAAAACCCACTGGTAAGGAAGGAAAAAGAACAAAAGTAATGGCTAAGAGGTCATATGACAGTGTGGAGAAGGAGGATGAAGAAAAGACTAATTCAGATGATGAGGTTAAAGAGTTGAAGGCCTCAGGCACTAAAGTTGTCAAAGTGTCTAAGGAGAAGACCTCTGAAAGAAAAAAGCCAAGTAAGAGGCATAAGTCAGAGGCTAATGTTGAGAAGCCAACTACTTTTGTGGAGGACATCATTAAGACAATCACTGTAGATGGAAACCTAAAACCAATGACTAAATTCTATGATCATTACAGTGATGCTAACAAAAGAATTTTAGAGGATGCTTCTGTAAAATATTTGAATGTATTCAACAGAGCTCTAGTGGAAATTCTGGCAAAAATCCCTAAGAGTTTAAGAGACATTCTAGAGGATAGGTCTGGTGGGATCTAGAATTTCCAGCTAGAGCTCTATATCCGGAGGATAGGTTCTGGTAGGCATTCAAAGGTGACAGAGTGATACAGATAGGTCCGGTGGGATCCAGAATTGCAATATCCTATTCTGTAGATTTGGTGGAGTGTTTAGGAAGTCCATGTGAAGTGATAACTCAATTGGTTCATGGTCTGGAGGTCTGTAAGCATCTATTCCATTGTGACAGTGATGACAGACCGTGTTCTTGAGGTTCCAGATGAAGGAGATAAGGATTTCAGTAAGCAGATGAAATGTGGATGTTCTTTGTGATTTAGGCAAGCTTGTGGTGGTCTTTGGATCGTGTCCAGTTCATGTTGGTGGTCCGCATTAGATTTTGAGCTCCTAATTGAAGAATAACTTCTGGATGATGGTGTTCTTCCTAAGTTTGGCTGATCGGATAAATTACACATCTTACAGATGTTCTTGTGGATGTTTTCTAACTTAGATGATTATTCCTAAGTCGATGTCTTGTATAAATAAGAAATTGTAAAGTCATTTCAAAGTGTGTCTTGGGGAGATGAGAGTGTGGTAGTGAGGAAGAGAGCAAAAGGTAGAGCAAAAGTTTTGGGCTTAAATGGAATTGATTCAAGCCTGGTGAAGATGCTATTCTCCAGTTCAAGTATGTGATACTTATTATTTTGTAGACAGTGTGTCTCTTGTAGGTAGTGAGGTTCTTGTGAACAGTGTGTTCAGGCAATGAGCCCTAATTGGCATGTGCCATTTTGTTCTTTCTATTCTTCTAACAAAGAATACAATCTTGGGTTAGTCACCCCATGGTTTTTCCCTTAACTAGGTTTTCCATGTCAAAATCTTGGTGTCTTATGTGTTGATGTGTTTCTACTCTTGATTTAATGCATTATGTTTTCATGATTGATTTATTAATATGTTGCTAAATCACAAAGTGGATTTAAGTGTTTAATTAGAAGAAAGTTTTTGATAATTGATTCACCCCCCCTCTCAGTTGTCTATCCTGAATCTAACAAATTCATGGTCTTAAACTAGAGTATAAGGCATTGCAAGATAAACATTTCATTCAAATTATAGGGTTTCCATCCTTCGATGAAGATGAGTGGATCCGGTATGTGCTGAGTCGGATGCATGATGAGTTTATGTGGTTAATGAAACCCTTCAAGATCACCAAGGATGCCATTAAGGCCGTGACAGGGTTGAACTCATCTGCTGGACTGCTAATGTTGAAGTTATTAAAGAATCAAACCGTAACTGACGCTACGGGTTCAAAAGGGCAATGACAATAAATGACATCATTGATCCGAATGTGAGATTTACATCAATGGTGATAGGATGTAGAATATATTACTCTAGCAGAGAAAATTCAATGTCTAGAATAGCCATCTATACTGCATATCAGATGGTGAAAGAAAATGTAGACTATGATCTCTGCGAACTATTGCTAAACCAACTCATGGAGAACCTAAGCAACATAAAGAAGGACAAAAAGTATTCATTTAGATATGGTACACTGATTTTGTGTCTTTTCTTTTATTTCTTGAGTGAGCTTCCGAGAAACAAAAATATAATTTGGTCAAATGACAAACCAGTAGCAGTCTAGGTTAGGAATCATTTGAGTTGTTTGGGTAGTTATGATGCACAAAAGACTGCACTATGGGGATTCTTTAAAAACTTCCAGAGTATGATGTAGGCTAGGGATAGAATACCTAGGTCTGTGGTTAAAAAATACAAGGACACCATCTGTTTCATGGTTACAGTTGATCAATGCAAAATGGAAGCAGTAGAGCCTAGAGTTGTGTGGATCATGCCCGTGGGGTGTGAAGTGGATGGGCGTGTTGGAACTGTATGCACAACATTTGTTAAGTCAGCCCAGGGATCCAGCTGAAGAGAGATTTGGAACATATGAAGAAATTTCTCAAAAATTGCATCTTGAATTCAAGGCTCCTGAAATCAATAGGAGTGTGAGAAAAGGAGTTGAACAGTTGGCTGAGAATCTAGGCCTTACTAAGGAAGTTGTAAGGCAATTCAGGGAAAGAACAGAGAAAGCTAAGAAGGAGAAGCAGGACAGGGAACAGGGAAGTATTTTGGCAGAACCTCTTGCTAAGTCAAGGACTACAAGGAGTTCTAGTTCAACCTCTGGTGCATCACCTTCTCCTGTTGTAGAAAAATCCAAAGAAAAGCCCACTGGTAAGGAAGGAAAAAGAACAAAAGTAATGGCCAAGAGGTCATATGATAGTGTGGAGAAGGAGGATGAAGAAAAGACTAATTCAGATGATGAGGTTAAAGAGTTGAAGGCCTCAGGCACTAAAGTTGTCAAAGTGTCTAAGGAGAAGACCTCCGAAAGAAAAAAGCCAAGTAAGAGGCATAAGTTAGAGGCTAATGTTGAGAAGCCAACTACTTTTTTGGAGGACATCGTTAAGACAATCACTGTAGATGGAAACCTAAAACCAATGACTAAATTCTATGATCATTACAGTGATGCTAACAAAAGAATTTTAGAGGATGCTTTTGTAAAATATTTGAATGTATTCAATAGAGCTCTAGTGGAAATTCTGGCAAAAATCCCTAAGAGTTTAAGAGACATTCTAGAAATAAGAAAAGAAGCTACTAAAGCAAAAGATCTGGAGCTAAGGGAACATGTAATGTCCAGTTTGTGTCAGGTGATCTCCAGAAAAAGAAGCAGATAAGATTCTCAATGAAGTCAAGAATGAATTCAGAAGCAAGAAAAGGATGAATAAGCTGATGATTGGAGACATTGATGAAATTTTTAAAGAAACTAAACAAATTCTAAGGAAATCATTGGATAGGAACAAGTTCTATGTGGTTACAGAAGAACCTATTGATACTAATGACACATCAATTCTGGATGATGAAGAACTACATAAAAATAAGTAACAAATTGAAATAGATAATGTCTCCATTCCAGAAGAAGAAACATTGAATAAAGAAGATGAAGAAATGATGAAGGAAGATCAAGAAAAGGAAACTGATGATGCAATTGATTCCTCCACTCCGTATATTGAGGAATTTGATAATACTACCACTAAGGATACATCAAATCCTCTGGAAGAGAATGTAGAAGATATTTTTGATATAGGTAAAAGCAAAGATGGCTCTAATGATGATGCAGAGAAGGCAGAAGTAGAGAAAAAGAATGAAAATGATGAGCATGACAATGTGGTTGATTCCAAAAAAGGAAGAAGTTGGAGGCCTTGAAGAGCATAAGTCGAAAACATTATTTTGGGCAAGAGACACTACAGAGGAAGTAAAAGAAATTTTGGAAAGAGATAAACAGATTGTAGAAGATCAGGACATAATACAAGGACCAATCAATTTTGATACCTTATCTCCTGTACAGAAGATAAAGTTGGCCTCTATTGAACAAGCCAAGGCCAAAGAATAAATCTTAAAGTCTCATATAGAAGATAGTGAATTGCTTGGCCTTGCATCTGGGATTTTGGAGAAAATTATGCCCACATTTCAGAAGGACTCATCAGCATCTCCCTTCGGTCAGTTGAAGAGTTTGATACACTCTATAAATACTCATTTTGAAACTTTTGAGAAGTCAACAGAAGTTAAAGTAAAAAATGAATATAATGATAAGATATTTGCTGAAATAAGGAAAATAATTAGCTATGATAGATCAGTGCTTGATACCAGTGTAAAGAGCATTCAAAATACTCTCTCTAAAGGTGCAGAGATCTATAAGTTTTGTCTAAATCAGTCTAAAGCTATTGAAGATATTCAAAAAAATATTAAGGACTTAGAGCTCAAATTGTCTAACATTTCTCAGTCATATAGTCCTTTAACTGAGTCTATATCTACCAACGAATGCCAAGTAGTGAGTGTATGAAATGAATTGAGTGACTTGGAGAAAGAAAAGGCCAAAGTTTTTGGTAGATTGGATGAGCTCCGGGGACTGATTTCCCCTAAGTTGGAGACTATGTATGATATTTCTGTAGAATCTCAAGCTATTGCTGCTTCTAGTGATCCTACTAATCTTCAAAAGGTAGAACCACAGACATTTTTGTTTAGTGGGCATATATCCATTTTGGACAGCATAAAGAAGAACTGGGACAATGAATTGACATGGCTGAAAAATATTTTTGGCAATATCTTTTTGTTGATGAACAAGGCTTAAGGACTGTGTGTTCATATGCAAAAGTATATACTTTAAGTTTTCACCCATGTACATAAGATTTTTTTTTTGCATGAATTTTGGTATGCGGATCCCAACCTTTGCCATTGATGTCAAAGGGGGAGAGGAAAAATAGTGAAAAATGAAGAATTAATCTAAGGGGGAGCATTGGAAATCACAAGTGTAAATAGTAAGGGGGAGTTGTTCTAACACTTAGTCATTTTTCACTAAGTGTTTCCATCAATGCCAAAGGGGGAGATTGTTGGCAAGAGACACTACTAGGCACATTAGGTATTGTCATTGATGGCAACTAAATCTACCTTACACATCCACATTACATCATTTGATCATACCAGAAATCAAAGTGTAGATTTATCTAAGTCCAGATAGACAGGAGGAACAGAGCATTTGACAGGGTTCAACATATTAGTCCGTATTTCTCCACAGGTAATCACATTGTGCTACAGATCTGAGGGAATGTTAAAGGATATTAGGGCTACCTAAATCCAATCTTTTAGCCTCTAGTGATGAAGGGATTGAAAGTTGCATGCATATGAGTATCAGGTTCTGGTTAAATAGTTCAGTTCAGTGAAGAACAGGCCGACTTGGTATTTGATCATTGTGCGGATTAGGAAAAGTTGTTGGTTGAGTAATTTGTGAGATCCAGTGGTATTGGCTGACATGTAAGGTGACTTGGATACAAAGGTTTTGGTCCACATTGATGTTTGTGCATGGATTCAGCTGACATAACAGTGTTCTTAAAAAGTCTCCAAGTTTTTCTTAAGGCCTACTGCAGTTGATGCAATTTCATGTAGCGGATATATATAATTGATGAGTTCAAGCATTTCGAAGAGTAGTGGTATGAATATGAATGGATAGATGTGAAGCAGAGCAGAATCAAGTGCGAAGTGAAGAGATCTAAGCTCTAGATCATGACAGAGTAGTGAAGCAGGGCAGAGAAAGATGAAGTGTGCAAAGTCAGTGTACTGAGCTTAACTGGAACTGTAATCTTACATTGTTAGATGCTAATTCTCAGTTCAAACATTCCAGTAAACTTTTGTAATTGATTTGTAGGCAGTGAGCCTCCTTGAGCAATGAGACCGAAGGCATGTGCCTTCCCCATTTGTAATACTTTTAATAGAGTGTAAATTTATTGTGGCTTAACCTCCACCGTGGTTTCTCCCTTAATCGGGTTTCCACGTAAAAATCCTGGTGTTCATGTGTTGTCATCTTGTTGTTTCTATTATGGTGTTCATGCTTCTTTCTTTTAGATGTATATGATAAATTAATAAAGGAACAAAGTAATAAGTTTTGCAGAACACTGATTCACCCCCCCTCTTAGTGTTCCTTAATTTCAACAACATACATACATACATACATACATGTAGATACATTACATACAAGCATGCATACATATATACATACATACACCCATGGATATATGTACATAAATACAAACAACCATACATACATACATACAAGCATACATATATACATACATCAAACATACTTAGGAACCTTTAACATAAATCCTTCCAAATGAAACATAATGCAAGCGCCTTATAACGCACTCGCATTATGTTGAACTAGGCAAACATCGGGCAAACCTACAAAAATAAAAAAAAAAAAGAAAAATATAATGTGAGCACATTATAACGCGCTCACGTTATCTTTTTCTTTGGGAATCCCAAGCCTTAGGCTTGGGATTTGCTTTGGATTTCCAACCCAAAGACTTGGAGTGCCTTCCCAACGTCCAAAGACATGTTTTTGCATATTCTACAGGATTTCACATAATTTTGTTCGTGCTAGCCCTCAGATTTGCACATGTTTCAAGGTCAAACAAATCAAACACCTGGGTAATGTTAAACTTTCTCTTAGCTATTTAACGATGTAATTTTTTTCACATTTTGACAATGTTAAGCCTTTCATCTTTAATTGCTTTTGTTTGTGTGTCCATTTTTTGTCAAAAACTAGTGTTTGGTCTTTTTTTTCATTATAAATTAACCATTCATTGCAATTTCAAATAAATTACATTTTTATAAACTAGACTCCATTCTACACATTAAAAAAATAATAATAATTCTCAATTAGTTTTCAAAATTTACAGGGGTAGCACGGCCAAAATTCTATTTTTTAGGATGTGTCCAGTTTGAAAATTAGTAAAAAATCAAATATTCATTAAAAAATTATTAGAAAAATTAGGCATAAAATACATGCTGTTAGCTAATTTCTCATTGAAGCGATTTTAAAAGTACCAAAGAAAAGTTAACCTTTTGAGGGAGCCACAAAACATGCTATGTTATGTTTTCTTGACAGAAACAACACCAATTTCTATGGCTCCCTCTTTTGAACCCCTTAATCTATACGATTTTTTTTAAAAAGTAGTTTAGAAAGTAGACTCAGAGCACTACGAACATTGTTTTTGTTGTATCTTAAAATTTGGAGTGTAACTATGTTCAATTTCTCATCCAAAGTCACTATTTCCTGATTTCAGAAAAAAAGTGGCCACTTAAGACCCCTTTTTGGCCCGCCATCTTCTTGCACTTACCCTTATCTAACATTAATAATTCAAGAGATATGTTTGTATACCTATATTTTGTATATGTGTTTCTTATGTTATGATTGCAGATTTAGGGCACAAGAATGATACAAATAAAAAAGTAATATAAATGGTAAATCCAAAACCTTAACCCTAAACTTGGGGTATTTGAATTCTTAGGGTAAATTTAGTATTGTTCAATAGGGGAAATTACAAATGGTATCAGAGCATCTTTCCTGCCATCATGTGAATACTTTGTGCATTACGCATATTTGCATGTATGCTTCATGCTTGATGTGTATACTCATGTGTATACTTGGTGACTTGGGGATGGTGGAAGGATCCATGGTGTAGTATGGGATGCACTAAATCCCCTCCCAGTTGTCCAATGGTATACTTACATGTATTAATACAACTTACGTGTATTCATACCTTTTGACTTATGGGTATTCAAGTGTATTCAAGGGTATACCTTATGATTTGTGTATTTGAGTGTATTCAAGTGTATACCTTGTGAATTATGTGTATTCAAGTGTATACTCTATGACTTTGTATTCAAGTGTATACTCTATGAATTTGTATTCAAGTGTATACTTCGTGACTGTGTATTTGAGTGTATACTCTATGACTTTGTATTCAAGTGTATACTTCATGATTATGTATCTGAGTGTATACTCTATGACTTGTATTTGTATTAGAATGTATACTCTATGACTTTGTATTCAAGTGTATACTTCATGACTATGTATTTGAGTGTATACTCTATGACTTGTATTTGTCTTCGAGTGTATACTCTATTCAAGTGTATACTTCATGATTATGTATTCGAGTGTATACTATATGACTTTGTATTTGTTTTCAAGTGTATAATCTATGACTTTGTATTTGTATTCAAGTGTATACTCTATGACTTGTATTTGTATTCGATTGTATACTCTATGACTTGTATTTGTATTTGAGTGTATTCAAGTGTATTCTTTTCAACATACATTCATGTGTATACCTTGTGACTTGTAGTCATACATTGTGAATTATGTGTATTCATGTGAACACATTATGACTCATATGTGCACTTGGTGACTTTGTGTATTCATACTTTGTGGCTTACATGTATTATGCATTTTTGACTTTGTTTATTTACAAGTGTATTTCATGACTTATGTATTACGTGCATTCATGTATATGGTTCATGCTGACTATGTATGTAGCACTTGAATACTAGTGACTTGTGTATATTCAATGTAACTTACTTGTGTTCATGTGTATACTTTGCGACTTGCGTGCTTTCATACACTTTGCAACTTATGTAGGTATACTTTTTGACCAGCATATACTTAATGACTTACGTATATATGGGTCATCCCACAATAATGGGTTACACTTTTTGGCCAAACTTGACATTGAAATCAACATTTTGAACTAAATCTTCACTTTCTGACACCTATAGCAGCTAAACCGTTAGGAATTTGAAGATGATGTGAACTAGTGATTTGTGAGATTTTGTTTGTAGATTTTAGAGATATTTTTTTTAAAAATTTGGAGTTAAATTATAAATTTTTTTGCGTCTCCTTTAATAACTAGTTTTTAATAGTAAACAATATTTTTTTAAAGTGATTTGTATTTTGTAGCACATAACTTTTTTTCTACAAAGGATAAAATTATGATTCTTTTGAATTTAGATTGGTAACATTAATATATAGAGCATGCATTTGGTTTTATAATGTTTTGTTGAATATTTTTTTAATTAAGTTTTGAAGTCAAACCAATTGTAATTTAGACATAGGCGTATTCCGTAAAACATAACTTTTTCTGTATGTATCAAAATTTTTTTTTTTTAATTTTTGTTAAAACAAGGACATCCATACCTAGGGCATAGATATTTTTTCAGAATTTTTTTCACTAATTTACTAATTTTCCATGTGTGTAGAATAAAGAACTTGATGTTCGGTGAAAAATCTACATTCACAAGAAATAAAAAATAAATATAATAATCAAATTAAATATATTTAAAATTATACTTTTTGGGAAGCTTATAATAAGGACTACATACTTACAAAACATAAATTTAAATGAATTCATTGATCCCCCAAAAGGTAAATCAAAAGTGGGTTTTTATCAACATTTTGATAGGTGCAGAGGAGACCTCCATTATAGGTATGGTTTAAAACGAGTGGGGTTCTATCCAAGGGGGGTTTGAATCTAAGGGGGTTTTGATAAAACCTTCTTCAATTAAAATCCTTTAAATGGAACCTTTCAAGGCTTAAACCATTATATTTTCTAAAAATATGTAATTTCAGCAAAAATCAGGATGTCCTAGAAAGTGTAACCCATTATTGTGGTAGCACCCATACAAGTGTATGACTTATATGCTCCATGGCTTATGTGTATTAAGTGTATACTTTATGACTTGTGTATGTATATTCATGTGTATGTTTTGCAACTTATTGACTCATGTGCATACTTCGTGTATTTATGTGTGTGCTTCACATCTTGTGTCTTACATATATTCATACTTCATGTACTACATGTGTTCATGCATATACTTTGTGTATTCACATGTATTGTACTTCACACTTTGCATCCTACATATATACTTTGTGAATCATGCTTAATGTGTTACATGCGTATGCTTCATTCTTGTGTATTACGTGTCTATATTTTGTATGCTTCATACTTTGTGTATCAAGCGTATGCTATATGTTTCAAGTATTATGTGCATATACTTGTGTACACTATGTTTATGCTTCATGCTTCGTATATGTTATGTGCTTTGTGTATGACATGTATGATATTTGTGTGTGTATACTTCATACGCTTATATTTCATTTATCATGGGTACTCATGTATGATTCATTCCTCTCATGTATTTAGAGGTATACTTCATGTCTTACATATCGCATATACGTCATTATGTATATCTATGTATGTGTGTATTAATATTACTTTATGAGGTAAAAAAGGGGGAAGAGCATTTCATCTAAGAAAGATATCCAAACACCATTAAAGAATTCAATTGAAACATAGGACCACTAAGGTCTCATATCTACCTAGGAAGGTCAATCTCTTAAAATCCAAAACAACAATTTTGAGGGGACATAATGAAGACAAGTAGGAGATCTTAAAGAAATAAGGAAATTTATAATAAGACATATTCATCAAACTTAAACAAGATCAAATCTACTCTCTCATTGAAACAAAGACGAGACAATCTAGCCCATATCATATGATCTACCTTGTAACTTATAACACTGATCTAATGAACTTTGTCTTATTTTTCTACATGTAACATCTAGGGTAGATCATTTTATCCAAGGGTCTTCTTCTTTTCAGAGTAATCCCTCATTCATGATTAAAGATCAAGGATATCAGTATTAGGTTCATAAGTTGATACACATCAAGTTATACCAAATTTGTAATGTAAGGATCATTCTGATTTACCAAAATTGATATTATCTAAATAAATAAATGCTTTCCCCAAATGATAAAAGAAATTTACCACCAAAACATAGAGATATGTAAAGAGGAGGATAAAAACCCCCAATGGAATTGGAAAATACGACAAAATTGAATATTAGAGTAAAATCTATAGAGGTAAGTCCTATTACTTGCTAAAGAATGACTAACTATTGTAGCAATTTGTACCTATAGGTATAACAAATATCTGGCTAAGATAATGATTCAAAACCCTATAAACTCCTCATAAGAAATCGGCTTATCACAAACCTTGTTTGAATACTTTCACAAATGACATCATATAATCAATTGCTCCTCAAAACTTGATCATTGAATTTGAACATATGGTAAACTACAAGATGACAAGTACAAGATTGAATTTCGGGATCAAAGATCAAGATGTCTTTTGGGTCCTTCTCTCTAAGGACAAGAGAAAACTTATAATTAGTTACCAACGCTTGTTGTTGACGGATATCGGAAAATACAAACACATGAACAAAAAGAATATTTGTCATTTAGGGAACATCATCAAACATTATGATCTTAAAGAACAATGAGGATAGTGGAACTAACAACAATTATTCGAGGAGATCGATGGTTTTAGAGGCATCATAGGTCTAATTGCTTGTGGACAAACAATTTTGGGTGGAGTGGATTGTGATATCTCATTTATAATAAGGGGACCGACTCCCTCATAAGGAAGTGCCCCATATAGGACAAAATGACTTAGTTACCATATGTATTATGTCAGCGATAATTATGAATAGACAATCAAAGATAATATGCAAATGAGTAATGACTATTGAATGAGATCAGCATAGTTATACATAGGAAAATAATTAATATGAAAAGCATGGTAGTGAAACAATTAGTTTACAACGATGATCATAATTAGTATGCTACGATGACATTCTAATGAACATAAATTCATTATTATCTAGGCAACCATCATGTTAAATTAAGTGCAGCGGATTTATTGAAATGATTAAGGCAATGGTTATCATTAAAGAACAACAATTATGGACAACACTGATTAGTAAAGCTAGTAGTTAAGAAAAGGTAACAGATCCACTAAAAGGTGCAATGTAGGAGTAGGCACAACTACTCACCAAAAGGCACCCTCGATGAGAGATATAAGGATTCAATTCATCATAACATCAGTCATATAGAAGTCAATCTGATCTACAAGTGATATAGAATAAGGAATAAGATATTTTTTGAATAATACAGAATATAATGTACATATACAGGTAATAGTCTCCTTATTGTTGCAAGTATGTGCCTAATCGGTGTTGTCATTGATGTCAACATATCCTTGTTGTCATTAGTGTCAATTGTATCTTATTCTATTACTTTTTTAGAAGACCTGTATGTTGAGGATATTGAGAAAATTAGCCTCTCCAGAAGAAACAAGGGAGTTACAGAGAAGTGTTGTATAGACAGTGAGTTGTATGTTGAAGATCAGTCTGGTAAACTGCTCCACATTTATTCTTTCTTGAAGATAGTGGTTTGCAGATTGAAAGTAAGTTAGAGGTATGTCTGTGGATGCTACATTTTAGGTCTGAGCCATCCGCATGAAGATCTAAGTGAGTTGTGTTCACCAGAGTGAAACTTGCTTTTTATGTAAGTTCAGTTGAGACAGGAAGATAGTATTTGGCTCTGCATTCCTCTGCAATAAAGTATTTTTCTTTGCGGTTCTAGAGAGAAGACTGGGATGATGATAAGTGCCTACAGTTGTAATGGTTTGTGGTTTGGAGGTCTGCAAGCTATCTTTCTTTTATGACAGTTGAAGATAGTGAAGTTCATGTGTTCCAGTGAGAAGATTCCCATGGATAAAGTGGTTAAGGTTCATGTGGTTGCTCCTAATGATTATAGTGTGCTTGTGAATGTCTCCTAATCATGTTCCTATCTAGACTTTGGTCCGCATTAAGAAATTGAGATGGTGTGTGAAGAGTGTTCCTAGATAATGTAGCGTGTAACCAGTCTTGGCCGACGTGGTTGATCCTAGTGATTGCGGAGATCTCTAGAAGATTGTGGAAGAGTGCTGTGGTGTGGAAGATCATGCTTGAGTCCTAGCTAAGGCATGGCATGATCCGCATTTCATTTCCTTTGTGCATTGTTGTAATAGGTTAGGACCTATTTTGTAAATGTTTGTAATACTGACCTTGGAGATTGTTCCAATGGTTGATGATTGTGATGCCGACCTTGATGATTATTCCAAGGTTGATGTAGTGTATAGATACTTGTAGTTGAGTTGTGGAAAAGGTGTCCTTGAGTGGAAATGATAAGATATTAAGAAAGGTCCAAAGGTAGAGCAGAGAAGAGGTAGAGGAAAGAAGAGGAAAAGCAGAGCAGAGGAAGAGCTGAGCTGAGGAATTGTTTATTCACAATATAGAAATGTGTTGATCATGGCAATGAGTCTGGAAGTAAGCCACCAGTAGGGTTTAATAGCCCTCAGGGTTTAATAGCCCTTATTATAATCTTGCTAGGTTTAGGGTTGAGGCAGTGAGTCTGCTAGACCTAGTTGTTCTTCATGTTAGTAAGCTAGTATGTTTAGGCCTATGGAGTGACCAAGCTTGAACATTATTATTTCAAGATTGCAATATATATTGAGAGTTAATTCTCTCCATGGTTTTCCCCACCTTGGGGTTTTCCACGTAAATCTGATGTCTCTTGTGTTTTATGTTGTATCTATGGTTAAGTTTCTGATTTCATGCACTCATGGTTAAATCATAATAATTGTGGATAAGTGATGAATGTTTAAATTGCAGAAAGTGTTTAAGGTTTTGTGACAACTGATTCACCCCCCTCTCAGTTGTTCAGCGCATATCAACAATTGGTATCAGAGCCAGGTTCCTTTGAATAAAGTTTAACATCTTGAGGAAGATCCAAAATGTCTTACAAGAAGTAAGGGCCGCATTTTGATGGAACTAATTATGTTCTCTAGAAGGCTCGGATGAAAAGCCATCTTCTTTCTCTTGGTTACAAGGTTTGGAAAGCTACAGAAACATAATACACTATACCTCAAAATGGTCTGACAAATGAAGAAAAAATCAAAGAATATTAGATAGATATCAAGGCAAAGGATGCTCTGGTAAGCTCATTAACCGACTCAATATTGATGAAAGTGGTGGATCTTGAAACTGCAAATAAGGTATGGGAAAAGTTGAAAAATCTATATGAAGGATATGATTCTGTGAAGGAAGCCAAGTTACAAAGTCTGAAAGTGAAATATGAAAGCTTGAAGATGAATTATGATGAAAACATATCAAATTTTATGCAAAGAGTTGATGAACTTGTTACAGGGATAAAAGCCATAGGTGGAACCCTCGAAGAAAAGGAAATTGTTATGAAAATTCTCAGATCTCTACCTAAGTCTTATTGTCACAAGGTAGCCGTGATTGAAGAATTCATTCAAGTAAAAATCGTTAGCAGGGATCAGTTGCTTGGCAAGATTACTACTTTTGAAATGAGGGAGTTAAATGATGCTTTGCTGAAAGTTGAGATGACTTTCAAAGCCAATACTCCTAGAAGTACTTCTAGATCATAAAAGTATAAGGTAGAGTCTGATGATGAGTTAGATGAAGCTGAAGATAGACTACAAAGAGGATCCGGTAAGTATAAAGGAAAACTTCCTTTCAAATGTTTTTCCTATGGTAAAGTAGGCCATTTTGCTTCTAGATGTCCTGAAAGAATTGAAAGAAATAGAAGAAGATATGAGAATAGGACTAGGACCCAAAAGAAGTATTACTATGTTGAAGATTTTGATGATGATGAAGGAGTATCAGATCTTCTGTCTACTAATTCTCCTAGCTATGTGAAGGAAGTAAAACCAATGGAAAGTGCTTTGGCTGCTCAGGTCATTAAGGACAAGGATGAATGGGTTATTTATAGTGGTTGCTCTCACCACATGACTGGTGACAAAATTAAGCTTGTAAGTTTGGAAAGATACGATGGTGGACTGGTTAGGTTTGGAGATGATACAGCTGGTAGGATTTGTGGAAAAAGATCTATTTATTTTGATGGCAAGCATAATACTGAAGATGTCTTGTATGTGAAAGGACTAAAGCACAATCTTCTAAGTGTGGGTCAGATGTGTGACAAGGGCTATGACTTAAGCTTCAAGGACAATGGATGCAAGATTAGGGAAAGCTCCAAAACAATCATTGCAACTGTTAAGAAGACCAGAGGTAATATCTATCACTTGAAAGGAACTGAGAACTATTGTTTGTTGACTCAGATTGATGAGAGTTGGTTATGGCATAAAAGGTTGTGTCACATAAATTTTGATAATATTATGAAGATAAGTACTGCATAGATTGTTAGAGATATGCCTAAGCTTGTGAAGCCTGCTAATCCAGTTTCCAAGGAGTGTCAATTTGGAAAATAGACAAGAACAAGTTTCAAAAGCAAGGAACAATTAGTTGGAGGACTACTTAAGCTAGTGCATACAAATTTATGTGGACCTACTAGAGTAAGAAATTTTCAAGGAGATAGATA
The DNA here is from genome assembly GCA_027924645.1 of Cunninghamia lanceolata. Lineage (NCBI taxonomy): Eukaryota > Viridiplantae > Streptophyta > Pinopsida > Cupressales > Cupressaceae > Cunninghamia > Cunninghamia lanceolata. The sequence continues at coordinate 255,566 of BSBN01000953.1, read as the reverse complement.
TTTCATGTTGCTCATTGATGATTATTCTAGAATGACTTGGGTCACCTTTTTGAAAGAGAAAGATGAAGCTCTAGATAAATTTAAGGCATTTAAGGCAATGGTTGAAAATGAGATGGATTTGAAAATCAAATGCTTGAGGTCTGATAGAGGAGGAGAGTTCACATCAAATGAATTCAATTTATTTTGTGAAAAACATGAAATAAAGAGACATCTATTTGCGCCCAAAACTCCACAACAAAATGGAGTTATTGAAAGGAAAAACAAAATAGTTCAAGAAGCTGCTAGAACCATGATGAAGGAAGCTCATCTTCCAGAAGCATATTAAAGAGAGACAATTCACACTGTAGTATATATCCTAAACAGAGTTCAAGTAAAATGTAACAGTTCAAAAACTCCCTATGAATTGTGGCATGGTAGAGTTCCTATTGTGAAATATTTCAAAGTCTTTGTTAGAAGATGTTATATCAAAAGAGAAGAAGATTTAGGCAAGTTTGATGCTAGATGTGATGAAGGAATCTTCCTTGGTTACTCCACCAAGAGTAAGGCCTACCAGTACTATAAGAGGCTGAATAAAATCATTGAAAGTGCAAATGTTAAAGTTGATGAGTGTAAGGAAAGGTCTTCAGAATCAAGTGGATATGAGTCAGATGATCCAGATGTTTCAAAAGTGGTGCAGCATGAAGACAACACAGATGAAGAAGAACAAGCTCTAGTAAATGCTACCAAAACTCCAAGATATGTAAGAATCAGTCATTCTGAAAATCAAATCATAGGAGATAATAGTAAAAGGATTTTAACCAGAAGAAAATCTGTAGAAGAACAAGTAAATTTATGTCTGATCTCTAAGATTGAACCTAAAACTATGAATGAGGCTTGCAAAGATGAGAATTGGATAAAGGCCATGGAAGAAGAATGGATGCAGATAGAGAAGAATCAAACTTGGGATCTTGTTCCCAAATCAACAGACAAGAATGTAATTGGTACAAAGTGGGTCTTCAGAAACAAAATGAATGAGAATGGTGAAGTGGTAAGAAACAAAGCAAGATTGGTATGCAAACCTTACGCTCAGGTTGAAGGAATAGACTTTGAAGAAAATTTTGCCCCAGTAGCAAGGATTGAAGCAATAAGGATGTTTCTAGCTTTTGCAGCATACAAAGATATCAAGGTTTATCAAATGGATGTGAAGTCTGCCTTCTTAAATGGAGAGTTAGAAGAGGAAGTCTGTATTTAACAACCAAAAGGATTTTAGTCATTAGAATAAGGGGACATGGTATGTAGATTGAAGAAAGCATTGTATGGATTAAAACAAGCTCCCAGGGCATGGTATGCACGGTTGGACAAGTACCTGATACAGATAGGGTTCAGTAAAGGAACTACAAATAGTAACCTCTACTTCAAGATCAATGACGAACAAACCCTGATTGTTGCATTTTTTGTTGATGATATTATTTTTGGAGGCAATGAAGGTATGTGCTCAATTTTTGCTGGAGAAATGCAAAGTGAATTTGAAATGTCTATGTTTGGAGAGATGAACTTATTTTTAGGTCTATAAATAAGTCAATCAAATAAGGGTATCTTCATTTGTCAATTTAACTATGTGAAAGAGTTGTTAAATAAATTTGGGATGGAAGACTCTAAACTAGTATGCACACCTATGATAATTGATTGTAAGTTGAGCAAAGATGATAACTCAGCCATGGCAGACCAGAAAAAGTATAGATCTATGATTGGAGGATTACTTTATCTGACTCAAACCAGACCTGACATAATGCATGCAGTGTGTCTTGTGGCAAGATTTTAGGCAAAACCCAAGGAATCACATGTGATGGCAGTCAAAATAATTCTAAGATATTTAAAAGGCACAATAGATTATGGTTTCTGGTACCCTAAGGAATGTGAATTTACTCTTAGTGTATAGACTGATGCTGATTGGGCTAGAGATGTGGATGACATAAAAAGTACAAGTGGAGGTGCATTCTTCTTGGGAAAAAGATTAGTATCTTGGCTAAGGAATAAATAGGATTCAATATCTCTGTCTACTATAGAGGTAGAATACATTATAGCAGCATGCAGTTGCACTCAAGTGTTATGGATGAAACAGACTTTGAAGGACATCAAAATTGTGTATGAAGAACCTATTGCAATCTTTTGTGACAACACAATTGCCATAAACATATCAAAGAACCCAGTGATGCATTCAAGGACCAAGCACATATCCATTAGGTATCATTTCCTGAGAGAAAAAAGTGACAGAGAATGAAGTCAAGTTCGAGTATGTTTCTACCAAGGATCAGATTGCAGACATTTTTACCAAGCCCTTGCCCAAGGATACTTTTGAGTATCTTAGAGAAACACTAGGGGTCATCACCCCTCTTGCTCTAAACTAAGATACATAATAGTGCATCAGTTTGGAGGTGTTCAGAGGTCCAGATTGATGCTTTTTAGGGCTACTTCTTAGGGGGAGTAGTCAGAGAGTTTAGAAGAGAGATTAGATCAAAGAAGATGAGTGCAAGTATGTGCCCTTTGCCATTGATGTCAAAGGGGAGAGAAGTCATATGAAAAACTTAAAGTGCAGATGTGTAAGAGAAAGGGGGAGAATTTTGGAGAAAGAAAGAGTGTAGGTGTGTAAAGAGAAAGGGGAGAATCTTGTCTTGATGGCTATTGCAGTTTTTCACATCATATGTTGCCATCAATGACAAAGGGGGAGATTGTTGCAAGTATGTGCTTAATCAGTGTTGTCATTGATGTCAACATATCCTTGTTGTCATTAGTGTCAACTGTATCTTATTCTATTGCTTGTTTAGAAGACTTGTATGTTGAGGATATTGAGAAAATTAGCCTCTCTAGAAGAAACAAGTGAGTTACAGAGAAGTGTTGTACAGACAGCGAGTTGTATGCTGAAGATCAGTCTGGTAAATTGCTCCACATTTATTCCTGCTTGAAGATAGTGGTCTATGGATTAGAAGTAAGTTAGAGGTATGTCTATGGATGCTACATTTCAGGTTTGATCCATCCACATGAAGATCTAAGTGAGTTGTGTTCACGAGACTGAAACCTATTTTTTTTGTAAGTTCAGTTGAGACAGGAAGATAGTATTTGGCTCCACATTCCTCCGCAATAAAGTATTTTGCTCTGTGGTTCTAGAGGGAAGTCTGGGATGATGATAAGTACTTACAGTTGCAATGGTTCATGGTTTGGTGGTCCGCAAGCTATTTGTTAGGGTTAGCCGGCAGAAGATATCAATTAAATGCAAATAAAGATTAAACAGAGGAATGAAAATGCATAGAAATAATAACAGTGAGAGACAATTTTTAACGTGGTTCACCCAAACTTGGGCTACATCCACCAATAGAGAGTCCAATATTATTATCTATTAAATCAAACTGATTACAACCAGCAATCCTTGCAACTCAATATCGCTGCAAACTGTTACAATACATCAACAAAAACCCTAACCCTTAGCCATTTTTATCATGACTTTTGTCTGTTACAAAATAGGGTTTTTTTGTCTTGGGGGTGTTGCCCCCAAACCCTCACAAGGGGTGCTACCCCTTGACCCCATAGGAATTTGGGGGGAAACTGCGCTGATAAAAGTCAGGTTAATTTAACCTCTGATTTTGACTAGGCTCCATATAACAACAATTTCCCACTTGGAGACTGATCAGACTCCACACCATATCATCTCCCACTTGGAGACTGATCATAACACCACTGACCCTATAGCTCCCACTAGAAATAGGCACCCTGGACTCTACTGTTCTAATTTTGTTTTCAGTCTTAAAGACCAACCGAAGCTGAAGAGGAGCTCAACTTTTCTGATTTTGTTTTCAGTCTTGAAGACCAACCGAAGCTAAAGAGGAGATCAACTTCTCCCTTGTCATGGCCTTTGTAAACATATCCACTAGATTTTCATTTGTATGTATCTTTTCCAGCCTTAACTGTCCATCATCCAACACTAACCGAATGAAGTGATACATCAACTGTATGTGTTTGGTCTTTGAATGCAAGGCAGAATTCTTTGCAAGATGTATTGCACTCTGACTATCTATAAACAAATAACTGTTAGCCTGTTGTTTGCCCAATTCTTCCATGAAATATTATAGCCATATCATCTCCTTGCTTGCTTCTGTTACAGCTACATACTCTGCCTCTATGGTGGATAAAGCAACCACCTTTTGCAACTGTGAGATCCAACTCACCGATGTCCCACCTATAGTAAAGACATAACCTGTAGTACTCCACCTGGTATCAATATCCCATGCCAAATCCGAGTCTACATAACCTACTAAATTAGTATTAGAGCCCCCAAAACATAAGTGTTTATTAGATGTACCTCTCAAATATCTAAGAATCCATTTTACTGCATTCCAATGCTCCAATCTGGGATGACTCATATACCTGCTTACAACTCCTACAACATGTACAATATCTGGTCTCGTACATACCATGGCATACATTAAACTTCCTACAGCTGAAGCATATGGTACCTTGGACATTTTTTCTTCCTCCTCTGGTGTCTTAGGACACATCTCCTTAGTCAATTTCAAATGACTAAGCAAAGGTGTGCTAATAGCTTTTGCATTCTCCATATGGAATCTCTGCAACACCTTTTCAACATATCATCCTGAGATAGAGTCAATTTTCTATTCTTCCTATCTCTATAAATTTTCATACCAAGGATTTGTTTTGCTGCCCCTAAATCCTTCATAGCAAATGACTGTGCTAATTGCTGTTTTAATTCTCTTATGTGATCCATGTTAGACCCCGCTACAAGCATGTCATCAACATATAAACATAAAATAATGTAGCTGTCATTATCCAACCTCTTAAAATAAACACAATGGTTATAATTACACCAGATGTAGCCTTGGTTAGCCATAAAACTATCAAATTTCAAGTAACATTGCCAAGGTGCTTGTTTTAGGCCATACAAACTCTTCTTCAATCTACACACCAGTTTCTCCTTACCTTTGACCTCAAATCCTTGGGGCTGTTCCATGCATATCTCCTCCTCCAAATCACCATGGAGAAAGGTAGTTTTCACATCTAGCTATTCCAAATCCAAATCTTTAGCAACCACAATACTTAAAATAGTACGAATAGAAGTCATCTTGACAACCGGAGAAAATATCTCATCAAAATCAATGCCCTTTTTCTGTGCAAATCCTTTTACAACTAACCTGGCTTAAAATATTTTCTTACCTCCATCTTCCTCTTTTAGTCTATAAACGCATTTGTTTGGTAAAGACTTTTTACCTGCAGGTAACTTACATAATTCCCAAGTCTAATTTTTCTACAAGGAGTCCATTTCTTCTTTCATTGCAAACCCCCACTCAACCTTTGTATCCACGTGCATAGCTTCATCATACCCTTCTGGTTCACCAACATCTGTTAACAAAATAGAATACAAAGAGGGAAAAAATCTTTTAGGAGGTCTACTTAGCCTTGTTGACCGTCTAACATTCAGTAGAGTTTGTAGTATTTCTAGTTGCTATTGCAGAGCATGAGGAACCACTAGAACATCACTATTTGGAGTATCATCCAGCACCACATAATCCTTTTTTTTCTTCTCATGCTGCTACAACTAATCTTTGTACAACACCTTCTTATTGAATACAACATCCCTGCTTCTCACAATTTTTTAATTTTCAAAATCCCAAAGCCTATAACCAAATTCATCAATGCCATATCTAATGAAGGTACACTTTTTTGATTTTGCATCCAACTTGGTTCTATTTTCAAAATCTACATGTGCAAATGCTTCACATCCGAAGGTTTTGAGAAAAGAATAACTCACCTTCTTACCTATCCATGCTTCCTCTGGAATACCATAGCCCAAAGGAACTGAAGGACCTCTATTAAAATTAAATACACAGTGGTGTTGACAGCCTCTACCCACATGTTTAAAGGCAGCCCAGCATGCAATCTCATGGTCCTTGTACACTCCATTATTGTCCTATTCATGCGTTCAACCACTCTATTTTCCTGTGGAGTCCCTGGAACTATTTTCCTCCTACGAATTCTATTAAAACAACAATAATCCTCAAAATACTCACCACTATTATTAGATCTGAGACATTTTAATCTTTTACTTGTCTCATTCTCAACCAAGCTTCTCCATTTCTTAAATGTTTCAAATACATCAGATTTCTGCCTAAGGAAATAAATGCATACCTTTCTAGTTGCATCATCTATGAATGTAACATAATACTAAGATCCACCGAGAGAAGATACCTGAGCTGGTCCCCATACATCTGTATGCACAAGCTTCAACTTTTCATCTTTCTTTTGCTTCCCATCCTTGAGAAAACTAACTCTCTTTTGTTTTCCATACACACAACTTTCACAAAAATCTAAATTAATACATTTTAGACCTGGTAAAACTTTCTTAGAATGAAGTACCTTCATACCTTTTTCACTCATATGCCCAAGTCTGTTATGCCACAGTGTTGTCTCAGAACCTGCATCAACTATTTGAGTCTCTTCTTGTGAACCTACAGCAACTGTTCCTGAACCTGTTTGTTTTTTTTCTACAACAACTAAAGTAAAAGGCACAATATGACCTGTACAAAGATATAAGGTGCCTACTTTCACACCTATTTCTACTACTAAGGCACCTCTTGTAACATTCCAATTTTTATTAGTAAATGTAACAATGCAACCTTCATCAGCTAGCTGCCCTGCTGAAATTAAATTCCTACTCAGCTTTGGAATGTGTCTTACCTCTTGTAGTAGCCAATGATTCTCATTCTGCAACCTAATCTTGATTCTTCCCTTTCCAACAATCTAACAGGGTTCGTTATCTCCCAAATAAACTAGCCCAAAATCCCCTTGGACATAATCAAGAAAATAACTTCTATGGGGTGTAGCATGAAATGAGGCCCCTGAATCTAAAACCTATGAATCATCAACATTATCTAGGGAAAGAATCAAAGCATCATCTTTAGATTTATTACTTACCACATTTGCCTCTTTATTGCCTTCTTGTTTGTCTCCTTTATTCTTCTGAGACTAGTAATCTTTCTTCAGATGACCTAGTTTCCCATAGTACTAGCAATCCTTTTGTCCTCTAGATTGGGATCTCTTGTCCTTTGATTTTCTTCGTGACTTCCCATGACCTCGAGATCCTTTTCCTCTCTCCTTTGATCTACCCCTAGTTTTTGTATTCAAAACACTACCTGATGTGGACCCTCCTGAGATTTTCCGTTACATTTCCTCGCTAAGGATAACACCAACAACATCATCAAATTTTAAAGTATTTGAACCAGAGACAAAATTACTTACAGCCATTACCAAGGTATTCCAGCTTTCTGGGAAAAAACATAATATCAAGAGAGCCCTCACCTCTTCATCAAAACTTACTTTTACAGAAGTTAACTAACTGATAATCATATTAAACTCATTTAAATGATCTGTCACAAATCCACCTTCAATCATTTTCATATTAAACAAACGCTTCATGAGAAATACCTTATGTGAGGCTGAGGGTTTTTAATATAATTTAGCCAAAGCTTTCATCAGACCACCTGGTGTCTTTGCTTCTGTTATATTGAATGCCACAAATGGTGCTAGACACAACCGAATGGTTCCCAATGCCTTTATATCTAGAAGATTCCAATCCTCATCCATCGTTCTTGCCAGTTTCTTGGATACTCCTTCCAATGGCCTCCATAAATCCTTCTGATAGAGATAATCCTCCATCTACATCTTCCATAACTAATAGTTCTACCCATTGAATTTATCGACCTTCAATTTACCCTTGTCTGCCATTGCTCCCACTCAACCTTGAGAATCCCACTTAACCGTGAGACCTCCCTGCAGATGATAATCAAGCACAACCCACTCTGATACCACTTGTTAGGGTTAGCCAGCAGAAGATATCAATTAAATGCAAATAAAGATTAAATAGAGGAATGAAAATACATAGAAATAATAACAACAAGAGATAATTTTTAACATGGTTCACCCAAACTTGAGCTACATCCACTAACAGAGAGTCCAATATTATTAACTAGTAAATTAAACTGATTACAACCAGCAATCCTTGCAACTCAATACTGCTACAAAATGCTACAATACATCAATTGAAACCCTAACCCTTAGCCATTTTTATCACGACTTTTGTCCGTTACAAAATAGGGTTTTTTAATGTCTTGGGAGTGCTGCCCCTTGACCCTATAGGAATTTGGAGGAAACCGCGCAGATAAAAATGGGGTTAATTTAACCTCTGAGTCTGATTAGGCTCCATATAACAACACTATCTTTCTTTTATGACAGTTGAAGATAGTGAAGTTCATGTGTTTCGGTGAGAAGGTTCCCATGGATAAAGTGGTTAAGGTTCATGCAGTTGCTCTTAATGATTATAGTGTGCTTGTGGATGTCTCCTAAACATGTTCCTATCTGGACTTTGGTCCACGTTAAGAAATTGAGATGGTGTGTGAAGATTGTTCCCAGATAATGTAGCGTGTAACCAGTCTTGGCCGACCTAGTTGATCCCAGTGATTGCAAAGATCTCTGGAAGATTGTGGAAGCATGTTGTGGCATGGAAGATCGTGTTTGAGTCCCAACTAAGGCATGGCGTGATCCACATTTCATTTCCTTTGTGCATTGTTGTAATAGGTTAGGACCTATTTTGTAAATGTTTGCAATACCGACCTTGGAGATTGTTGGACAATGGTTGATGATTGTGATGCCAACCTTGATGATTATTCCAAGGTTGATGTAGTGTATAAATACTTGTAGTTTAGTCATGGAAAAGGTGTCCTTGAGTGGAAATGATAAGATATTAAGAAAGGTCCAAAGGAAGAGCACAGAAGAGGCAGAGGAAAGAAGAGGAAGAGCAGAGCAGAGGAAGAGTAGAGTAGAGGAATTGTTTATTCACAATATAGAAAGGTGTTGATCGTGGTAGTGAGTCTGGAAGTAAGCCACCGGTAGGGTTTAACAACCCTTAGGGTTTAACAGCCCTTATTGTAATCTTGCTAGGTTTAGGGTTGAGGCAGTGAGTCTTCTAGACCTAGTTGTTCTTCATGGTAGTAAGCTAGTATGTTTAGGCCCGTGGAGTGACCAAGCCCGAACATCATTATTTCAAGAGTTTTTCCCCACCTTGGGGTTTTCCACATAAATTTGGTCTCTTGTGTTTTATGTTGTATCTGTGGTTAAGTTTCTGATTTCATGCACTCATGGTTAAATCATAATAATTGTGGATAAGTGATGAATGTTTAAATTGCAGAAAGTGTTTAAGATTTTGTGACAACTAATTCACCCCCCTCTCAGTTGTCCGATGCATATCAACAATTATATTTATTATGAGGTATAAACAACATCATTATTATGATGAGCTAAATACCCCTTTTTGTTCTTGCACACCATCTTAGCCATGCCAATTAGTTTATTTTTAGAAGCAATAATTGTCTACTTTTTATAAAATGGTGTATCAATCTTTTTTCTCAAATTGATTGGAATTAGCTAGCTAATGTTGATATAATGGTATAGACTTTGAGTAATTGTGTAGGACTTATGCATGGCCTATGAAAGGAGTGGATCTCAAGCAGTTGAAGTTAGAGCGCTGGAAGTTGGGGCGCCGAAAATTTATGCATGCATAGTGGAAGACTTCTTTTAAAGCATTCTATTATTGTCTGTTAAGACTATTTGAGACTTTACGGCTCCACTCAGAGCCTTTATTATGTTGTATGTCATGAACATCAATTAGTTGTAATTCTATTTATGACTTTTTCAATGGTATTTTCCCGCCATCTACAAATTAGGATTTTTCAACATAGTAGTGTAGTATATATATGTGTAGCTGCTAAAAACAAGGATATGTTGTTATGATATATTCTGAATACTGTTTAGTTATGTTCTTGGTGCTATTACACTTTTATGATATGAATGAATGAATATCACTAGTATTGTTTTGAGTAATTTGTTCTAAGTAATGGAAGTGCTATGAATGGATTTACTTTGAAGCTGCAAAAGTACTACATGTGATTTGAACTAATAGTAGGAATGCCCAAGAGCTGGCCAATTGAGGGATCTCGTAGAGTATATAAGTATTTTTATCATTAATGTTGTTATTTCTATTATGTGCATGTTATGTTTAGATTAATGTTATTTTGTGTTTAGTTCTGTTGCGTGTTCCTGTAGGTTGTGTTTTTAAGTTACTGATCTCTGAGTTTTTTTTACTTGGAATTTCTGGAGCATCAATTTTGTTCATAAAACTATTGTTAGCTTTTGATTAAAAGATGTTAGGTGTACTTTCAATTAGTAGTTAGTCACCTTTGTTTAAATTTCCTAGTTAAACTGCAAGTGTTAATTCTTAGATAGTTTACATGCTTTATAGAATAGGAATTTGAATGCTTTCTAGCTTAAACAATTTCATGTTTTTTAGTTTAATTTCTATTTTCAAACATTTCAAAAATTTAGAAAATCTTACTAAGAGAGATGGCCAAAATATCCCCTATTGCATATAGCCTTTGGACACTACCCGGTTGACACAATTGATATATTTTTCAACTAAAGTGCTAGTACATCACAACAACCTACCACTTTTTGGTGCCGTTGTCAGGGAGTAATTCTTTTCTAAGTGTTAATAGGAGACTACTTGGATACCTCTTTTACAAAAATATATAGTTGTTAGACTTCTTTTTCTGCATGGTCAGGAAATAAGGTCCGCACAGAAGATTCATACCAAGAACCTGACAATAGTAGTTCCAACCATAAGTAGTGAGGTAGAAGTCTCAGCTGAAGAACTTGGTTACGAATTGATCAAACAGGATCAACTTGAGACCTCTCAAACTATCCTAGAAGTTTAACCATCAGACCCGACCTTTGAAGAGGAGATCATTCAGCCAACAAACCCAATCTTTGAGGAGGAGAACATTCCTTTTAACATCATGGATGATACTAACAATAATGACCCTTTCAATAGATAGAGAGCAAACCACGAAGATGCGAGAGAAAACCAAGGAGATGGTGATAACCCAAGAAGAGTGGCACAGACATTTACTTATCATATTGCTCTTAATGAAGATGACAATGCACCCATGAAAAATATTTCACCCTCCATTTTACCGACTTTCAGAGGATTATCCTCTGAAGATCTTGACTAGTTCCTCTTCAAGTTCAAAGTCCTATGTCAGACATATGACTACAAAAATGATAACCAAAAACTTAAACTTTTCCCCTCCACTCTGAGAGACACTGCAATGCATTAGTTCATGGGATTAGTTTTAGGGTCAATAACCATGTGGGATGACATGGAAACCATCTTTTTAGACAAATACTAGAGTTACTGCAGAGTTAGTGACAGAAAAGAGGAACTATTCAAACTAAGGCAAAAAGAAGATGAGAGTTTGTAAGATTACCTCGATAGGTTCATCTTTTTAACCAAACCATGTGGTGAAGAAGCCATAAGCCCAGAAATTCTGAAGACCATATTTCTCAAAGGACTTGACAAGGATGCTAGAAGAAGTCTAGACTTAATGGGAAAGGGAGATGTGTCCCAACTTGAACTCAGTGATATCACTGACTTATGTTGGAATTTCTCTCGTACTCAAGGAGGTATCCGTAAATCTAGTCTTTTGAAAGGATCAAATGAAATAGGTAAACTGCACGAGGAAATAGCAAACTTGAAAACTGACATTCTTGTTCAATTAAATACCACTCTGGATGGAATACAAGCCAAAACATGTAATCTTGAAACCTTATCCATCTACTTCCCTAGACCTGTGTTGAAATAAACATATGTTAAGAGAGTGCCCTTTGGATAAAGCTGACAATTGCCAAATTTGTGAAAAGAGTCATGCCACTAATCAATGTGAGATACTGAATGCAATCAAAAATTCCAAGAAAATGACATCTGACACTGAGGAGGAGATCAATTTTGTAAATCAAATACCTGGAGGGAATTTATCTTATGGCCAGAATTCAAACCCCTCCTGGTGACCTCCAAATAATTGGAATAATAATCAATGGACAACACCTTGGCCTTAAGCACCACCTAATTGGGGACCTTACCCTTGGGGACCACCTGAGTGGGCAAACCAGTCCTGGGGAAACCGTCAATGACCAAACCAGACTCAACAACAATGGTATCCTCAAAATCTGATGCCTTAATGGAATCAGGCTCCAAATCAATTCTATCATGGACCAAGGAGGATGCCCAATCCACAGTAGAACCTTTTACAAGCTCCCCAAAGTCCCCAACAAAATGAGTAGGTCAACCAACCATAATTTCAAGCACAACCTATTCCTAATCCAAAGAATAACTATCAAACCACACCAGTGTATTCTATAGAACAAGAAAACATGGCTAGAGTTAATGCCATATATTGTGGAAACCTGCAGTTGAGGTTAGGAAAAACACTCCAATAGCATACCATAGTTGATATCCTTGACAAACCAAATGCAACATCTGCTGAAGGGATCAAGACACCTTCCATAACTTCAGATAAAAACCCATTGAGTAACCAAGACAAGCCTCTTCCACAATCCTCACCTAGAGCTTTTGAGTTACCTCAAGAAGAAGTTGGCCAGCATTCAACAAATCTTCTAAAGGAGGATCCCGCCATGAAAAAGAGATCTCAAGCACCTTTTCCTGAGTGCCTCAAGGCAACTCCTTTCATGAATAAACCTCTAGAAATGACCTTACCTATTGAAACCACATTAATCCAAGAAATTAAGTGACTCCATATTGAGATTCTCTTGTTACAAGCGATTAAAGAAATTCCTGAACTAAACCAGCTAGTTAAATAGTTGTGCATAAAAACACCAGGAAGGAAACTGAAACAGATTAATACTATGCATATCAATGGATACCTAGCTAACCTTCTGGCTAGCGAAACCTCAACCCCAAAATATGGTGGCCCAGGCAGTCCACTCATAATAGTGATAATCAACAAGGTAGCAATACCCAATGCACTCATGGACTTGGGAGCAGCCATTAATGTCATGATGGTGGATGTTATGGAAAAAATAGGACTCACTGATTTATGTCCCACAACCACCTATTGCAAATGACAAATTAGTCTATAGCTATTCTCAAGGGTTTCATCTAGAAAATGTTCCTGTCAAGGTTGACGATTGGGAATACCCAGTGGATTTTCAAATAATCCAATCCTTCACACCCAAGGATAGTCACCCAATAATATTGGGCAGACTATGGTTAGCGACAGTCGTAGCTAAGATTGACTACATAGTAGGAGGAATGACCATTTCACATGGTCCCAATAGTAAACACTTATTCATGTATCCTCTCGCTCAACCTGCTGAGCATAACCAAGTCTAGGTTGATGAACCAAATGGTTTTGACAAATAAGAGAATCTAGCCTCACTTGCTATGGTAGTCATTATACAACATGGTGAAGAGTTGGAAGATGAACTAGAAAGCAACATGCAAGATCTTACCATAGACTTAGGTGATGAAGAAATTTTGGAAGTAGAAGAGATTTTAGGTCATCTGATCCACACTGATGACACTGAACATGATTACACCAAATTCACAGCATTACCTTGTCCCCTAGATAATAGCATTCTAAAAATAGATCACTTCTTCGAAGATATTGCTAGACTCCACAGAACAATACCGCATAGCTACCCTCTCAACACCTTAACAAGAGAAGTTCATATTGTCACCTCCAACTACCCTGGAACCAAAACTATCATGTTACTACTAGGAAAAACTTTAAATATCAACAATTGATTGATAGAGTTAGATGAGCTCAAATTGTTTGATGTTTTGGTAAATAGATCCAAAGATTTTGCTTGGGATTATACAAACATGAGAGGAATACACTCAAGTGTTTGTACCCATCACATCTATACTGAAGATGTTAGACATAGTCATCAACCTTAATGAAGACTCAACCCTGCTCTCAAAGATATTGCTAAAACAAAGATTAAGAAAATCCTACAAGTAGGATTTATCTATCCCGTCTCTGATAGCAAATGGATCTCTCCTTTGGTAGTTGTTCCAAAGAAAACTGGGAAGTGGGGAGTGTGCATTGATTATAGAGAGCTCAACAAAGCTACCTATAGAGATTACTTCCCTTTACCCTTCATAGACCAAGTCTTAGACAATTTAGCTAGAAGGAAGTATTTCTCATTCTTGCATGGATTCAATGGATATAACCAAATATAAGTAGCAATACAAGACTAGGAGAAAACAACTTGTACTTGCCCCTGGGGAACATTCACATATCATGTCCTTCCCTTCGAGCTATGTAACACTCCTACAACATTTCAGAGAGATGTTCTAGCCATATTTGTTGAGCTAGTAAATGACTGTGTGGGAGTCTATATGGACAACTTCATAGTGTATGGTTCCACTTTTTATGAAGGTCTTAAAAATTTGGACAAGGTATTAAAGTGATGTGAGGACCATCAGCTATCCCTGGGTCACAAAAAATGTCTAATAATAGTAGAACAAGGGATAGTGTTGGGATACCACATTTCAACTAAAGGGATAAAAGTAGATCCTAAGAAAATTGAGGTGATACAACAACCTAAGACTCCAAAGAACCAAACTGACGTCAAAAGTTTCTTAGGACATGTTGGATACTACTGAATATTCATAGAAAACTTTAGCAAGATTACAACCCCCATGTTTTCCCTTCTCCAAAAGGACATAGATTTTGTCTGGACAACATAATGTCAAACATCATTTGAAATCATTAAGGAGAAACTCATCTTTGCTCCTCTCCTACGTGGACCTAACTGGATCCTTCCATGCCATATTTATGCGGATGCTTCCAATGATGCCATTAGAGTAGTTTTAGGTCAGGAAGATGAGAATGGAGGAAAATATACCATCTATTTTATTAGTAAGAATTTGACTCCCACTGAACAAAACTATACCCCTACGAAGAAAGAATTCTTAGTTGCGGTGCATGTAATCAATAAATTTTGAAATTATATCATAGGGTACAAAATAACTATGTTCACAGACCAATCAACTATCAAGTACCTAATGAACAAACCTACAATAAATAGAAGAATAATCAAGTGGTTATTGCTTCTCTAAGAATTCAATGTAACCATCATTGACAAACTCAGGAAGTTCAACATAGTCACAAATTTCTTATCCCAGATCAAACAAGACAATGGAGATTGTGCTCCTGTACAAGATGAATTCCCAGATGAAAATTTATTTGCCATCTCCATTAAAACCCCCTGGTTTGCAGACATCACCAACTATCTTGCTATGTTTGAGCTTCCACCAAACTTTACGTCAAAACAAAAGAAACGCCTTATTCAGGAAAGTGCACAGTTCAAATGGATTAATAGAATTCTATTTCGATGTAGCCCTAATCTGGTTTTATGATGTTGTGTCAAATCAGATGAAACATACAATATCCTTAGAGCCTGCCATGATGACCCCTCTAGAGGTCATTACTCCATCAAGGGAACGTCCCATAAAATCCTAGGTACAGGATATTACTAGCCCTCAATGCATAAAGACATGAAAAACTATGTTCACCATTGTGATGAATGCCAATGGGTAGGAAGACCCATAGCATCCAATGAAATGCCTCTGCAACCGTAGGTAGTTTTAAAACCCCCTGGTTTGCAAACATCACCAACTATCTTGCTATGTCTAAGCTTCCACCAAACTTTACGTCAAAACAAAAGAAATGCCTTATTCAGGAAAGTGCACAGTTCAAAAGGATTAATAGAATGCTATTTCGATGTAGCCCTAATCTGGTTTTATGATGTTGTGTCAAATCGGATGAAACATGCAACATCCTTAGAGCCTGCCATGATGACCCCTCTAGAGGTCATTACTCCACCAAGAGAACGTCCCATAAAATCCTAGGTATAGGATATTACTAGCCCTCAATGCATAAAGATGTGAAAAACTATGTTCACCATTGGGATGAATGCCAATGGGTAGGAAGACCCATAGCATCCAATGAAATGCCTTTGCAACCGTAGGTAGTTTTCAAACCATTTGAAGAGTGGGGATTGGATTTTATCGGTCGCATAGACCCTCCTTCACAAGGCAAAGAATACATTTTGGTCTGTACTGACTATCTGACTAAGTGAGTAGAAGTCCAAGCCTTGAGAGTTACTAGAGAAGAACAAGTTGCTGACTTCCTATATAACAAGATTTTTCTTAGATTTGGAGCCCCTAGATCAATTGTCATAGATCAAGGACCCTAGTTTATGTCAAAAGTTTTGCTAACCTTTACTGATCATTACTAGGTAATCCATAAAAAGTCATCACCTTATCACCCTCAAGAAAATGGTCAAGTAGAAGTCCCTAATAGGGAACTTGAAAATATCTTGACAAAAATAGTTTCATCGGGAAGAAGAGACTAGGCCAGGAAATTGTCTGAAGCTATTTGGGCCTATAATACAACTTGGAAATCAACCACTGGTCTTATTCCTTACGAGTTAGTCTTTAGGAAGAAACCTCTTCTACCCATTGAATTTGAACTTCAAACTCTGAGAACGACAATGGAGTTAGGTTTAGATCTTAACTGAGCTCAGGTAGAAAGAGTCTTATAGCTTAGTGAATTAGATGAACTTTGCTTAGAAGCTATCCACTAGACTGAGCTAGTTCAACAACAACGAAAGGCCCAACATGATAAATACATAAAAGAAAGGGAGTTCCACAATGGAGATTGGGCACTGTTATTTGATTCTTGATATAAAGATCAAAAAGGGAAACTAAGGACTCATTGGATGGGTCCATATGAAATTTTTGAAGTATTTCCAAATGGAGCAATGCAACTCAAACCTATTGATGGTGATACTCAAACTCTCTTAGTCAACGGTCATCGATTACGAATATACCACAAACTTGTCAACAAAGAAGAATTTACAAGAATAGTAGAAATACAAGGAGAAACCCAATGCATTGACTCTGCTACGGCAGAGCTAGTATAATTTTGAGTAATTAAAAAAAAATCAATCTTGCATGTGTATGTATTTATAATCACTTCGGAGCATTTTTTCTGTATTTTTGTTCTTTTGGACTTGTCTAAATTTTATCTCTGTTTTGCAGGACATCATTTTTAATAGAATACAAATTCTGACACATCTTGCAACAATGCTCCAGAACTTGTTCATGATGGTAATAGATTGTCATTGATGTCAAAAAGGTGTTGGTATTGGCAGGAGTTGTTCATGTCATCAGGATCAGTGATTGATAAGTGATGTCATCAGGATATCTTCATGGTTTGGTGTTCATACTGATTCATTCTTGATTATACTTGGCGTTTGAAGGAGTTGGTTAAGTGATGTTTGATGCTAACTTATGGTTTTATGGTGTTCATATAAACAGGGAGATGTTGATCATCTAATGATTTCAGTGTTGATAGTATGGTGTTCTCCATGTCAAGCCATCAAATAAGTCATATAAATCTGTATGACTTTAGGGGAGCAGATATAAGACTCAAAAATGCATTGAATATCCTTATTTAATTTATGAAGAGCATTGATCAAAATGCATAGGGTCATATTAAAGTTAGAATGATTTTATAAAATAAACTCATGAGTATCAAATATTTAAGGGGAGTACGCATAAGCCATAATATGGTTTTAAATATTACAAACTTTATTTTATTGGCTCCAAAATGTTATATCCTTATGACATGAAAAAAATAATAATAATAAATTTTTATATATGCATTGAGAAAATGGTAGGCACAAATTTGTGTGGGGCACGAATGGTTAGAAAGTCTTAAAAAAGATTTTTTTAGCCTATCTTTTAGCTTTCCCAAATAAAGCTGTGTGAGTGCTTTTAAAAGCATTCTTTTTTTGGAGATCTTTATTGAAGATTTATTACTATTTTTTTTTAAAAACTCTCCCATGTGCCTTGGAGGAAATAGTGGATGTGCCTTTTTAAGAAAAGACTATTATTAGAATTTTAGTCTTTTGAAAAGAAATTTAAGGCAGATTTTAAGGAGTTGTTTTTTAAGGCAAATTTTAAGGAGTTGTTTTTTTTTAAGGAGATTTTTTTTCAAGGAGTCTTTTTGATGAAAGATTTTTATGCAGAAATTTTTAAGGGGATTTGAAGAATATGAAAGAGATTTTTGGAGACATATTTTTGTGTGAGAATTGAAGTTTTTTTTTGAAGATCAAGTTTTTGGAAATGTATTTTTGCAGAGAAGATCAAGAGTTTATTTTTATAGAGAAGATCAAGAGTTTTGAAACGATTTTTTATGAAGGCTTTATACAAGGCAAAATGATTTTTGAAGATGAAGAATGTGAAGGAGAAGATTGAAGGGTTCTGTAAATTTGAGATATATGAAAAAAAAAATTTATCGAAGGAATTTGTACAAAGAAGAAAATTAAATTGATTTTGTTTGCATTCAGATATTGTGTTTTTGCAGGAATATGAAGCATCATTGAAGAGATGAAAGATCTTGTTGAAAAGATTAAAGTCTTTAATTATGCAAAGATAAATATGAAGATCTATATTCTTGCAGGAAAATGGTTTTTGCAGATAGAGGAATATGATTAGTCATTGCAATGGATGGATGTTGTTTTGCAGAGAAGAGGAACATCAAGAGTCTTGGTATTAATGCAACTTCATAATTTGACAGAGATGAAATATACAGAAGATGAAAGGTGAAAAGACATTCAATTTATATATAATGTTTGTTCAGGTGCATTGATAGCATGTCTTGAAATACAGAGATGAAACATACAAAATAAGAAAGTGTTATTGAATGGATCAGAATACAGGATTAATTTACAGTGTTGTTGAGGGGATCCAGATACAGGATTGATTTTGAATAAAATGGCCATTTAACAGACACATATGAGAGAAGAAATGTTTTGTATTGAATGGAAACAGAGTATCCCTCTGATTTGTTTATTACTTCTGTTGGTGATTTGGTTTGCCAGTGAGGCACAGTATGCAAGTGAGGCTTGAAGGTTAGTAAGACCTCTCAATTGTTAGTGAGACATTCAGCGAGTGAGGCTTTGTAAGAAGTTTTAAAAGTTAAGCCAGTGAGGCACTTCATGAGTGGTTTTTCTACCCAGAGAGGGTTTTCCACTCCAGAAATTTTTGTGTTATAATTTGTCTCTATGTGTACATATTTGTGTTTTGTTTATAAGTTTTTGGTTCACATCTTTCACTATCAGCCTTGTGCATATGAGCTCAATAGATCTTTAATGTCTTTCTTTCTACTTGTCTTGTAAAATTTGCAAAAAGATAAGAATTTACACAACACTGATTCACCCCCCCTCTCAGTGTTGTCATTGACTCCTACAATTGGTATCAGAGCCAGGTTCCCTTTTGAAGCTTAATCAGCTTGGGTAGGTCCTGTGTGTGGAGTTCAATGGGTAAGTGTAGAAGAAATAAGAGCATGAAAAATGTTAAAATTCTTTCTGGTCAAGTTGAGTCAAGTATTGTATTATAAGAAAAGATTTTAGATGCTCCTTTGTTTGATGGTTTAAATTTCTCAGTTTGGTGTATGAGAATGCAAATTTACTTATCCTCTTTAGGATATGGTGTTTTGATGTCAGTTGAGAATGGGTATTATGTTACTGCAAATGAAAAAGAAGCTCTTGAATGTAATTATATTGCAAAGAAAGCTATATTGTCTACTCTACCTAATGATGTTTCTTGTGAAGTTATGCACTATGAAACAGCACAGGATATGTGGAAGAAGTTGATAAAAATTTATGCTCCTGAAAAAGAAGACAACTTATTATCTGAAAAGAGTGACAATGATTATAAAAACTTTCACATGAAGGACATGAGACTCAATTAGATTTAGAAGAAGAAGATCACATTATAAGTGATGATGAACAAGAGTTTGAAGTTGATATAGAAGGAGAGCTCATATGTGCTCTAAGTGAACTCAAGAAATATAAAAAGGAGAACCAAAAATTACAATTGCAGCTACACCAAGAAAAAGACCTCAAAGACAAAGCACTCTCTAAACTTGAAGAGGCAAGAAGTCAAACTGTGAGTTTAAAAACACAAATTGATGATTTAGAAAAATTGATTACAAGCCTAAAGATTGAGATTGAAGAGGCCAAGAGAATGATAGATTTTGCTAAATCTAAAAATGAAGTAAAATCTATTGAATGCATAAAACTTGAAGCTGAAATTATTACCTTGAGAAAAAATATTGAAAGTCTCAAAGTTCTGTCAAAAAGAAATAATGAGTTTGAAAAGAGCACCACCAAGTTATATGAGATGTTGGGAAAGCAAAAACTATATGGAGACACTACTGGACTTGGATATGAAGAAGGAGAGTGTTCCAAAGTCAGAGAAACTCCTAGAAGAAAAATTGATCAGCCTGCTGCTCCTGAAAGAAAAGTGCACAATCAAAGAAGGATTTTCAGAAAACTTGCTCCTATAAGACAAGCATACATGTACAGGTATAACTATTCATTTAATGGTTATCGTTATACTTGTAATCAATTTGGACACAAGGCAATTAATTGCAGAAGAAATCAATTTGCTTCAATAAGAAATGCTAATGTTGTATGTTTCAAGTGTCACTTTCCTGGTCACAAAGCATATAGTTGCAAAATGTATGGACGAACAGCATCATCTGGTTTGATAGATTTGAAAAAGAATAAGGTTGAAAAGATTTGGATGAAGAAACATGAACAGAAGAAAACTCCTGTGAAAGTTTGGAAGCAAAAGGATAGTAAAGAAAAATCAGATTCTAAGTTTGTGCATCTTGCACAAGTCACTTCATCAGTTGCATAATAGATAGCATGAAGTTAGGGGGAGTTGTTCTTGTTTCATCAATTATCCCCAAAAGGTTTCAGGAGGTGCATGTCAGTGAAATATGTGATCAATGGTTCATGATGTAATAATGCATACATGTTGTTGATAAGATGTTCAATAGTTCTCTGCACAAAGAGTTTGTTGATGTTGAGTGATTTTGATCCTTTTATATCTTGTTCATATCTTGTTGAGTTGTCATGATGTTGTAATTCAAAGTGTGCTTGATATGTTTCAGAAAATGTGAAGTGTTGTTGCAGGAAGAACTTGGTGTTTAGTCTTGATGGGTTGATTAGAATGATAAAGTCAAGAGATAGAAATTATTGTTGATTGCAGTTTATTTCAGATGTGATATCAGATTTGACATTGTGATTGCAAAAGGTATCTTGTGCAGGAGGATGATCCTCATTCTTTGTTGCAGAATGAATGTTCATTTAGAAGTGATCATTGGTATATTAATTTGACATGTTCTTCCTCATTAATATGGTTTAGAAAGGTATGTGAAAATTGTGTGCCTCTTGTTTTGAAGTGGTAAGGTATGTATGTCAAGCTATGACATCTAGAGTCACTTATGAAATTGATGGTGGTACCTTGTTCTTCTTCAAGTTCATCAGTTAATCAAAGAGATATGTCTTCTTCATCATTTTGGTGTTGTGTCAAAAAGTGATATTATATTGAATTGCCAGTGGTATTCAACACAGGGGGAGCAAATAGTTTCATTGGAGATTTGTCATGTGGGTCGAGAAGTGTTGTTTGAAGAAGAATTGTTTGTCTTTCAATCACATGTGATTTCATCAGGAGTATGTCAGTCTTCATCTGCATAGTGGTATCAAAGATTTTGGTAAGTGGTTCTCATTTTTTTTGGTTAAAGATAACAAGATAATAGGAGTTTATGTCTTCAAAGCCCTCATAATACAATGTGTTTGTAAATGTTATGATCAAGCTTTAACATCTTTCAGTGAAGTTATTTTCTCAGGGGGAGATAATAGTCTTTGTCATCCGATGTCAAAAAGGGGGAGAAAGAAAAATTGCATCAGGTGGTTTTGCCATCAATGACAAAGGGGGAGATTGATGGTAATAGATTGTCATTGATGTCAAAAAGGTGTTGGTATTGGCAGGAGTTGTTCATGTCATCAGGATCAGTGATTGATAAGTGATGTCATCAGGATATCTTCATGGTTTGGTGTTCATACTGATTCATTCTTGATCATACTTGGCGTTTGAAGGAGTTAGTTAAGTGATGTTTGATGCTAACTTATGGTTTTATGGTGTTCATATAAACAGGGAGATGTTGATCATCTAATGATTTCAGTGTTGATAGTATGGTGTTCTCCATGTCAAGCCATCAAATAAGTCATATAAATCTGTATGACTTTAGGGGAGCAGATATAAGACTCAAAAATGCATTGAATATCATTATTTAATTTATGAAGAGCATTGATCAAAATGCATAGGGTCATATTAAAGTTAGAATGATTTTATAAAATAAACTCATGAGTATCAAATATTTAAGGGGAGTACGCATAAGCCATAATATGGTTTTAAATATTACAAACTTTATTTTATTGGCTCCAAAATGTTATATCCTTATGACATGAAAAAAATAATAATAATAAATTTTAATATATGCATTGAGAAAAAGGTAGGCACAAATTTGTGTGGGGCACGAATGGTTAGAAAGTCTTAAAAAAGATTTTTTTAGCCTATCTTTTAGCTTTCCAAAATAAAGCTTTGTGAGTGCTTTTAAAAGCATTCTTTTTTTGGAGATCTTTATTGAAGATTTATTACTAATTTTTTTTAAAAACTCTCCCACGTGCCTTGGAGGAAATAGTGGATGTACCTTTTTAAGAAAAGACTATTATTAGAATTTTAGTCTTTTGAAAAGAAATTTAAGGCAGATTTTAAGGAGTTGTTTTTTAAGGCAAATTTTAAGGAGTTGTTTTTTTTTAAGGAGATTTTTTTTCAAGGAGTCTTTTTGATGAAAGATTTTTATGCAGAAATTTTTAAGGGGATTTGAAGAATATGAAAGAGATTTTTGGAGACATATTTTTGTGTGAGAATTGAAGTTTTTTTTGAAGATCAAGTTTTTGGAAATGTATTTTTGCAGAGAAGATCAAGAGTTTATTTTTATAGAGAAGATCAAGAGTTTTGAAAAGATTTTTTATGAAGGCTTTATACAAGGCAAAATGATTTTTGAAGATGAAGAATGTGAAGGAGAAGATTGAAGGGTTCTGTAAATTTGAGATATATGAAAAAAAAAATTTATCGAAGGAATTTGTACAAAGAAGAAAATTAAATTGATTTTGTTTGCATTCAGATATTGTGTTTTTGCAAGAATATGAAGCATCATTGAAGAGATGAAAGATCTTGTTGAAAAGATTAAAAAGTCTTTAATTATGCAAAGATAAATATGAAGATCTATATTCTTGCAGGAAAATGGTTTTTGCAGATAGAGGAATATGATTAGTCATTGCAATGGATGGATGTTGTTTTGCAGAGAAGAGGAACATCAAGAGTCTTGGTATTAATGCAACTTCATAATTTGACAGAGATGAAATATACAGAAGATGAAAGGTGAAAAGACATTCAATTTATATATAATGTTTGTTCAGGTGCATTGATAGCATGTCTTGAAATACAGAGATGAAACATACAAAATAAGAAAGTGTTATTGAATGGATCAGAATACAGGATTAATTTACAGTGTTGTTGAGGGGATCCGGATACAGGATTGATTTTGAATAAAATGGCCATTTAACAGACACATATGAGAGAAGAAATGTTTTGTATTGAATGGAAACAGAGTATCCCTCTGATTTGTTTATTACTTTTGTTGGTGATTTGGTTTGCCAGTGAGGCACAGTATGCCAGTGAGGCTTTGTAAGAAGTTTTAAAAGTTAAGCCAATGAGGCACTTCATGAGTGGTTTTTCTACCCAGAGAGGGTTTTCCACTCCAGAAATTTCTGTGTTATAATTTGTCTCTATGTGTACATATTTGTGTTTTGTTTATAAGTTTTTGGTTCACATCTTTCACTATCAGCCTTGTGCATATGAGCTCAATAGATCTTTAATGTCTTTCTTTCTACTTGTCTTGTAAAATTTGCAAAAAGATAAGAATTTACACAACACTGATTCACCCCCCCTCTCAGTGTTGTCATTGACTCCTACAGTTATTTCGATTGGTTCTAGTCCCTTGTTTATTCCTGCATTCTGGTGCATCTTTCAGTAATGCTCTGGATGGCCCTGATCTGGTTTTACGACATTGTGTCAGATCAGATGAAACATACTGCATCCTTAGAGCCTGCCATGATGACCCCTCTGGAGGTCATTACTCCACCAAGAGAACCTCCCATAAAATCCTAGGTACAGGATATTACTAGCCCTCAATGCATAAAGATGTGAAAAACTATGTTCGTTGTTGTGATGAATGCTAACAGGTAGGAAAACCCACATCATCCAATGAAATGCATCTACAACCGCGGGTAGTTTTCAAACCATTTGAAAAGTGGGGATCAGATTTTATCAATCCCATAGACCCTCCTCCACAAGGCAAAGAATACATTTTGGTCTATACTGACTATTTGACTAAGTGGGCAGAAGTCCAAGCCCTGAGAGTTGCTAGGGAAGAACAAGTTGTTGACTTCCTTTATAACAAGAGTTTTTGTGGCCCTGATCTAGTTTTATGATGTTGTGTCAGATCGGATGAAACATACAGCATCCTTAGAGCCTGCCATGATGATCCCTCTGGAGGTCATTTCTCTGCCAAGAGAACGTCCCATAAAATCCTAGGTATGGGATATTATTGGCCCTCAATGCATAAAGACATGAAAAATATGTTCACCATTGTGATGAATGCTAATGGGTAGGAAGACCCACAGCATCTAATGAAATGCCTCTACAACCGCAGGTAGTTTTCAAACCATTTGAAAAGTGGGGATTGGATTTTATCGATCCCATAGACCTTCCTTCACAAGGAAAAGAATACATTTTGGTCTTTACTGACTATCTGACTAAGTGGGCAAAAGTCCAAGCCTTGAAAGTTGCTAGGGAAGAACATGTTGCTGACTTCTTGTATAACATGATTTTTCTCAAATTTGGAGCCCCTAGATCAATTGTCACAGATTAAGGACCCAGTTTATGTCAAAAGTTTTGCTAGCCTTTATTGATCATTTCCAAGTAAGCCATAAAAAGTCATCACCTTATCACCCTCAAGCAAATGGTCAAGTAGAAGTCACTAACAGGGAATTTGAAAATATCTTGACAAAAATAGTTTCACCGGGAAGAAGAGACTGGGCCAGGAAATTGCTTGAAGCCATTTGGGCCTATAATACAACTTGGAAATCAACCACTGGTCTTACTCCTTATGAGTTAGTCTTTGGGAAGAAACCTCTTCTACCCATTGAATTTGAACTTCAAACTCTGAGAACGACAATGGAGTTAGGTTTAGACTTCAATCGAGCTCGAGTAGAAAGAGTCTTGCAGCTTAGTGAATTAGATGAACTCCGCTTAGAATCTATCCACCAGACTGAGCTAGTTCAACAAAAATGAAAGGCTTGGCATGATAAACACATAAAAGAAAGAGAGTTCCATAATGGAGATTGGGCACCGTTATTTGATTCTTGATATAAAGATCAAAAAGGGAAACTAAGGACTCATTAGCTGGGTCCATAAGAAAGTTTTGAGTATTTCCAAATGGAGCAGTGTAGCTCAAACCTATTGATGGTGATACTCAAACTCTCTTAGTCAACGGTCATCGATTACGAATCTACCACAAACCTGTCAACAGAGAAGAATTTACGAGAATGGTAGAAATGCAAGGAGAAACCCAATGCACTGACTCTGCTATGGCAGAGCCAGTATAATTTTGAGTAATTGAAAAAAAATCAATCTTGCATGTGTATGTACTTATAATCACTTCGGAGCATTTTTTCTGTATTTTTGTTCTTTTGGACTTGCCTAAATTTTATCTTTGTTTTGCAGGAATTCATTTTTAATAGAATACACAATCTGACACATCTTGCAATGATGCTTTAGAACTTGTTCATTTGATTGGTTCCATTCCCTTATTTATTCCTGTAATCTAGTGCATCTTTCAATGATGCTCTGGAATGTGTTAAGTCCAAAGTGTATCATCATGTTCCATTCCCCCTGCATTCCAGCTGCATCTTTTACCGATGTTCCAGAACATTGTTCCTACATTCTGGTTACTTCTTTCAGTGATGCTCTGAAAATTTGGTCCTACATTCTGGCTACATCTTTCAGCGATGCTTTGAAACTTTGTTCCTACATTCTAGCTGTATCTTTTAGTGATGCTTTGGAACCTTGTTCCTACATTTTAGCTGCATCTTTTAGCGATGTTCCAAAACTTTGTTCCTACATTCTGGCTACACCTTTCAGTTATGCTCTAGAACTTTGTTCCTGCATTCCTGCTGCATCTTTCAACGATGCTCCAGAACTTTGTTCCTACATTCTGGCTGCATTTTTCAGTGATGCTCTGAAACTTTGTTCCTGCATTCCGGATGCATCTTTAAGTGATGTTCCAGAACTTTGTTCATTCATTCTGGCTACGTCTTTCAGTGATGCTTCAAAATTTTATTCTTTTGTCTTGGTCACATCTTTCAGTGATGCTCTACAATTTTGTTCTTTTGTCCCAGCCACATCTTTCAGCGATGCTCCAGAATTTTGTTCTTTTGTCCTGGTTGCATCTTTTAGCGATTCTTTGGAATTTTGTGATTTCCCTTTCTTTGTAAATGCTCTGACAATCCCAACAACATACCCATGACCATCACTAATTACTTTCTGCCACTTCTAAAATTTGCGCTCAATACTACCATCTCTTACCATAATAAATAAAAATTATTGTGACCACTGTTTCTCATAATAATTAGAACACTTATTAGCCATCCCATCTTCATTCATAATAAACTTATTACAATCCTTCACCATCCCATCCAAATTTAATTACACCACCACCCACGATGATATTACATCAGCATAAGGAAAGCGAATTTCATATCAATGATGAGACATGAGGTATGTACATCTTTTATTTTAAGTAGGTATAGTATTGTGAATAAAAATAAATGAATTGGCACATTCCACCTTCCTTTCTAAATTTAGTAAATTATGCAAACTGTACCTTCACTGGAGAGGTGGCGGCTCATGCACTCTATCCCATGCAAAATAATGATTCAAATGAAGTGAAGCCAAATTAATCTGTGTCCCATTAGTATTGTCAAAGTATAGGTGGTCATAAGATTGAATTTCCTTTAGTCTGCATAACAGTCTTGTTGAAACAATTTTTCACCATTAGAGTGCCACGAATTTAGTAGACACTTAGAAGAATTGCAAGTAAGAGATAGAATGGGTGGGGCTAAGCATAAATTAGAACCAACTTCCTAGATAAATTGTAGGCACTGAGTAATATTCTGAGCTATTTCAGAGGATAGGTTGGCTTAAGTTCATGAAGAAATTTAAGAGGCATAACACACAGCTGGTCAAGGAATTTGCAGGAAACTTCTCGGATGGATAGACGATAGTGTGTGGCAAGAAGTTTAAGGTAAGCTCTCGAATCATTTCTAGTTTGTCTGGCATTAAAAATGAAGGTGTGAATTTAACAGAAACTATGAACATTTCTTATCAAATAATGATAGAATTCTACATAAGGGAGGGAGAACCTCATCCTTTGCTAGTTGTGAATACCCGTGGGCAAAATAAGGGGTTTCAGAGAATGTCTATTGCAGATCCGTGGAGAATGACAATTGCCTGGATCATCAAATACTTTACATGTGAGCGGCAATGTGCCACCATAGTCGGTCACCCTTCTAGTTACTCACTCACCTACGCCATGGCGCTGAAAACCCTAAATTAAGGGTTAACCTTCCCGCTTTCCTTAGTGATTCCATTTTTAACATGATAGAGAGGTTTAAAATTGGTCCAGGTCCATTGAAACATCATGGTCTCATTCATATAATTTGCAAACATCATTTCCTGAAGAAAAGAAAAATAGCAAAAATTTCTTTAGAAATTTGAAAACCATGAACCCTCAAGACATTTTGACGAAGGTGAGTCATCCAAATTAGTGGCTCAAAATTTGAAATAACCTTCCCCTATGCCTCAAGATGCTAGAAAATCTCCTGACGGCAAAGTGCCAGAAAATCCATCAAACCTTTTAGACCCTAGGGAGAGACCTAAACCATAGAATGTACTAGAGACCCCAAAGAAGCAAGAAAATGTGGATTTAGTAAATTCTGAAGATGAGAATACTCATCCCCACAAAAAGGAAAAGAGGCCAAAGGTGAAATTGTAAAGACCTCCTGCTTTAAGGAGAAGCAAATGATTGACTACTGAATTCAGTTGTGTTGTGGCTTGTGATCAGCCGTATGTTCCTAAAAAGAAAAGACAAGATAAGTAATTTCATGAAACTGTAGCCCAATTGTATGAGAATGTGTCCCAGCTATGTGAAAATATACCCTAGCCAAGTGCAAATGTAGTGCAACATTGTGAAACAGCAGCCTAGTCGTGTGAAAATACAACCCAGTTAGATGAAAAGAAAACTCTAGATAGCAATAAGCCCCTGAGTCTAAAAGGGAGGTTGTGCCATCTGAGATAGGACAAGAAGAAATAGGAGCACAATTTCCAAACTATATACTTGTTGAGGATGAGTTTGTTGAACCACTTTCCCCTTCACAGCAACCCTTGGAAACACAGGAAATTAACACAATCCCCCTAAGTGAACAATTGTCTCTCCTAGTTGCCAATGACACAAAATAGAGTCCACTGGAAGTAAATAATGTAGAACATGTGACTGACAATAAGGTAGAGATCTCTATATTTCCCCCTTCCACTGATGCAGAAATTGAAAAATATGATCACATAAAAACAAAATTAGAAGAGTTGAAGGTAGAAATTGTTCAGTTAAAAGATAAATTGTAGCAAAATGAGGAGCAGATAAATAAGCAACAATAGGAAATAAGCACACAAACTAAACTTTTGAGGAAAAAGGATCAATAAATCACAACTTTAGGGGCTCAATTAGAACAAAAGGATAAAACTATTAGAGAGTTGCATTCTCAAGTGCAACAAATTGATGGGAAAGAGAAACAGTATTTGGCTAGTTTATCTGAAAAAGATAAACAGATTAAGAGTTTAACTAATAATCTGGTGCAATCTCTCAAATCATTTGTAGAAAAATAGGAAAAACAAAAACTTGAACTCAATGCGGCTTTGAGTAGAACTATTGAGCTAGAGCAGGATTTGCAAGAAATTAATGTGAAACCAATGATGGAATCAAAAGAAGTGTAGGCTGAGTTGACTAAGATGGAATGGTTTCAAATTCACATTCATCCAATGTTGGCCAAGTGGATGGAGAGATGTTATTTATTGAGGCAAGCAGGGGCGGAAAATACCAAACTTAAGCAAGAAATAGTATTATTAAAAGAATCCTATGACAAATTCTACTAGGATAAAACTGATGCATGTCAGATTGGAGAATTGTTACTAGCCTATAGAAAGCCATCCCAATTATATTCCATGTTTCTAAATGAACAGTTGTTAATATGGAAGCTTTTGAGGATCTCCTGCAATTTACCCCATGACCCAGATGATAAATAGTTTCTAGAAGCATACAAAGAGGTAGCCCCTGTTCAACAAAATCTACTGTGTGAATTTTTCATACATAATCTATTTTTGGAAAAATATAGTGATTTATTTATCAACTTTTTTTTTGGGGAGATATAGCTTAGAGCCTTCATGTCTAATATGCAGAATCAAATCCATTAGCAGGATAGAACTAGGGAGTATTTGCAAGCAAAGAGAATTGTAGGACTCCAAATGAGATATCCCAACTAAAATCCCTTTGTCTTCAAAGCCCAATTCTGAAGGATTAAAATCTATGAAGCTATGAAGAACAAATATAATGATAGTATCAGGATTTGCTTCGAAAATTTCAAAGTTCATGGGCCATAGTTAATAGAAAAAGCATGGAGTGCCTGTGAGGAACGGTACACTCCCTTACCTATGTATCTCAAATGGAGGGAGATGATCTCCCCCACCAATCTAAGGTGGTCCTACAGAAGGGTTGAGGCATTAACAGAAATATTATAGCACCTCAAAACCAAGTGGATAGGGATACAATAGAGACCTCCATTGCTCCTTTAGCCACCCCCTGCAGTTTTGGTCACTGCAAAGCAAAGTCCTGGAGAATTATATACATGGAAGATGAGGGTTAAATTTAACAAAGGTTTTCTTAAACACCCTGATCCTTTGGATGAAGAGGTAGAATACATGTATGATCTCAACTCCAAATATGATGAACTGAATAGGAAAAGGGATACAGAGAGGCAGAGAACTCATCAGAGAGCAGGAGGACCTGCTCAGGCTTAGGAAGGGGAGGATGGTGATGTATAAGAAACCTCATTCTTATGATGAGATAAATACCCCTTTTGTTCTTGGCAACCACCTTAGCCATGCCAATTTGTTTATTTTTAGAAGCAATAATTACATCTACTTTTTATAAAAAGGTGTATAGATCTTTATTTCTCAAATTGGTTGGAATTAGCTAACTAATGTTGATATAATAGTATAGAATTTGAGTAATTGTGTAGGACTTATGCATGGCCTATGAAAGGAGTGGACTTCAAGCGGTTGAAGTCAAAGAGCCAAAAGTTGGGGCACTAGAAATTTAAGTGTGCATAGTGGAAGTCTTATTTTAAAGCATTTTGTTATTTTCTGTTAAGACTATTTGAGACTTTATGGCTCCACTCAGAGCCTTTATTATGTTTTATGTCATGAACATTAGTTAGTTGTAATTTTGTTTAAGACTTTTTCAATGGTATTTCCCTGCCATCTGCAAATTACGATTTTGTAGTAGTGCAGTATATATATGTGTAGTTGCTGAAAACAAGGATATGTTGTTATGATATATTCTCAATACTGTTCAGTTATGTTCTCGGTACTGTTACACTTTTATGATATGAATGAATGAATATCGCTAGTATTGTTCTGAGTAATTTTTTTTGAGTAATGGAAGTGCTATGAATGGATTTACTTTGAAGATGCAAAAGTACTATATGTGATTTGAACTAATAGTAGGAATGGCCAAAAGATGGCCACTCAAGGGATCTCGTAGTGTAGATAAGTATTTTTATCGTTAATGTTGTTATTTTTGTTCTATGCATGTTATGTTTAGATAAATTTTATTCTATGTTTAGTTCTGTTGTGTGTTCCTGCAAGTTGTGTTTTTAAGTTACTGATCTCTAATTTTGTTTACTTGGACTTTTTGGAGCATTAACTCTATTCATAAAACTGTTGTTAGCTTTTGATTAAAAGATGTTAGGTATACTTTTAGTTAGTAGTTAGTCGTTAGTAGTTAGTCGCCTTTGTTTAAATTTCATAGTTAAACTGCAAGTGTTGATTCTTAGATAGTTTACATGCTTTTCTTAGATAGTTTACATGCTTTATAGAATAGGAATTTGAATTCTTTCTAGCTTAAACAATTTCATGCTTTCTAGTTTAATTTCTATTTTCAACCATTTCAAAAATTTAGAAAATCTTACTAAGAGAGATGGCCAAAATATCCCCTATTGCATACAGCCTTTGGACACTACCTGGTCGACATAATTGATATATTTTTCAACTAAAGTGCTAGGACCTCACGACAGCAGGCACTAGATCATGAGGAAAATAAGGGAATAACAGGAGATTATATATATATATTATAACAACAGAAGAAATATAAATATTAGTCTTGTATCAGCTAGTAATCATTAGATCACTCTATCACTAAATATAATGTGCATCATAAATATTAAGAGCATTCGACTTGGAGATAAAAAGTAGACTGTGACATTCATATATTATAGACTCGGATCTACAAGTAAAAATACATTCAAAGCCATTATATTTATTGTGCATCATATATAATATTGTGAACATGTCATCTTTGAACCCATATAAATATTTTATTGTTATCTTTAATAGTTCACCCATCATAGGAGGGGAAAGACAAACAGGCCATAGGCAAGAAGTCCTACCATACCCCCCTAAGGCTTGTTTGGGGGCAAGTCTAATCGGCACCCTGTCCATAACCCCATAACGGCTTGTATGGAGGCTTTGTATGACAGTTTAATCCTACCAAACCCTCGTTAGGGCTTGTATGTAAGGAACTGAACATGCGACTTGCCATGCCACTGAAAGGGCCTACATGGAGGTATCATGTGCCAATAAATGTCTTGTCATCGACACTATAATGGAGTGGAGTGAATGGATAAATGGAATATTGTTTATGAATATGAATGTAGGGAAATCTTATCTAACATTAATAATTCAATAGGTATGTTTGTATACCTATATTTTGTATGTGTTTCTTATGTTTTGATTACAGATTTAGGGCACACGAATGATGTAAATTGGAATGTAATATAAATGGTAATTCTGAAACCCTAACTTGAAACTTGGGGTATTTGAATTCTTAGGGTAAATTTAGTATTGTTCCAATAGGGGACATTACAATTCTCTTGAGCGGCCCATATCACAGCTTCTGCCAGAGGATATATCCCTTTGAGAAATAATGTTTTGTAGTGGCCATGCTTCTGGGTAGACATGTTTAGTTAGATGGTATCTAATTGTGTGCTCTCATAGTTTATGAAGCTTAAGGTGGCATTTAATGTGTGGCTTTTCTTATTCCTAGGGGAGTGGGCTCCAATAGAATCCATATCTTTATCTTTAAAAAGGCATTTATTATGGGCTTAGGATTTAACAACATAAGAAATTGATTTCATCCCTCTAGCCAGGATAACCATAATAGACCATTCGGACAAGCATGTGGCATGATTTATGCTTGTTAAATTTAGAATTTAACATGCATGGCATTAATTTACAGCATAAGTTGTATAAATTTCTAATGGCATTATTAAAAGAGAATAAAGTAAATGAAGTGTTGCTTCAAAAGCATGCCCAACCAAAATAGATGAATCACTTTAAATCTCTTTAGCCTTATAGCTCAAAATGATGTTTTAATGCTTTAAACTATAAACACTTAATATAGATGTCTATAGCTTAATAGGATTATACATCTAGTTAGAATTAGGATGCAAGTCAAAAACATAGATATCTATAACTAATTTAGGCTCATTTTATTATCACCATTTAATTTAAATTTGTAAAACTATACAAAGAAATGATTTAGTGATTTTTGTTAGTGTATAATTTCTATTCTAAGATATTCCTCTAGATAAGTTTTCTAGCTATTAGGTTGTTAGGATAATGATTTCTTAGTTGTATAATCTTGCATAAAGTTGTTGCTTAGTTGTGCAATCTTGCATGGAGCTACATGTATTTTTTTTTTCTAGTTGGTAGTTGCTTTTCTAGATGGCTCATCTTATGTTATATATATTGTACTAAGTCCTAAGCTATTAATCAATGTAATCAATACAATTGTTCATTATTTATTCTTCATTCTAATTTGTGCAAGTGTAATTTGCAGTTCGACTGATTCACAAATTTTACATGGTATCAGAGCTAGATTAGTTTGAAAGCAAATTCATTTTATATTGTGCGAATTTATTACCATGGAGGCAGATGTAAAACTTTGTTTCTAGATGCAGGCAGATTATTGTGAAGATTTTCACCACCATGGAGGCAGATGTAAACCTTTGTTTCTTCCTTTTTTTTGCATACTCCTTTCTTTCTTCCTAGTTTGATTCTTTAAAATTGTACATGCTTTGCGAGCACCACATGATAAAGATCTGGGAAAATTTGGGGCTTTGTAAAAACCTTTGTTTCTAGATGCATGCATGTTACTTTCCCTATTTTTTTTCCATGCTCCTTTCTTTCTTCCTATGATTCTTTAAAATTGTACGTTCTTTGCAAGCACCACATGATCAAGATCTGGGAAATTTGGGGCTTTGTAAAAATCAAACTTCTATAAAGTTCCATATAGGGGGTTTCTACTTAAAGTATTTAGTATAGTTTTCTTTCATTATGTTTCTAAATAAACAAAGGATAAAAGTTGCTAATTAACCATCAGACGATCGTACCATTCAGAGCACATCTCTGCAAACATCAAATCCTCCAACGATTAGCTTTTGTATCCAGAAACCATGTGTCTATCTATTCAACCCCATCCAGTTGAAAAGTGTAGACTAAAATAATGAACTACAATTTTGAGCATTCGAGAGTATACCCTGGAGGTACTCATGCAATGGTTTGTATGAATCTAATCTTTATCACGTCGCTAGATTTATCTATAGTTCTTCATCGGCAGTTGCATCTTTCTTCTTTCTAAGTTTAAATAAATTGTTAGGAGTTTTCCACCCAGGTTTTCTCCTTTCCTCTTTGTAATTGGGTGCCTGGTCAGGCTTAGTTGCTAGGACCCATATCTCTCTATTCACCTAGGTACACTTAAGGGGGGTATTAGTGTAGAATTTCTATTTTAGGATATTCCTCTAGATAAGTTTTCTAGCTATTAGGTTGTTAGGATTTAATGATTGCTTAGTTGTGCAATCTTACATGGAGTTACATGCCTTTTTTTCTAGTTGGCAGTTACTTTTCTAGATGGCTCATCTTCTGCTATATATATTGTACTAAATCCTAAGCTATTAATCAATTCAATTAATGAAATTGTTCATAGTTTATTTTTCATTCTAATTTGTGCAAGTGTAATTTGTAGTTCAACTGATTCACAAATTTTACAATTTTAGCAGAAGAAAATGAATAATTAGCACACATAATTCCTCTTCTATTCATTTTGAATTCACCCAATTAACACTAATTTTATATTAGAAAGCATAAGATATGTTTTCTTTGTAATTTTTAAGAAACTAGCTAACTAAAACATGTAAATTAAAGCGTAATGTCTAGTAAACCTATTTATAACTCACATGACTCAATCTCTTGCCATGTTCAGGACTAGGCATCTTTTATATATGAAAGTCTGAGACATACAAGTTCTAGTTTAGAAAGAATCATTTACATGATTCAAAACACAAGAAACTAGTTTCTTCCCTCTAGTTGTAACAACCATATCGATCTTTCAGGCAAGCGCAAGAAGACTTATGCTCGTTAGATTTGGAATTTAACATGCATGGCACAAGTTGTATTGATTTATAGCCACAATGTTAAAAGAGGGAAAAGTAAATGAAGTGATGCTTTGAAACCATTTCCAAACAAAATAGATGAATTAGTCTAGATCTCTTCTGCCTTACAGCTCATAATGACATTTTAATGCTTTGAGATATAAATGCCTTCGAACCCCTTAAATATTGATGTCTATAATGTGATTGTTCTCTGAATTCCTTCTTGTTGTGCACGACCTTGAATTTACCTCTCTCAGCATGCAAAAGGATCAACAATGGCACATGGGACAAAAAGTAGCTGGGTGAAGGGCTTCTTTCCGATCTCCTTCATGAATTATGAGATTGTGAGTGGACCCTTTTGGATGGTCCATGGTTTCTTAGTAAGAATGATTTATTCTTCAAAAAATAATTAGGTGACTTTGACATTAAGAAATAATGTATCCATAAGATTTTAGTTTGAGTGAAATTTCCTCAGTCTTTGGAGTACTAGGATGAGGAAGTACTGAGGGGCATAACCAACTTTTTTGAATAGTTTATTGCATTTGATAAGGTGCTCCCCTCTAGGATTACCTTGTCTTTTAAATTTGGTAAATGGGTACAACAGATAGTCTTCGATAATTCTAGGGTTGTTTGTCATTGTTGCCTCAAAGTGGGTCATTCTAATGTGGATTGCTTGAGAAATGAGCAAAAGCAATCTTTTGGAAGAAAAAAAAGCAAGCTTTGGCTTCTCAACCTCTTAATGGTGAGGTAGAAGGCCCTTTGATAGATGGAGCTAATGATGCATGCAAGACTCTTTCTAAGTCCTACACAAGGATTGTAGGAGGAAGGAATCTAAGGTTAGTGGGGATTTGATGGATTCCCAAGATTTATTCCCTTTGACTAAGTAGATGTTAGGGGAAAGGACTTCATGTGGCCCTTTGGGTCCTTTTAGTTCAAATGCAAAAAAGGGTGTTCAACCTGAAATGATTTTTGCACCAAGGATAAGATGGTTGACACTGTACAATGCTCCTTAGAGCATTTTGGTTTTAAACCACCCTAATTTGGGTTTTCTCCTTTGATCCTTGGCTAGTTTGCCCATTTGGTCATGCTTTAGCACCTTCACTATCTATTTGTTGATATAACGAAACCTTTGTGTTCCCAGTTCCATGTTGTTGAGCCTCCTTGTTATTTCATTGGACTTCAACATCTTACCTTTCTATTTTTGTCAAAGGGTTTGAACCTTTTCAAAAACCCACCTTTGTCAATAACCAAAAAACAATAACATTGTCTAAAGTCATATTTTTGCACCTTACATAACTTTATTGAATTTTTTCTGCTATGAGCTTTATTGAATTTTTGGTACTGTGACTTTGATATCGGTGGTGTACGGTATTATTTGGCTCTCCAAATTTAGGTAATCCTTGGAGAAAAGAAC
Source organism: Cunninghamia lanceolata (assembly GCA_027924645.1). NCBI lineage: Eukaryota > Viridiplantae > Streptophyta > Pinopsida > Cupressales > Cupressaceae > Cunninghamia > Cunninghamia lanceolata. Next base: position 219,382 of record BSBN01000953.1, on the reverse strand, counting down.
TTCTTATCCTCTTTCATCTTCATGGTAAATCACATTCTATGGGTTTTGTTTTATCCATAAATAGTTGTGAGTGTTCTTTCATATAGTAGTCTTATGTGGTTGGTTAACTAAGGTTACTTGTTCCCATGTAAATTTGTTATTAAGTATAAAGGTTAATTTGGAAATTTCTCTTATAATGGTGGAGCTGCTATATTTAAAAGATTAGAATAAGTTGTGGATAAATAAGGGGCTTAGGTAATGGTCCCATGGAAGGGGGACTTCCTAAAATATTTCAGTGGGTGTTGCTAGAATTTGTAGGAGCATTTCACAAGTAGGTGGTCCCATGAATTTTATAACAATGTCCAAGCTTAACTTTAGCTTCATAAATTTTAAGATGTTGGTGGACCTATGCAGATCTATAAATGAAGGATAAAAAATGGTTAATAAAGAAAAATTTTCTCCAAAAAATTATCACAAAACTTATTGATAGGAATCTAAAAATTGTAGGTGCATGGCATAGTAAAAATCCTCTAAATTAGTGGGAGAAATTTCCAAACCCACTCCAAAGACAACAACTGGAAATCTAAGAACTAAAAATAGGAGATCCTATTTGTTGGATTTGTGATAATAAGATAAAGCAAAGAAACCAAGAAACTTATCTTTAAAAGAAAACAAAAATCTTGTTTTAAATCTAGTTTTTTGATAGTGCTTGAAAGGGAATGTAATATTTTTATTTGCCACTAGATGTTTCTCTAGCATATTGTTGGAGTTTTACCACGTAAATCCTGTTGTTATTATTTCATCACTTATTCTGTTACTTTATTATTTTATTGATTATCTCTAATTTCTTCGTAGCTAATTTATGCTGCAATATTATATGATTCTAGAGTTTTAAGTTAATCATTAAAATTTAAAAGTTTTTTAGCACTATTTTCCTAAATAAGATTCTAATTTATCATGTACTAAGGGTGACAATTTATTGTCAATTTTTTTTTGGTTTCTTCTAATTATGAGCTTAGAAGGATGGATCCATGAACATTGTGTACATGATTTGAGATAGGAAGGCCCTAATTGGGGTTTATTTAAGAGTTGGTACAACCCTATACTCTTTAGAACATCTAGAAAAAAAGACTATGCGACAAAAAACATATCTAACATACTTGATCAAGATTGAGAGCAATGTCTGGTAGCCTTTCTGAGTATGCTCCTCATACACAACTAATTCTCTCTCTTATAGAGAAGATGAATGTAGCATGTCATCGAGGTCTTCCTCAAGGAAAGGTGTTCACCAATTGTACTACTGGAACTGCAAATGTTTATATTGTGCCATGTAGCGATCAACATGGTGGTTATATTGAAAATATATAAGCACAAACATGTTATTATATCAAGAAAGGTTTGAATTACAGTTTAAATTTTGTCAATTTTCAATTTAGATTCATGCATTACTTTTAGTTTTTAATGTATCTTACACTTGTAATTATAGCATGTTGTTGTATCCCATATTTATAATAAATATAACTTATGTGTGTTTATATTGACTAAACTAACCACTTAAAATATTTAGTTTGCATCTCTCGATTGTTTACTAATTGTTTGTTGAAGTTATAAGTTATGTAAGGAGGAGTATTTAAGTTACAAATTTTATTTTGACTTGGACTATTAATATTGTAATTAATAATGTAATTTAACTCTTATAATTAATAATGTCCAACTAAATTCATGAACAAAGAATTTGACAATGTTTCTCATAATATAATCTTTGGAAGTCCTAAATCTATTCTTATTCCAAAATAAAAAAAGATGATAACTTTATTCAACTTCATTTCAATGTATTCTTTGTAGGTTATGGGGGGAAAACAAAAGCTCTAATACTTTATGATCATTCAAAATATGATATTATTCTAATTCAAAATCTTCCCATATTAGAATCTAAAAATAATCATAATTCTTCTTCTTCTCTATTATGTTGGAAAATTTCCCCTTGGGGGCTTTTCCCTCTTAAGGTTTAGCTTCCAAGTCTTTAGAATGCATTATAAGCATCTTGCATGTTAATTTTGATTCCTGATGAGAAAACCCCAAAGTTTTATGATTAATAGGACCTAGGGGGTGCTATAATGTTAAGCCCTGCCTAAAATAGGGAGGGAGAATTTGCGTGTCCACACCCTAGTCCTACCCTATTTTAGGTCAGGACTTAAATCTAAGTGTTAGTTATGTGACCGTTATTAGGTCCTATGTCGACACCTTAAGTTTGAATTATGAAATTTTAAGAGGCAATGTATGTAGAAGAATATATAAGCATGTTTAGAGATTCATTTGTAGACTATAAGATAATTATGAGCTTTAGGCATACTTGTGATTTGAAAGCATTCAAGATATTCATTGTTGCAGAGTAGTATTTGTGTTGTTATTGTGTTTGTATTTGTAGATTTGGCTCCATCTCCTCATGACATGAAGAGCATCGTCCTTCAATGAGATCTACACTTCAAGGTGATATCAATTATGTTTTCAATCATTTATCATTTGGATTTTGCCTCTATCCCATAGGGATACACACTCTTTATCTGACAACAGTGTTTGGAAGACTTGAATGCCTCTCTAGGGCTTGACTGAGGTAAACCTCTAAACACCACAACCCCCAACCCATTTTTTTGTGATTACAGGTTACAGGTTACAGGTTGCAGGAGCAGAAAAAGTGGAGTTGTAGGAGAGCAGTGTAGACTGCCGGGATTGTAGATCAAAGAAGAAAATAGGGACCTAGACTTAGGCACCCACTTAGTCCTCTAGATCCCGTAGCTGAAGAATCTCTGGAACAACGGGAACAAGTTACAGACAAGATTCCTAGATCCTGATAGAAATGGTGGCACTAGACTAGGGTGCCCACTTATTAGTTCCTGACTTTTCTGCTTTCTAAACTTTGAAATATGGTATGCATTTGATTGTCATTTGATATCTCTATGTGCGAGCATTTTCTGTAATTTGTTTGTTTGCTTCTGAATTTGCATAATTAGGGTTTTGAGCATAATCGAGATTAATTAAACAACTAAATCACACAATTCCAAATTTCCACCATTCCAAGTGACAAGAGATCTATAGTAGATTCTTCTACTCGATTGAATGTCGTCGAATGTATGTAGTGAAAGGAGGATTTAACCACATGTAACATTGAATTGAAAATCCCACTTTTTCTACATAACATTTTGGTGAACCCGTGTTTTTAATAAATTTTGCACCTTGCTAAGTGTTATACTTCAGATTTACATTCATTTAATTCATTCATCTTATTGCATTTAAAAATTTACAAAAAAATTGACATATTTGAAAATTTTGAAAAAAATTGCATTCTAGGGTTTGATTTTTGACATAGTTTGCATTAATTTAATTGCATTTAATTAAATTTCTGATTTTTCCATTAGATCTGAAATTTATGTAAGGACTCACTTGATCCAAACTTGAATTTTCAAAAAATTTACCTTAATAACAAGTTATATGGGATATATCAAGACTTTGATTGAGTACTCACGTAAACTTTAGCCAATACGGGCCATATGTTCAAATGAAACATTCTTAAGCCAACACGGGCTCTTCTATCCTTTGGGTAAATAGTTTCATATGGAACTGGGTCTAACGGACCTTATCTCTACTCAATACAGGGTATAACAAATGGTGGCCAAAAGGCCTGGTGGATCAAACAGACCAAGACTCTATCCAATCCAGGATAAGTAAACACGACAGCCAAACGGGCTAAATAGGATAGGAATCATTATGCTCTGGATATAGACTTCTGACTCCTTCAGGACCAATACAGGTTCGTTAGTCACTTCTTGGAGACCATAGTCTGCCCAAGCATTGTGCTGAGGATGTCAACCAGGGGACACATAACATTGACTTGTATAGACCTTAGTTTTCGGCAAAGCTACGTACAAGTAATCCACCCCAGGAATTCATATGAGTACTAGGAGACTTCTTAAGTTACCTAGATAACCCTTTAAACTAGGAATTGAGATTATGAAGTTGATTATGAAAGAGTATCCTATATCCGAGGGACCTGAGTACTGGGGGCATCCTTCGTCATCCAGACTGCCTACATACCCTATATCCACGGGATCAAGGCCCTCTCTGGATGTGATCGACATGGGGAATGCGAACATGTAGTTATGTCTTGCACTATGTTTGATGTAACTGTGAGTGGTTACACAGTTCTTCGCCGACAGCCACCCACTTGAGTGATACAGTGATAGAATTCCTAAGAAACTAGTTTGCAAACACACCTCCTGGAAGTGTTTGACGTTTAAGTTTTCACGTGTGGATAGTTCACCTAGTATGCATATTTGTCCGATGAGGTTTTCCATTGATAGTTAAAAAGGGCTTTCTATTGTGGTAATCATCCTACAACTATTTTCGATAGCCTTGTCCTTTCTTTTTACTTAATCTTTTTAATGAGGTATCCGAGGAGATTTTCCCTTCCTGCGGATTTAACTTCAACATGTTCCTTATTACTCCCTAATGATTTAGAGGGACGGTGCCCAGATGTCGTTGTTGTAGCTATGTTAGGCTCGAGGTACTTGGTTCAACATGATGGCATTACCTGTAAACGTGACCTAGAGGTACTATAAATACTGAACACTGTGATTTGTTTAAGTTTGGACATTTATTTACAAGGTTTACCTATCTAGTAGAAGAGAAAAACTTGCATAATCACTCAATAAGAAATTGATAAACGAACATAATGCAAGTAAAATATAATGCATATGTATGATCATTTTGCTTAGAGAAAATATTAAATCAATTCTATCACTTCATAACATAAAAAGGTTCAGTTTTGGAAAAACAAGGAATATTGATAATCTATTTTGTCATACATCAATAGACTTAATTCCAAGAGTGAAGAATTGAAACATTTTCTTGCATGACCATTATAAGCTCATTTTCAAATTGAAACTAGTAAGGATTAATAAAAGTTTGTAAAATAAGATAGATGTCACAACAAGAGGTTCACTTGAAATTTCCTAAATAGATTTATACTTCAATAAAACTGATTAATTTCTATTATTAATAAACTTTTGAATATACTTGATCAAGGATACATAAGAAATGATAATTAGTAGTTCTAAAGTGTCATGCCTTTCCAAAATAATGACTATTTTAAAGATCTTCTCGAGTCCATTCATGATTCAACCATGATCATAATTTACATTATTATAACTTTAAAAGCAATTAATAAAAGTTGTAGAATATGACAGATATATCAACAAGAGGTTTTCTTTAACTCTCTAAATGGATTTATGAAATGTTTCCTTTGTTACTACACTTGTGAATATAACTTGATTAACAACAATTCTGGTTATCCTAAAATGGTAATTAGTTGCTCTAACTTTCCAATTAAAAACCAATTTCAAAAACTCTAGATTACATTCATAATTCATCTATCTAGAATGGTAGTTTAGTTACTTCGTTAATTATTCATTTACCAAAACTTTGATACCACATATACTATATTAGGAAAACAAGACACTGGTGAAGAAGTTTAAAAGTGCAAGCACTCCAACAACAAGATTGGTGAAGAAGTTAAAAAGTTCAAGCATTTTAACAATAAGATTGGGTAGGAAGTTGATAGATTCAAGAAACCCATTAAAAGGAATTGGAGAAGATTTTGAGAGCTAAAAGCACTCCAACACCATTAGTTTCACATGCAAAATGGGCTCAGCTTCAGCTGCAACACATGCATCATTGTCTTTGGGAAAGGATGAAGACCGTATAACCCAAAGGAACAAAGTAGTGGGTTCAAGTGTAGTTGAATGGGATTCACACAATGGAGTCTTTACATTATGTAGTGAGTCACTTAGTCTTTGAACTTAAAATATATGTAACTATAACTTGCAAGCATGCCTATGCTATCTATATGTTGTGTAAATTATATTAAAGTCCTAAATGAGTAAGTAATAATGTGAAGAAGTTCTAATATAACACAGCTTAATGTAAAGTGTCAGGCAATGAGTGATGTGATTTATAAGCAATGTATTACAATGAATTGGTGGTGACTAGTAGGCACTTCTAACTGTTGTGTCTTGTGGGTAACATAAAAGGGACTTCAAATCCTATGTGGAAACCCCAAGCTAAGACAAGTTTGTCTTCATGGTCAAAGGTTGTGCATAAGTTGGGTGGAGCATACGTAGACCATCCAAGAGATGCTTGAAAATAAATAAGATAACCCTTAGATAAGGATGAAGAGGAAGAAAACCATTAAAAACCAATAGATTTGTTCATGAAGAAAATAGGACAATTGGTTAAGCACTTACATATATTTTGTCTTTTGCAAATGGTCTCCAACATGGAGATCATGTGCTGTTAGAAAGTATTCATTCTAGTAGAGGTAAGTTTTACTGTTAAGCTGGAATTACTACTAAAAATCTTCACCACGCAATAAAATGCATCAATGGCCTCTTATGTAAAAGAGCTAAAAAGAAAACTAAGCTTGATCCCTTTTTGTGAAAGTACTTAAAGTTCTTTCTGGTGGCCCATGGTCTACTAGTACGGTAGGAATGAGTGTCAAGATGATGACCCAGGTTCAAACACCACTGGGCTTGCTCCCTCATTGATTAGGAGACAATGTGACGAAGCAGGACAACCACCTCTGGACATGAAGAGAGCCCTCAAGTATGGCTTATTAGCCAACAGATTTCAATTATTTGACAGTGCACTACTTATTTCAGGATCTGCAACTGATTAAAATGAGATAAATTTTATAATTCATTTGTTTAAGTTCAGCCTAATGGGACTTGGTAAATTTGAGATTCCAATGCAATTGAGTATCATGTGAATTATCTATCTTAACTATCTAAACATTTTTTCCAATAATAGTATTTGAACACATAATAGATGTTATTTCTTGCAATTCAGTCCGGCACTTAGACCAGGGTATGGTCGTCCTTTAAAGCATAAGGGTGAGGGGATTTTGTCAGCGTTGCAGTTGCAAGTGTTTCGATAGACATGTATTCAAAATGTGGAAGCACATATAAGGCATGTGAATGGTCTGACAAAATGACTCAAAGAAATGTGATCTCATGGAATTGCCATGATCTAGGGTATGCTCAAAATGGGTTTGTTGAAAAGGCCTTAGAAACTTTTAAGAAAATGTAACTGGCAAGTGTAAAGCTAGACTCCTCAACCTTTGCTAGGATCCTTCGTAGTTATGCTTAGACAGGGAATGAACATCCATCGAACCATAAGGGACAGAGGAATTGTCAATTGTGGATACACAAACAAGGTGTGTGAACTGTTTGACAAAATTCCTCAAGGGAAGGTGGGCTCGCGGAATGTAATGACTGCAGGGTTGCACAAAATGGATTTGTTGAAAAGGGATTAGAAATAGGGTATGGATATCCATCACACCTTATAGAAGGGGAATTTTTGTCAAAGATTATAATTGCAAACACTCTGATAGACACATATGTAGAAGTGGAAGCATAGACAATGCACGAAAACTATTTGACAGAATGGTTCAAGGAATCGATGCCTCATGGGATGCAATGACTGCCAGATTGTACAAAATGGATTTGTTGAAATGGCTTTACAAACTTTCAAGAAAATGACATTGGTAGGTGTAAAGCCAATTTCCTCAACCATTGCTAACATCCTCCCTGCCTGTGCCTACGTGGGCCCATGCACAGGGTATGGAATAGGGTATGGACGATAGAAGGCTGAGAGCTATGGCAGAGAGGAGAGGCAAATGGGTTAAGGGGGGGTTTATATCAACAATTGCTACTTCTATTCATCAAAACTTTCATAAAAAATTCCACATAGTTTTCAAATTGCAAACATCCTAAAACATATCGTCAACATGAATTTCAAAACTAAAATTTATTAACAAAATTCAAGAACTATACTTTCAAGAGAAACAAAACAAAATGAAGAAGAGGAGAACTCTTACAGATTTCTCTAGTACTCTCAAACCAGAGATGAGTATCTCTTCCTCAAAAATCCATGCAATTTATAGAAAAACTTGACCCATATGGAGGAAACTCCAAGTCTTGAGTCAAGTCTTCCAATTAATTACCCTCTCTCTTTTCTAATTTGCCATTCAATGCTTGTGGAAAAGGACTCAGGTTTTCACTCAATTTCCAATTGTCATTAATTTAGGAAGAAAAAAATCTCATTTTATAAATTGGAGTGTTGACTTGAGAATGAGGGGGCAGGAAGTTTCTCATTTATTGTCCTTTCTAGAAGTGTCCTCACCTCATTTATTCATTTAAAATTGTTTATTATTTTGTTCTTTTAAATGGGACTATATTTTTATTATTTAATTTAGCTAGCTTTTATGTTATTTGAAAATAAAATACCTACAATTTTAGACATAGTATTCTAATTCAAATTCAAAACTCAAAAGGTGGGTTGTGACAATTTATTTTCATTTAATTCATAATTTTCAATATTGCATTTGAAAATTTACAAGAAAATTGACATATTTGAAAAAATTGAAAAAATTTGCATTCTAGGGTTTGATTTTTGACATAGTTTGCATTAATTTAATTGCATTTAATTAAAATTTCTGATTTTTTCCTTAGATTTGAAATTTATTTTCAGTTAATTCATAATTTTCATATTGCATTTGAAAATTTAAAAAAAAACAATTTTTTTTTTTAAATTGGCATTTTAGCTTTGCATCTTGACATAATTTGCACTAATTTGAATTTATTTTCATTTAATTTCTTATCTTTAATTTAGATCTGCCCTAAATTACAAAAAAATCATTTTTATTAATCATTTTCATATTGCATTTGAAAATTTACAAAAAAATTGAAAATTTTGAAAAATTAAAAAAAAATGGCATTTTTGGCTTGCTTTCAAATAATTTGTCTTAATTTGAATTAATTTCCATTTAATTTAATTTAATTTCTTATTTTTTTAAAATTAGATGTGATTTAAATTACAAAAATTCATCATTGATTTATTTCTTGCATTACATTTTCATCATAAATTTGCTAGGGTTTGCTTGAAAATTTGAATTTTTCATATAACCTAGTAATTCCAAAACCTAGGGTTTGTAGGTAAAATATTATTTTCAGATTTTTCTACTTATCTTAGGCACTCATGCAAATTTGATTTTGTATATAGTGCTACATCTTAGCGTGTTTTTGCATTTACATTTCAAAGGTTTGCTTTACACATATTCAATTTCGACAAAACTAGCAATTTTCACTAAATCTTGGCTTATTTTACATATTGGATTGCATTATAGGTGTGTTGTAAAGGATCTTGTGACTTTATTGGACTAATATCAGACTTACTATTCACCACCCGTTCTCAAATTCCTTACAACACCCTTTCTTCTACACATTTACATTAAAAATTTGTGAAAATTTGCATATTTTAGCTATATTTTCACCAGGGTTTGGCCTAGCTTGGTGCTATAGGCATGTTGTGATAAATTTTATGGAATTAGGTGGCTAATATTACTGTTATAATCTATTTTCTATCACAGTTTTCCTCACAACACTCCTTTTACTCATTTGCATTGAAAATTGGTGAAAAATCGCATATTTTAGCATATTTTCACTAGATTTGAACTTATCGACTCTCTAGGGTTGCATCAAAAGCGTGTTGTGAAAGGTATTTTTGCATCATTGGACTATTATTGGTCATATAATTTTCTTTCCTCTTTGAAATTCCTCACAACACCTTTTCTTTCATTTGTTTTGCATTGGAAAATTTTGAAAAATCAAGAATTTTAGAGCATTTTTACATAACTTTTGCACTTGTTTCTTGCATAAGTTTTTGAAAATATTTTAAATATGATTTAGAATTCAAAACATTTCATTATGGCATCTTCATGTTATTCATCTTTGATATCTTTGCATGAGTATATCCTAGATTTTGAAGATTTCTCTAATTTCACTAATGAGAATCCTCATGTTCTAGAGCACATAGCTTCTGTAAGTAGTATTGATGCTTCTATATGTTCTACATATAAGCTGAAATTACTTTGTTATACACATGATTTTAGTAGCTTCACTTTATTCAAAGGAGCATATCCTTTGATATTAGAAGATTTAACTAAATTCATCTGTAGGAATACTCATGAGAAAGATGAGAGTGAAAATTCTTTTTCTGCTACAGAATATGAGGATGATGATGATGTACCTTCCTCTCATCCCAATGCTCTCCTTAGACAAGATGTAGCATTAGTGGATGAGATAATGTCTCTCACATTAAATCCTTTAGGGATGGATGTCAGGAATAATCAACAGGAAAATAATGTTAATTCAATATTCACTAATAGACTTTGTAGAAATCTTCCTAAGATGATTGTGCAGGGGGCACCTAGTGCCCCTCCTTGCTTAAAACTAGTTATAATAGTTCGAGGACCACCTCGACCTGAGGATTACATCTACAAATATGCACAACAAATTTCTCAACCAAGTCAAGGTGTTCAAAATGTGTTACAACAACCACACCACAATGTGATTGCTCACACATACAACACCCATAATAACAAGAAAAATAAGCAAGTAGCGCATGTGCCTGTCTCTCTTCCATGTTCTCAACCTATGCTCCCTCCACCACCTCATCTTACTCATAAAAGTGGTCAAGAATATGATCTTCTCGAGCAACTCTGCACTCCTCTGACTAAGATCTCTCTTTGGAATTTGATACAAACATCACCTACATATCATGGAATGCTCCAAGAAGCTTTACAAAAGGTGATTGTCCCACCCACTGCTAAGCCAAATGATGTAGCAGCTGTATCTCTTTCAACCACATGAATTACCATCAATTAAAGTTCAAAACCAATATGATCCACTTATGATCTTTGTCACAATAAAGAAAACGTTGGTAAAACGAGTTATGATTACCAATGAATCAGCTCTTAATGTTTGTAGCATTGACTTACTACACAAAATCAAGACTGACATATCACAAATCAAGCTGGATAAACTTAGCAGTCGTGGCTTTGATAAGCATGGTAATCAATTAGTAGGTACTATAACCTTACCTATATAGGTGTGTCCTGTGATTGTACCTACCCTGATTCATGTCCTACTTAGCTCTTTATCTTACAACATGATTCTTGGTAGACCTTGGATTCATGCATTGGGGGTGGTTCCTTCCACCCTACATCATTCAATCAAATTTATATTCAAAGGTAAACTTCATACTATTCATGTTGATCCTGAACTAGATAATTGTTACATATTGAAACGCAAAAACCAGTTTACAATCATATGAGCTTAAAATTTTTACGAGCCGATTCATCAATGCCTCTTGCCACAAATGATGTTGTACAAGATTCTACACCATCAAATGCACTTTTTGGTGATGATTGGGGTTCATTAGATTTTACTCCTTTTGGACTAGGGGGATATAAACTTAATAACTCTGACACATCAAAAGTCGCATCGATCTCATCAAAACAATCCTTGAAAACACCTAAGGAATGTAAAGTGTCCTTGGTAGAAAACAAAAACAATACTCTTACTTATACTACAAATTATGAGACCTATGAGGCTTCACCATCTTCTAAGGAACTGACATCTCTCTATGGTTAAGGATTTAAAATCCTTTATAACAATTGCGACTATGTAGGTAATGGATGTGGTGTAAATCAACAAGGGATTTGAGTACCTATCAAATCCACTACAAGACACTACTCAAGTGGAATTGGATATAATCCTTTTAAAGAAAAGAAAGCCTCTAAGATCAACAAGACCAAAACAACATGAGATATATCCTAGATATGTATGCTCTTAACATTGGGTTGAATCAGGTAAGTATTTCTAACCCTTTACCTCTGTGTTGTGTTCCCCCGTGATGTGCTACGTGTTATGTTCAGGCCTCCTAGGATGACCCTTGATACTCTGTAAGGTCAAGGATACTGGGAGACCACCTCTATTGTGACCCTTCTTCTATTTGTATCATCATTCTTCTACATCGCTTCTTCTCTATTTTCATTGTTGTGTGTTGTGTCTTATGGACATAGCGTTGCGGTTAGTGACTTGGGGGCACCCTGCTATGTGAGTATCCCTAATACACTTGTTTCTCCTCTCTTGATTTATTGTTTCCCTTCCTTTAGTGTTTTTATCTATCAGGTGGATGATGAAAAACATATTATACTGATGCAGACCTAGTGTCCATTTAGTGAGAAATAAAAAAAATTGACTTAGTTCCTACATGATGATGGGGTTGTTATATATTATCTGATGCTTGGCTAGTAGAAACACTCCATGTGATCTCGATGTTGTCCTATCTCACTTACAAAACATAATAATATTTTTGCTCCATACACTTTGTCTATCTTGAATCTTGCATTCCTTAGTTCTCTATGCTTTGTTATTTATCATGACTATATGGACACTAACACCTTTTCTTGTAGGAATGTGTTTGTGGGAACATTTGGCGATCATAAGGTACATGTCACCTCTGGGGGGCATGGGCTTTGTGAGAGTCTGTGTTCCCTTGTGTGTTTTCTTCCTACCTTAACGTGCTTGATATTGATACCTAATATCAACCACCTTAAGGTGGGGGCATATATAAGGTAAGTTGCTGATGATTTTAGTACTAATGAAGCATGTTTGTAAGCCCTATGCAAAGGCGGGATGATGCATCTCCAAGCGGGATCACATCTTTCTTTCTATATTGCAATCATGTAAGCCCTCTATGGAGGCGGGATATCGCGAATATTCTTTTATCATTTAAGCCCTTTTGTGGAAGGTGGGATGGTGTATCTCTTGAGCTAGTGCACATCCTTTTTTTTCAAAAGTCCTCTACAAAGGTGGGGAGCAGTTTTGTGACTAACCCAACCCTTAAGCGTGTCTTCGGCGATTGTTGTGGCAAAGCCCAATCGTCGATGTGTTCCTGTAATGTGCCTGAGATGACTACGAATGTAGCAATAAGTTTCTTCCATTGCTTGTTTGTCATGTTTTCTCCATGTCTTCCATGTGTTTTCCTCCTTGTGTGGCTAACCCTGACTTGGGCTTTGTATTGCATGTTTTCCCCTCTCGTGTATGTGTAGCAACATGCTCCACCTACACTTGAGGTTTTGTATGGTGTGTTTTCCCTTCGGGGTTGTATGTTGCATTGTTACTTTTCATGTATCTACATTCATTCATATAGATGAAAATGAAAAAGAAATAAGAAGTAATCATTGCATTCACTATATTCATTATGTCTTCAATACTGTCTTCTCCATGTCTTGCATGATTATAATTGTCTTCTCCATGTTTTGCATGCATGTTACTATACTCAAAGTGTTTGGCATCTCTTCGTCGTGCTTGGCATGTTTGTTGTGTTTGTTGACCTTACTTTAAAGTGGGGCTAAATGCTATGTCAAAAAATGTCCCCTTGGGGGCTTTTCCCTCTTAAGGTTTAGCTCCCGGGTGTTTAGAATGCATTATAAGCATCTTGCATGTTAATTTTGATTCCCGATGAGAAAACCCCAAAGTTTTGTGATGAATAGGACCTAGGGGGTGCTATAATGTTAAGCCCTGCCTAAAATAGGGCGAGAGGACTTGGGCGCCCGCGCCCTAGTCTTGCCCTATTTTAGGTCAGGACCTAAATCTAAGTGTCAGTTATGTGACCGTTATTAGGTCCTATGCTGACACCTTAAGTTTGAATTATGAAATTTTAAGAGGGAATGAATGTAGAAGCATATATAAGCATGTTTAGGGATTCATTTGTAGACTAGAAGATGATTATGAGCTTTAGGCATACTTGTGATTTGAAAGAATTCAAGATATTCATTGTTACAGAGCAATATTTGTGTTGTTTTTGATTAATTTGGTCAAACAGATTTTGAAATGGGACCCCGCAACCCTTCACAAAAGGAAGCTAACAAAAAGCTGAAAGCCAACTGAAATCCAACTAAAAGCTACCAAAATACATAAGGATATAACAAGTAGCCAAAAAAGAGAACAAACAAAACTAAACTAGTTCATCTACTTAAGAGCCTCGATTGCTTCTAATTCATGTTCACAGAATGCTTGATGCATTTTGACAAAGTCCATAAGTTCTTTCTTCTCAGCTTCAAACTGCTTTTTGTTTCTCCCCCTAGTGTGGGTAGAAGGTCCACCTGTATCCTCAGCTGCCACCTATTTACCAGAACTTTTAGTTTCTTCACCCTTGTCCTAATTACCTAGTTCCTCAAATTCATGATGTCCTCAGCATTGAAATCCTTGAACTATTCTTTTATAAGCTCCTTGAGCTTCTTTGTCAGCACTCTCATCCCATTGAGGCTATTTTGAATGGTAAGTCTACTGATATTCATCATTTTTTCTAAGTTGTTGTTCACCTCAATGATCTTAACTTCTAGGTATTGGACCCTAGTATTAAGTTCTCTCATCCTGTTCAGCTCACGGTCCATTTCCTCCATTTTAGGAATGGCTTCCAAATTTCTGAAGATAAGGGTATCCTACTCGACTGTAGACTTGATACCACTCCCCAAGCTATCCTGCATCAACTGGAGCTTGATGTTGATTCTATTTATTTCTAAGAAGAACCACTTAGTCATTTTGTGTTAAGAATTGACAACATTCTTAACCAGTTCAAAAACCTCCTCAACCTCATCTTTGTTTTTCACCTAGGCTAGCAAATCGTCAAAATCCTCAGGGAGGTTTTTTGAAGGGTCAATGATTTCAGGAAATTTGAGACCAGCACGAGGTTTGGGGATTTGCATGGTGTTGCCCTGTGTGTCCTCCACCCTATCATCTTTCTTGTCAAAAGGTTTCTCCCTAATCTCCTGCTTCATCCTAGTCCCCTGAATTTGGGCAGAACAACCAGCTACCTGAACATTTCCCTCTTCTTGAACCCTCTCAAACAACTTATCCTTATTCCCTTACTTCGGCTTAAGCCCCTATTTCTTCAAAGAACCACTGACATCCTGCATAAATCCCTCATCTGCCATATCTTTCTCCAAGGGTTTTTTACCTTTCTTCACCGGAGTGGGGGTTTTCCTCTTCTGAGGCATGGCCTTCCTAGCATTAATCTCCTTAACGAAGGTGTCAGAGTCGTCACCTGTATTAAACCCTTTAGACCAAGAGATGGAGAGTAGTATTTGTGTTGTTATTGTGTTTGTATTTGCAGATTTAGCTCCATCTCCTCATGGCATGAAGAGCATCTTCCTTCCATGAGATCTACACTTCAAGGTGATATCAATTATGTTTTCAATCATTTATCATTTGGATTTTGCCTCTATTCTGTAGGGATATGTACTATTTATTTGACAATGGTGTTCGGAAGACTTGAATGTCTCTTCAGGGCTTGATTGAGGCAAGCCTCTAAACACCACAACCCCAACCCATTTTCTATGATTGCAGGTTATAGGTTGCAGGAGCAAAAAAAGTGGAGTTATAGGAGAGCAATGCAGACTATCAGAATTGCAGATCAAAGAAGAAAATAGGGATTTGGACTCAAGCGCTCGCTCATTAGTCCTCTAGATCCTGCAACTAAAGAATCTCTGGAATAGCAGGAACAGGTTGCAGACAAGATTCCCAGATCTCGAAAAAAATGGTGGCACTGGACTAGGGCACCCACTCATTAGTCCCTGACTTTTCTATTTTCTGAACTTCAAAATTTGGTATGCATTTGATTGTTATTTGATATCTTTTTGTGCAAGCATTTTCTGTAATTTATTTGTTTGCTTCTAAATTTGCATAATTAGGGTTTTGAGCATAATTAGGCTTAATTGAACAACTAAATCACACAATTCCAAATTTCCACCATTCCAAGTGACAAGAGATCTGTAGTAGATTCTTCTACTCGGTTGAATGCCCTTGAATGTATGTAGTGAGAGGAGGATTTAACCACACCTTACATTGAATTGAAAATCCCACTTTTTCTACATAACATTCTCATCTCAAAGGACCTCACTGGGCTTAGTCTTTGATTCAAGACTCTAATTTGGAGACTTATTTTCTTACTAAAGTGGATACTAAGTCAACAAATTTAAACTTAAATTTAAAGTGGCTTATTTTCCTACTTAAGTGACTAGAAGTCAACAAATTATTCAATTAGGACATTAATGAAGAGATATTTAATTTTCAACTATGTCAATTTATATATCATTTTTGGTAAATATAAAAAAATAATTGAAAGATATATTAAAAGATATGTATTACAAGAACAATGTATATATATAGTTTTCAACTATGTCAATTTAAATATTGTTTTTGGCAAATATGAAAAAATAATTGAAAGATATATTAAAAGATATATATTACACGACCAATGTATATATACATGTTAATAGATAATATTGAAATAGTGATGAAGGAGGTAAATCATAAAACACACAACAACAGAAATTGCACATAGAAAATAGAATGTTCTTTTATTGATTTGGACAACTCATTACATTACAGAAGCTCAAATACAATTAGAGGAATCAATCCTCTATAGGCTACAACACATTACAACTACCCATCTTCAAACTCTGGAATTATCTGCCTTCTGTAACCCCAAATCAGCTAGGGTTTATGTTTTCCCACCTTTTCTTGACTCTACACTTTCCCCCTTAACTTCACTACTACCTAGGATTCCCAAAAATAGTCATAAATAGACCTTTTTGTTGGCATCCAGCTAAATTTCAAAATTTGTAACTCCCTCCAAAAGTAGGTCAACTTATGGGAAGCATAACTTTTGATCCAGGTGTCTGATTAACGAACCGTTTTAAGCACCAGAAAACTCATGAAGTGAACTATCACACCAAAAATCTGTAAATAGATTTCTATCAACTTTTCAGGATGTTCTAGGATGTTTTAGTTCCTCATATCTAATTTTAGAAATTTTTAGAAATCATCTGCCTTTTGTAACCCCAAATCAGCTAAGGTTTCTGTTTTCCCACCTTTTCTTGACTCTACACTTTCCCCCTTAACTCCACTACTACCTAGGATTACTAAAAATAGTCATAAATAGCCCTTTTTAGTGGCCTCCAGCTAAATTTCAAAATTTGCAATTCCCTGCAAAAGTAGGTCAACTTTCGGGAAGCATAACTTTTGATCCGAGTGTCCAATTGACGAACTGTTTAAAGTGTTAGAAATCTCACAAAGTGAACTATCACATGAGAAATCTATAAATGGATTTCCACCAACTTTTTGGGACATTTTGGGATGTTTTAGTGCCTCATATATGATTTCAAAAATTTTTAGGGGTTTTCCAGAAAATAGAAACTTTAATATCTTTCAACTCACAAATGATCTTTGCCTGATTCCTTCGTCAAAGGTCTTATATTTATTTTATTAAGCTTCTTGTAAATTTTTGCTTCTAGCCATGCCCAAATGCAAACTTTCCTAAAATGGCAGTTAAACTTTCCAAAAATAGCAGCTTACTATTTTTAGCAGTTTGGAAAAACTAAAAGTCCTACATCATTATTCAAGTGATTATGGAAAAACAAATACTAATTATGGAAAGAAATGAAAACAACTTCAAAGATTTGGAATCAATATCTTTTTGGGTGATGCAAGATTGCCCTTACACCACTGGATGCTCCTACATCAGACACCTAGGGTAATTTGAGAAGTGTCCCTGTCATGTCTCAGGTGTTTGTTTGAGGAAAACCCAAACGGTCAACCTCTTCCTTCTAAGACAAACAAGAAAAATCTTCAATAGGCCTTCCTTTCCATTTCACTAAATATTCTTCATATTGCATTTTTTGAGTACTTCTTCCCACACGGTTATCCAAGATCTCTTCTATCTCCTCTGTTGAAGTAGATGCTAAAATACTCCATTCTTCTGTTGGTCCATCCTTTGTGCCACCTTCATGATATTCTGCTAAATCAGCAATGTTGAACACAGGGGAAATATTGATCCTGCTCGGTAACTCTACCTCATATGGATTTTCTGAATCATGTTTCTTCAGGATTCTACATGGTCCAAATTTCTTTATTTTCAGCTTATTATATGTTCCAATTGGGAACCTTTCTTTTCGCAAGTGAACCATGACTTCATCTTCTACCTGGAACTCCTTATATCTCATCTTCTGATCTGCCTTAGCCTTGTACTGAATATTCATCTTATTAATGTGCTTTCTCACCTCTTCATGCAAATTCTTCAGGTGTTCTACAAAGTCTTTAGTTTCAACACTTATCTTTTCTCCTTTGTCCATCTTCCTTAACTCTGAAGCATTTCTTGGACTATTCCCATATACAATCTAGAATGGTGATTTACCAGTACTCCTATTGACAGAATTGTTGTAAGAAAATTTTGCCTGTGGTAAAATCAAATCCCATCCCTTGGGCTTATCTCCTACTAAACATTGTAGCAGGTTCCCCAAGCTCCTATTCACCACTTATGTCTTTCCATCAGTCTGTGGATGGTGTGTAGAACTAAACTTCAAATCTGTCTTCAACTTTTTCCACAATGTCCTCTAGAAATAACCAACAAACTTGGTATCTCGATCTTAAACTATGCTCTTAGGTAGACCATGTAATGGAGCACCACCCCTTTGAAAAATAACTCTGCAATATATACAACATCATTAGTCTTCTTACAAGGAATGAAATATGCAATCTTCGAGAATCTGTCCATCACCACAAAAATGGAATCATGTCCCCTCTGTGTCCTAGGTAAACCAAGAACAAAATCCATACTAATATCGTCTCATGACTTCTCTAGTAGAGGTAATGGCTAATATAGCCCTATATTCTGACTTGTTCTTTTTGCCATCTGATGAACTATGCAACTCTACACAAATTTCCTCACATCTTGCTGCAATTGTGGCCAATAGTAATTCTCACCAACAATAGCAATGGTCTTATCTCGACCAAAGTGTCTAGCTAATCCCCAACTATGCTTCTCCTTAATCAAGTTCTCTCTCATGGAACTCTTTGGAATGCACAACTAGCTTTCTCTAAACAACATGCCATCTTGGATTATGAAATCCAACCATTTTGTCCTATCCAAAGTAACAAGTTCCAAAAAAGCTTTCCAAGCCTCTGCAAAGTTTGGATCTTTAGGGTACAAACTTTTGAGTTTATTGAACCCAACAACCTCTATCTTCATTTCTGTCAACAAATTTTGCCTTCTGCTCAAGGCATCTGCAACTCTGTTGGACTTCTCACTCCTGTGCTTCAAAACAAAAGTATAACTCTACAAAAACTCAACCCATTTTAAGTGCCTTTGATTTAACTTTCCTTGACTATTAAGATACTGCAAAGCATGATGATCAGTATATAAAACAAACTCTTTTGGCAACAAATAATGTCTCCATTTCTTCAAAGCCTGAACTATTGCATAAAACTCCTGATCATAAAAAAAACTTTTTCTTGGCATCATTAAGCTTCTCACTAAAATAGGCAATGGGCTTACCTTCTTGACTCAAAACAACTCCTATAGCACTGCCACTAGCATCATAATCTACCTAAAATACCTTATTGAAATTTGGAAGTGCCAAAACAAGTTGCTGTGACTTTTTACTTCAATGTATCAAATCTTTTGTCTACTCCTTTAGTCCATCTAAACTCTTTTCTATCCCCTCTCATTATCTCAATTAGGGGTGCACAAATGCTACTAAAATTCTTGATAAACTTTTTGTAAAAAATTACCAAACCATGAAAAGATCATACCTCTATAGCACTCCTTGGTGTAGGCCAATCAATGATAGCCCTCACCTTCTCTGGGTCCATCTTAAGACCTTCCTCTTAGACAACAAATCCCAAGTATACCAACTCCTTTGCAAAACTACATTTCTTCAGATTAATCAACAACTTCTCCTCCCTCAGATTCTCCAAAAATCTTATGATATGCATTAGATGCTCATCCCAAGTCTTACTAAAAATCAAAATATCATCTAAATAAACAATGACAAAATTTCCCAAAAATTCTTTCAATACCTCGTCCATGAGCCTCATGAATGTGCTCAGTGCATTGGTTATCCCAAATGGCATGACTAACCACTCATACAAACCCTCCTTTGTCTTGAAGGCTATCTTCCATTCATCTCCTTCTCTGATTCAGATCTAGTGATACCCACTCTTCAGTTCAATCTTTGTGAAGTGCTTGGCTCCATAAAACAATCCATTATGTCATCGATTCTTGGTAATGGAAATCTATACTTGATCATGATCTTTTTGATGGCTCAAGAGTCTGTACATATCCTCCACTCTCCATATTTCTTCAGTGCTAGTATTGCAAGTACCACACATGGACTTAGGCTCTCCCTTATCAATCCCTTCCTCAATAACTCCTGAACTTGTCTATTAAGCTCTTCATTCTCTGCAGGGGTCATTCTATGGGCTACCTTATTCAGCAAACTGGCTTCTGGTATCAAATCTATTTGATGACTTATCCTCCTCACTAGTGGTAAGCCTTCTGGTACATTATCAGAGACAATATCCTGAAATTCTTACAACATATCTGAGACTTCTGCTGGTACATCTTCAGATTTCTCTTAACTAATATTAGGAATCGATTGAAAGCAATGGCACTCATGCTTCATACCCTCCAAAAATTTTCTACCATCTACCAAGCAAATTCTGGTAGTACTACATACCTTTTCTTCCACCTCCTTCAAGGGCTTCAACTTATGATGAACTCCATCCTTTGTTAGGGAATATGTGTTTGCACGACAATCATGGATAGTGCACCTATCATACTACCATGGCCTCCCCAACAACATATGACATGCATCCATCTGTATGATATCACACAACACCTCATCATGGTAGTCCCCAATCTTAAACATCACCAAACATTTCTCATTGACCAAAGCTCTATGGTCCTTCTATAACCATGCAATCCGATATGGATGTGGATGCTTTCTTCTTGTCAACTTCAACTTGTCAACCATCTCCTCTAAAAAAATATTGTCGGTACTTCCACTATCAATAATAATATCACAACACATACCTTCACATTTGCACCTTGTGCAGAATAAACTCTTCCTTTGATTTGGTTCTTTCTCCTCATTCAACAAGGTTCTTCTCACAACTAGGGTTTCCCCCTTTCAGCATCCTCAGAATGCTCAGACTGCACATCTTCATCTACATGTGCAACTTGTACATTACCTTCAGGTCTTCTATTCGTCCTTC
Source organism: Cunninghamia lanceolata (assembly GCA_027924645.1). NCBI lineage: Eukaryota > Viridiplantae > Streptophyta > Pinopsida > Cupressales > Cupressaceae > Cunninghamia > Cunninghamia lanceolata. Next base: position 198,386 of record BSBN01000953.1, on the reverse strand, counting down.
CTTGATGTTACAGACACTCGTATGCTCGATGCCTTTCTTCTCCACATTGGAAACAGGTTCCTCTAAAACCTCTTCTTCCAGGTCCTTGCCCAGGTCTACCTCTTCCTCTTCCTCTTTGGTCACCATTGTTCTGATTGTGGGGACAGTAGGTATTATCTCCTCTCTAATTTTGACTAGTGCTAGCTTCTTCACTTTTCTTTGAACCTTCATTCCGGCCTCCATAGGGTCTTCCACTGGTCCTTCCACCTTGACCTCTTCCCCTTTGCTTGTTGTCGAATCTTTTATTTAACTTATCTTCCACCTTCAGGGAAAACTGATGTGCATATTCTATGGTGGTGATTCTGACTAGGCTCATCTCCTCTTGAATACTTGGCCTCAACCCATTAATGTAACCGGCTATCTTCTCCTTGTTGGCCTCTGCATGGCCTGTCCTGATAGTAATCTTATAAAACTCTTTTGTATACTCCTTAATAGACTTGTTACCTTGCTTCAATCCTTGAAACTTCTTTAGCAACTCCATCTCATAGTCCATAGGAATGAACTTCTTCAGTTTCTCCACCATCCAATCCCATCTGGTAATATTTCCTTTTCCTCTTCTATTACTCTCTAATTGGACCTCCTTCCACTAAATACTGGCATGGCCTTTCAACTTTGTTTTTGCAAACTTGACCCAATCTGGGTCCTCCACATCTTCATAGTCAAAATACCCCTCCATGTCATTAATCCAATCAATAAGCTATTCTGGATTCAAATCTCTAGAATATGTAGAAACTTCAATCCCGAGCCTCTTTCCAATCTTTGAAATGGCCCTCAACAACCTAACTTTTGCAGGATCTCTTGTAGCTTCTTGTTCTTCCTTAGATAGCTCTTCTTCAGCTTCATCCTCACTTTCTTCTCTTGTTCTTGGCTCAAACCCTCTTTGTAGCTCCTCTTGCAATGCATCGATTTGCCTTTGCAGGGCTCTAAAACCCTCTTTCATCAAAGCATTCCTCCTAATATAATTTCTTCGTGGAGGCATCTTGATCTCCGCAGCAAACCCACAACTTTAGGTCTTGGTGCAAACTACCTCACGGTCGGCGATCTATCTACACACTTAGGAACCCTTGCTTTGATACCACTTAATGAAGGGGGTAAATCATAAAACACACAACAACAGAAATTGCACACAGAAAATAGAATGTTCTTTTATTGATTTGGACAACTCATTACATTACAGAAGCTCAAATACAATAAGAGGAATCAATCCTCTACAGGCTGCAACACATTACAACTACCCATCTCCAAACTCTAGAATCATTTGCCTTTTGTAACTCCAAATTAGCTAGGGTTTCTATTTTCCCACCTTTTCTTGACTCTACACTTTCCCCCTTAACTCCACTACTGCCTAGGATTACCAAAAATAGTCATAAATAGCCCTTTTTGGTGGCCTCCAGCTAAATTTCAAAATTTGCAACTCCCTACAAAAGTAGGTCAACTTCTGGGAAGCATAACTTTTGATCTGGGTGTCCGCTTGACGAACTGTTTTAAGTGTTGGAAAGATCGCGAAGTGAACTATCACATGAGAAATATGTAAATGGATTTCCACCAACTTTTTGGGACATTCTGGGATGTTTTAGTGCCTCATATCTGATTTCAGAAATTTTCAGGGGTTTTCCAGAAAATAGAAATTTTAATATCTTTCAGCTCACAAATGATCTTTGCCTGATTCCTTCGTCAAAGGTCTTATATTTCTTTTATTAAGCTCTTGTAAATTTTTGCTTCCAGCCATGCCCAAATGCAAACTTTCCTAAAATGGTAGTTAAACTTTCCAAAAATAGCAGTTTGGAAAAACTAAAAGTCCTACATCATTATTCAAGTGATTATGGAACAAAAAATACTAATTATGGAAAGAAATGAAAACAACTTCAATGATTTTGGATCAACATCTTTTTGGGTGATGCAAGAATGCCCTTACACCACTGGATGCTCCTGCATCAAATAGATTGATCAATATTCAAATTTCATTTTTGGCATAAATGAAAATTTTAAATTTTAAATATTTATATATTACTTTCTTAAATTGTACATGTGAAATTAATTTTAAATCAATTTGTATATTTTGATATATCATAAATTATATTGGAACATACATAAACAATACACACACACACACAACATATATAAAAATTATCAAATAAAAACTCAAATTTAGTAACATAACTCTATAACTAAACATCTAAATGTGCATATGTATCATATATAAAGAAATGCTAGACATGCTACATATAGTGTATAGATCACATGTGATAAATAACAAACAAAACATAACATAGCTATAACTAAACATGTAAATGCAAGTATGTATGATATAAAGACATGCCACATGCTACATAATATAAATAAGTCTGGTTCAAACATAAGTGTATAGATGCACGATATAAATAACAAACAAATTTAGTCTAACAACATCATAAGCACCTCCTATGGGCAGAATGGGTCTCACTCAACCCAAGACTAAAATCATATGTTGAGCCCTATCCTGAACCTTGTGTAGATCCCATCCATCTATGAATATCTGACTCATGTAGATCCCTGCACATAAAAATTATCTCTATGATTATATATTAAAAAAATATGAAATCTAGTACTTGTTCAAATTTTATCTAAAATACTTTACCCCACATCCCTCAACCACATCTTGTGTCTACCACAAAGTGTCATGTCCCACCACTCTAGTCAGTCTCTGATGTAAGATTGATTTTAAGAGTCAACACACACGATGTACAACTATATTTTATAACTTAAATATATAATTTATAATAAATTTACACTAGATTATTTATGTAAAATTAATATATACCTCATCATTAGCAATCTATGTAGCTCCATGGATGACTCTCCAAATCCCACTAAGGTTAGATGAATTGAGGGTCATTTGCAACATCATCAAACAGAAGTCCATGGAATGATCCTAGTGGAAAATGTGGACTAACAGTATCAGGCTGTGGTGGAATCTGTTGTGAAAGTGTTGTAGACTGACCTCCTAGAGCAACCTGATCTCCCCCTATGCTCTATGTGGTTGTGTGACTATGTGTAGCTCAGCAATCAATATAATGCATGACATGTGCGGCCACAATGTCAAGAGGGATCTTGTACTCTGTACTAATAAACTCATACGCATCTAATAGATCCTGTGTGAGACATGTACTCAATCTACGAAGCGCATGCTCTCCAGTAGTCTATGCCACATCATGTGGTGAAACTATGTCAGCGTGGATGAAAGGATCATAACTCGTGGAAGTGACATCAACTAAAGGAGTGCTAGTACATGGGTGCAAGATGTATCTACCAACACAGTCAGATGCCAAGTGGTCAATCTCACTAGCAATAGTACCTAAACTTTGAAAAATGACTAGATGATGCAACTGTCAGCTCAACTGTTGATCCTAGATTCAACCTTTTGGGAAGTACCAAAAGGTTGGGACCGACTAATGGCCTCTTATCAATGGGCGGTGGTAGCTCAAGACGTCTAAATTGAGGTTTATTAAAAAACCTTCCTCTTCCTTATCCAACATGTGCAAGGATAGATGTGTAATCAACATTGAAATCTAAATGAACCTATGCATATAATTATTTACAAAAATATAATGGCAAATCATCATTATGTGGCCATCGATGATGTGCTGCCAACCACTTAGGGTATATAAGTGGTCCAACACTGGGATCTGTGCACTTGGTTACACGATAACCTCAAACTCTATCTCATCTAGTATAGTGTGGAAACATCATATGAACCATATCTAATGAAACAAGCCTATTAATTGCTGGCCATTTCATAGTCCCAGTAACACTACTAGTGAGTGACACATAAAAATCCTCAATACTAACATCATCATATGGGTTATATGATTTGACATTCTTTATCATATGGTTAAACTGATCTTGGATAGCCACCAACCTGTCTCTATTAGATAGGTTTGGCATATTATCGATCGTATGGTCCAAATGTGTCAAAGTATTATTATGTCTATCAAGAGTAATCGCATACAAGTCACTCCTAGCATTATGTATATTGGTAGTATTAGGATTCGAGTGATGGGAACCCTGATCATCCATGATATGAAATGTATGCGTATGCAAATCCACATTTAAAAATAAAATTGCATACATTTAATTTATAAAATAAAAATTTAATTTAATTTAAAACTATTCAAAATTTATAAATTAAATACATTCAATCTAGACATTTAAATTAACAAAACTAAAAACATTTAAAATTTAAAAATTATATACATTGAATCTACACATTTAAATTAACAAAACTTAGTAAATAATGTTCATAATTTATTTATCAAGTTATAAATTGTGTCTATACATTACATGCGGAATAAAGACATATAAAATGTGGATACATGTACATAAAATTTAAAAACATATATCAAAACATCCTAATCAATCAACACGACATTTACATCATCCACAACAAGTATTAAAAAATAAAAAAACATATACAAATTCATTTAACTATTTGCTAGTTTAATTTAGGTTTAATTTAAGACATAGATATTAGGTTCTACTTTACCATCATACTTAAAGAACATGATCAAATAGTCTACACATCATGGACATGCATCTAAGTTGAATGCCACTTAGAACCTAAGCTCAAATTGATCAACTTTCACTTAGCCATTCCATGCAAACAATCCAAAGATGACCCATGTCTTGAAATTGCTTTTCTAAAATTTATCTAGGATAACTAATTAATCAAAGAAATTAACACATAATCAACCTAGATTACATGCCCAAGTCTTGAAATTTAATACATATGTATGATATGAAAATAAATAGAGGATAAGGGTACTTAGGTTTGGAGGGGATTTAGATGTGGCACTAAAGATATTTTAATGTAACTTGCATGCTAAGTGATCCAATCTCAATTTCAACTATTAAGTGTAAGATTGTGAATAAAAATTATAACATAACCAACAAAATTCCAATGTGCATATCAAGAAATTTAAGCACAACTTTTTTTGCAAAAAGTAAATGAACAAAACAAACAATGTCATTTACTAATATGTAGTTTGGAAAATAGATTTACAAATGTTGTGCAAACATGATAACTCTACAAATAAAGATGTGTTGTTTTTTCTTTTCATTTTAAGGCTAGAGCCTATTAGACATGTCACTCATATGCAACTATTTTTTTGGTATAGATGTTATTATATGATGCATAAATTTTAACAATGATAAAACAAAGAAAAATAAAAGTGTGACATTTGCAGTAAGCATGTGCTTTCTTTTAAAATGAACAATCTGGATCTACTTTCATGATCATTGTGTACCTAAGATTTATTCTAATATTATTATTTATAATCAATAAAAATCATGTATATGTTGAAAAGATAAAGTTTCTTCCAACACACATTTGCTAAGAGAACAATGAACCAAAATCTAACTTTGCAAAAATAATGAACATTTCATCAATTTGATTTTGCATCCTATTTACACTATCCATAATGCTAGTACAAATAGCATTTCAAAGTCAATGAATAATTTGGTTATCAAAAGCATCTATGTGCAATAGCCAAACAACACCACTTATATACTACAATTGCAAGTCTATGAACCAAGCTTCCATATTTCTTAAAACATATATCATTTGTTTCTATCACAACACATTTGGGGGCCACTATCATTTCACTTATGCTTTTGTTTGATGCCATTTACTCAAAATCCAATAGGCTAGTTTTTAACTTGTGTTGTATGAATCATAGTCTCAAACAAACTTTCTCCCACTAATTATGAGTAAATAAATAAAGAGGATAAGGGTACTTAGGGTTGGAGGGGATTTAGATGTGGCACTTAAGATATTTTAATGTAACTTGTGCTTAGTGGTCCAATATCAATTTCAACTATCAAGCCCAAGATTGTGAAGGTTTGACAAAGTAAGAAATGACTTGTGCTTTTTTCTAATTTAAAATTACACCTACAATTCTAATCTACATACCTATAGTTTTGATCATTTTTCAATAGTCCTAAATCTAATCTATGGCCTTGATCTTTGTGCTTTTTGTCTTTACAATCTTGTTCAATATAAGAAATTTAAAAGGAACTTGGTTCTTAAAAGCACCAATAAAACCTATTATGCAAGGGATAGGATGTCAACTTGCTCACCACCTTGTGCTTTAGTTAAGCCCTTTTATTGATTTAACATGGAACAAGTTTGAAGTCACACCAAGTAGAAATTAAAATCCTTAGATGCACGTATTTATAATTTATTAGATGCTAATTTATAATTCTCCTTGATGCTTAATTGATAAAACAATATGATTCTCTAATTGGTAATAGATGATCCAAGATGAATTAGGTCTATATCCTTTTATACAATATCGTATCATGCAAATTTAAATATTTTATGCTTGATTTGCTAGGCAATGGCTAGTTGGAGGAAAGTTAGTTTGGGCCCATGATTAATTTTGATTTAGGAAAATGGTGGTCAATTTCACATATACCTAGTTCTAAACAAGGTTCAGGATTACACTTGCAAAACCTTTTGAGCCAAGCTACTTAAGATATATTTACAAATATAGGGGTTAGGTTTAGACCATTAAGGAACAAGGACTTAGAATTAGATTAGGTATAGGTCATATGCCAACAAATCTATAAATAGGAAGGATATTCCTCGTGCATGTTTGTTTCTAGGGTTTTGAAATTGGAGTGATTTGAAATTACCACATATGGTTTTGGAGTGATTCAAAATTGCCACATGATTTTGAAAGATGTGAAATAGGGTTTTTTAATCTAGAATTTTTGTTTGTTTCTAGGGTTTGAGTTTCATTTCTAGGGTTTGAGTTTCGTTTCTAGGGTTTTAGTTTCATTTTTAGGGTTTTATTTTGGTTTTTTCAGGGTTTTAGTTTGATTTTTATAGTTTTAGTTTGGTTTATTTGGTTGTTATTTGATTTTTATGGAACCTAAATATGACAGTCAACCTTGGTTGTCAAGCAATTTTTTTATGACAGTTATCTATTCAATAGTGCCTTTAAAATACTATGACATACCTTAGTATAAGTAAATTATATAAAAACTAAATATATATATCATCATAATCCCATATAAATTTTGACAGTTTCTCCAAGATCTCTCCTTTCATATGATACAATTTTTAAAAAATTTCGATTGTATTTTACAACAAAAATGCCTAAATACAACTATAGAACTGTCATTTATTTTATTGAGAAAAAAAAACATAAAAAGGAAAAAAAATAAAAAACCCTACCTGTAATAGTTGGCAGACAGGGAAATGTGGAGTCCTGGGCTCTTTCTATGGGGTCGTGGGCTCTAAGCAGAAGGGTTTCTCATGACTCGAATCTAGGCGAAAATGATATTTCAACTTTTGGGTGAGTGCGAGATCATGATGGGCCAAACAATGGCAATGGAGAAAACACTTGTTGGATGAAAAAGTGCTAACATTTAGACTAAAATTTAGATTTGGATGGAAAGGATGTTAATATTTCTATCTTTAATATGGATTCCCTCCAAAAATGCCTTAGGATTACCTCATATTTAGGCAAGTGGGAGTCCCAAAACTTGCCAAAGAAACTTGCAAAACCACACATTTAGTGTTATCCTAAAAATTTCCACAATTTCATCCTTGAAGCTGACAGACTTTTTTGTAACTAAATTTAATCAAATGAAAAGGGTTTATAGATGAAGCTATTAAGATTCTAAAAATATAATATATGCCTCATAATAATTTTAATAGGTAATTATTATTAATTTTTCTACATACGATATGTCTGATTTCCTGATAGATATACATATTGAAAAACATCCATAACTTTCAACATACTAATCCTTTTTTAAATCCAAAAGATGCATCACATTCTAGGACTTATTGGGTATACATCAAAATTTAAATTTTTTGAGTTTCATATATTTTTGACCAGGTTAGGTTGGCTAGAAAATTAATTTTTAATATTTTAAAAAAGTTACAGTAAAAAATTCATAAATAATTATTTATTTACTTAAAAATTCAAAAAAAATATGCATCACATCCACTCATATGTCCTTTACTTAAATCCAAATCATGGAGGAAAAATATTATATTTTTCTCATACATAGGTTGGCCGGAATGACACCTACTTTTTACATTTTTCTAACAATTTTAGTAGTGCTTCATTGAAGTATCCAATTTTCACCAAACTATTTTTAAAATTTCTAAAAAAAAAGTACTAGCCCATAAACTAAATTCAATTTATTACAACTTTTATTTCTACCGTATTTTTAGATTATGTAGATAACTCATTCAATTTTTGACATGAAGTTACTTAAGTCTGTTTTTCACATTTTTATTGCCACTTAGGGGTAGTGTTTGGCCCATCATGATCCTGCACACACCCTTTTTTTCTTTTTTTTTCAAAGTTTCACCCGGAACCGTGTCGCCTGGTAAGCTATTAGGCATAACCTTTCCACCCGAAAACCTCTGTCCATGTTTGTGCCACATATGCACCACGTGGTTCTGGGCAGAATTGTGTCGGGTGACTACCTACCACTCAGAAACCTTCCGCTCAAAATTATTTAATTGGCCGAAAGTCTGAAACAACTTTGAACTTTTATCCTTATGCATAGTCCCTCTTAAATTAACTTTACCCCTTCATTTAGAGAAGATTGAGATGATAAAAATACATTTGGAGTTACAACTAACATAAGAAATATCATAAACAAATATGTTGTGTAAGGCAACCAAACCCTCTTCCACAACCCCCTTTCATACCCAGGTCAACATGACTGATTTATACACTTAGAAGTTTCTAAAGACTTCTTATCAAACTACTTTGATCTATCATGGCATTTCTTTTGGCCTCATTTCTTTGAGGCATTTGGTCAAACAACTCACAACCTTGTCTAGGCGTCCCTTATATTTGGCAGCTATTAGCTTATTAAATTTAATAGATTTACCCACATGTGCCCCCCCTTCTAACAGCTAGGCATGATTTATTACTAAGAAAATAAAATTTTAGAAGCATACTCAACCATCCTTGAAACTAGCATAAAGAATTAAAAACCATTTCTCATGCAACAAAAACACACATAATTAAAAACCACCATTCAAGTATGGAATAGCAGAAAGGAAATAAGAACTTGTTAGGAAGGCATCCAGAATCAGTCCAAGTAGCTAGAAATTGTTGTAAATCCTTCCAAACTTAGCCCAAATGACCCCCAATCAGGATTTCTCCTTCCCCATGCCTCCTACTCTAAAAAAATGATGAAAAAATACCCAGCAACTCACCTTAAAACCTCTACCTTCCCATCCCATGGTGATGTCTCATCCATCAATTCCACCCTAGGCTAGATGCCCTTCTCTCTGGTGCTCTTAGGGACACCTTAACTACTCAAGCATGGGTTTCCTTTAATGCTAGTTGCCCTCTTCAATTTCATGTTGTAGCTTACCCTACTCTACCCTACACCTCTATACAATTCTTCTTTTTAATTTCTTCCTTCTTTCCACGTGATTTCTTTTCCTCTTTACTTTAATATTATTTTTCTTTCTTTTGAATTCCTTTTTGATTTGGCATTTATAATAATTAGAATAATCAAAATCTATTGGTAATAATAATATTTATAATAATTTATTTATTTAACACTCAATGTATTTAGAATGGGCATTGATAAGATAATAATATTAATAACTTCTTTATTAATATTTATAATTGATTTCATAGATACATATTTATTTAAACTTATAATGATATTTCTACTAACTGGCAGGTGGAGTCAATGAGACCTGTTGACTCTACAAATCGATGAATGACACTGACTAGGTGTTGAATAAACGTACCAATTACTACTTCGGACAAACCTTAGGTTAACCTAGTATCTCGATAAGGATTTGGCATTAAAATCATTTTTTTTTACGGATCTGCAGAGTCCACTCCACCATGCACCTTGTCCCCTGTGCACAAACATTGTTCCTCACACCATTCACAGTTGAGTCAGTCTAGGTTAGTCGAAATATATATATATATATATATATATATATATATATATATATATATATATATATATATATATATAATGAAAAACATAACTAAATTTCCATTCTATATTTATCATTGACAACCAATTAAGAGTTCACACAAACACCGGTACACATACATAGTGTTAAACATTACATTTCCAGTTCCCGCCCCTAGTCCAAATTACATCGGGACTATGGAGCCTTAGAATAGATTCTTATGGGGATGTGACATATATGTCACATATTACCACACTCAATCAACTCAACCAAAGTACTTTTTTCTCGAACATTTTAAAACCATATCACAATTGTCAACAAGAAGGGTTTCCTTTAGAGGAATTATAATATAAGCATGAAGTTCATTGCTTCTATTTTATTTATATTTATTTATATACATACCTATATCACACTATGAATTTTGTAATATTGAATTGCTTCCACTTAGTTTCCTAGAAAGCCATCAACCAAAATATTTTGTTTCCTGGATAGGAATTTCATGCAGATAGGAGGCTTGACTTTAGCAAGAGCAAGAATAGAGGAAGGCAGAGTCCATATGCCATCTCCACATAGCAGACCAGAAGCCACGGCAGGAACTAGTATATCAGCGCTCTTACGGTTTAATTTCTGCCATATATATACTATAGTAGTGCCCACACACATATCAATTGCAAAGTATCCCCCAACGTAGAAGGGTATAGCCATGGCCATTGGGAGAGGAATATATTGAGCTACTTTCTTTGGCACACGGTCTCTGATAAGATTGACTACCATGGCGAACGCAAAGAAGCAATAACAAAGAGTAAGACAGTGTTTAGGAAGGGCTCCAAATCCTTCAACTCCCAAAATGGCCATGTTTCTGTAAATCAATCCAAATGGAGCTGGGTATTCTCCCTCACTATCTCCCACATTGAAGGCCTTGTAGAATAGCCAGAAGATGGAAGGTGCAATTATGCATCCCATTGCTGTTCCGATCACTTGACTAACAAACATAGATCTTGGAGACGAGAGTGTTAGATATCCAGTCTTGAAATCCTGCATCAGATCTGCAGCTGTGGAGACTATAGACATCATTACACCACATGCAGCTAAGCCTGCAATTACTCCACCGTCGTCCTTCCCTGCCCAAGCTCCAAAGATGAACAGTGCCAATTTCCCATAAGTGGAGACCATGCTCCAATCCGTGAGCCCACATCCATAAGCATTACAAAAAGAAAGCACTGGTGCAAGCATGTAGGCTACTAAGACAAAGTACCATTTTACAGGAGGAAAGATCTGTGGAATGACCCCTATGGATATGGCAGATAGAGCAATGTATCCAGATCCTGCAACCCAAAGAGGAATACTATCCATCATAAACATGTCATTCCTCCGCTGCTCGTCATATGACATCGTTTCCACTGTTTGTTGTTCATTGTTGTTGCTTAACTCAGAAATCTTTGCCTGAGTTATCTTCCTCTTATTCCATTCACCATACATGGTGCTCAAAGTTATGTATAGGATTTTCACGAAATTGTAGAGTCCATCCCCCAAAATAAGAGCAATGGATATAAAAACCTGTTTTGAGAAAAAAATCTAGTCATTAATATGACAATATATACAAAGTTGAAATTTTAATTGTATTTATGTTCAATTAAATAACGACTAAAATAAGGTTGGGTTTGAAAAATAACATATAGGAAACCAGAGAGAAATACCTGCAAGATTATATAAAACAGTTGAGAAGATAATCATGTGAAAAGTGAAGTACAAGGAAAGATAGCGAGGATGTCATTCAATCTTAACAACTTGTTCATACAAGCGATTTTTTAAGAATGTTCTCGATCAAAATTAAGGATAGATGGATTTCGTTAGATATAGTAGTTGACACTGCACTTTGAGGCATGGCATTGCTGGTATTAATGGGGTTGCTACTTTGTAGGTTGGGGAGGCTGAGGCAAGTAGAAATTACCACGGTACATGTACTTGTAGCTTTATAGAATGAATTGGCACCATAGTACCATACACGTTGAAAACTCACAGGCATTAATTTCCACTACAATCATCAGAGTTGGGATTCATGGGAGGGGGTTAATCCATATCATGAAACATCATGGGGAGCGCTGGATGCACATGCCAACAATCTCCCCCCAGTGTTACTCAAGGAGTTTCGAACTCAAGACCAGTGGCTCGACCATGATTGCCATTAGACCAAAATCTGCAAGCAGTAATCTCTGCTACAATCGCCAAAGTTAAGATCCACGAGAGAGGATTAACAAAACATCAAGGGAAAATGTTGGACGCACATGCCAACACTAGGAAGCCACCAGCAAACCTAAAATGGCCCAGAAAAAAGAGGAAGAGGCATGACATAGAGAACCCACTTCTCTAATACCTACAGGAGCCATTTGATGGATCCGCCCTGTAAGATCATTCTCAGAGTGACATCAAAGTTTTTTAAGTCTTTTCCCCATGGAAAAGAGAAGAATGACATAAATCTCCTAAGGGCACTAAGGATCTTGCAAGCAGGCCTAATACAAAAGTGTAGAGGTATAAAGGAAGTTATCAACGACAAGGCACTCCGTGTATGGTGGAAATTATTTCAAGTGGTGATCAGAGAGAGACAAATGTAGTGAGGTAGCTTTCTTATGGAAGTTTATATGTTGGTGCGATGGTATCCCAAGACTCACCCAGGATGACAAGTCGAGCTTATAATTAATGCATGAGTAATTTAAGCACGTGTGCGTCTCCTTGCAGAGGCAATAGATAGTGTGGAGGAAGAAGTGGCTTCCACGATTGTTAATGGTATTATGCATGGGAGAAACGATTGGGTGCTACCAGAGGGGTAAAAACACTAGTGACTACTTCTCTTGACATTGGGTGTTCATATCCATGGGAACTGCTATGGAAAGGTGCAGATTTACATGCTTCTGGGAAGCTATGAATGGTGGGAAAAAATCCATGAATTGTACTTACATTTGGATTCATTTTAGAGGCTGATGAATTTGCGTGTCCAGCTATTAGTTTATGTCAATTGCAGTGCATTCTTTTGGAGTATTTTGGTGCCATGGGTAAGTGGTTTTGTCAACATTCTTTATATAAATTTTGTGTGTGAATTTGAGTCATTATGATTATTATAATGCTTCATTTTATGATTGTGAATGGGCTTTTCGTAGAATTATAAAATGATATAATGAAAGAATGATAGAATAATAGAAATCTAGAATAATAAAATAATAGATTTATAGAACAGGAGAATGAGAGAATGAGATAATGATAAAATGAAAGAATAATAGAATAATAGCTGCAATTTTTATTTATAAATCCTTTATGAAAGCAATAGATAGCTTAACATAGAATAATACAAACTAATATGTCTATGTGGAATCACTAATACACAAGTTAGAAATTAAAAAAAAAAACCATAACCAAATGACATCTCTTTACTTTTACTTGGTATAAGAAAATAGTTCTATGGAATGGTTCCGCATGTATTTGTAAACCTGATTTGAAATATGAGATGTCTAAATTACCATATTACGAAACATAGAAACATAGACTGCATGATAGACCATTTAAATTTTATTAAATAAGTTAGCAAGATGAGATGCTAGTAAACCCATAGCCTTGATGCAATGAAATTTTGGTCGAAAAAATGATGACTCGTAAAAACTAGACTCTAACTTTATTTGACATACTATGAACTTTGTAAATCTTGTTGAACCATAAGGCATTGACCTTACGTGACTATCATAGTTGTGTCTGCTCGAGACCTATTTTTAGAGGATGTATCCATGCATTAAGTGCCCCAATATTGTATTTATTTCTTGTTAGTTTGCAAGTTTAATATATACTAAAATTAATATTTTGGTGACTTTTGGGTCAAGGAATTATATTGTAAACATGTTATGGTCAAATGTTGAAAAGAGTGATTATTTGAGGCCTGAAGTCATTATCATCTCAACCTTTCTAAAATGCTTGAACTAATAGATTTGTATACCATTATTAGGTGATATTTCATGAGGACTATTCTTTGAATTCAAAGATCCTACATCTATATGGTTGTTGTGCCCAATGGTTTGCTAGTCTAATGTTGGATTCGAAGGATGTGTTGTGAGTTTGTGATGCATGGAAAATTAAACATGGTGCTAATTGTTTAAGCTCTATAACTATTATTCATTAAACCCTATCTAGTAGGATGTAATCATTGGTTATGGTGAATACTGGGATGTACAATAAGATAAATAAAATAATAAGGTTAAGAATATTAGATAATAATGGAGTATACATCTTTATATGATGATTTGAGGTATATAGTGTACCAACTATCTTGAGTAAGACTCGAGTATTAATATTTCTTAAAGCATGTCTATAAGTATTGTTGTGAGCCTTCGAGGTCTTAGACAATGTTTATGTGAGTCTCTTGATAAGGCATGTTGAGCTCCATCAAGAAGGAACATTATCATATAATATGGCTATAGGACAATGGAATTTGACATAATTTCAATAAGATTAAATGATATGAAGTGAGAAGTTTATATATATATATATATATATATATATATATATATATATATATATATATATATATATATATATATATATATATATATATATATATATATATAATCAACTTAATATCTTATTAGCATCAACATCGTATGATAGATAATTATTGTTAATGTTGGCATTAATGAATGCAACATATCATGCCTTGTGGAAAACTTGAACAAGGTGGTAAGGAGTTAGTCTAACTCCTTATTTATCCTATTGATTTTGTGTGAAGACATAAACTAGTGATTACTTAGGCTTTATAAGTATTAAGTTATATGATGATGGTCACAAATGGACTCTCTAAGAAAATAAAATTACATGTTGGTAGGTACTCTCTCTAGTCTTTGTATTAATAAGATGAGCCTATAAGGGTTCTAGCATGTATATGCTAAAATCATAATGGTGGAGAGGTTTAAACTGAGACCTTAGTGTCCTTTGTTAGAAGTTCTTTAGTACATGTTTGTTAAAGTGAGAGGTTAGCTCATTGAGGTTAAAGAGCATGCTTCTATATTGTTGTGTTAGTCCATTTACTTGCAACTGGCAACTCGATGTTGTATATTAAAGATGTGTTGCAAGTATAGGTGACTCCTATACTAATAATGTAAATTATGTAATTGAATAGTCTACATAGTGTAACATATGTAGTGAGTGATCATGGGCATGGTACTATTGTTAAAACACCTTGAGTAGAGTAGAGCTTAACTATAGATAGTTGTTTTAGACAATTGAATAATATAATCTCCTTTCCTTATGATAAATTTCATGGAAACAACACAATAAGACATGTCTTACAAATATGTATCTCACTTCTAGTGAGGTTAATGAGGTCATCATAGAGTAGAACCAGATGTTACAATATTTCCCTGGTTATAAATAACACTATACACCGAGTACTTAATCACAAGGAGATATCTTCATGATTCATGTGGTAAGTGATAAATACATGTGTGGTGTCATCATCTGGGTATTGAATATTGCATGATATCCTTGATACATAACTATTATGGAACGACTATTATGGATATGACTATGATATTGATATATTATTGTTCATCCTATTATAGTAGGATGTCATTATGGAGCCATATTATGGCTTAGCATAATTATTGCATTATGAATACATTTGGTCTACTCTCATCCTATGCTTAGATATGGTCAATTTGATTTATATTGATTATGTTGTTATGCATACTTATGTGTATGGATTTAATTACGGGAATATTAATAAGTGTTGGTATGAAATTGGGATGACAATAAAACCCTAAGGGTAGGAACCTATGTATATAACCCAAGTGAGATATTAAGTGAGGATAACTACATGTGACTTTGATCTCGTTTGGAAGCAGGTATGTAGGCAGTTTTTGGGTGAAGGATGCCCCTAGACCTCAAGTCTATAGGGGGGTTTAGGGAATGACTCTAAAGTATGGGTTGTTCCTAAACTTGACCAACCTTCCCTCTTTGGTATGTTTCAACTTGAGGTTGAAACTACATTAGATGGCTATGATCTCACCTTCCAATTAGTATGTCCCACTATATAGGCTTGAGCCAGTAAAAGGCACTCTATCAACACTAAGCTCATCTACTCTAAGGTTGTTGGGTTAGGCTCTTTGAATCTACCCAATCTTGGATGAATTTTTAGAATTGTCATCTTCATGGTTTGTCTATAATGTGAATGTATGAAGGTGACTTTGGACTTGTCTAGACTAAAATGATCAAAGTTTTGTGTATTGAACACTATGGGCAATTAGTGGTGAGAATTACCACCTATGTATGGTGTTTTTCCTTAACACTTGGTAGGTGGATAAGTGCATGCCAAGATTTGTGAGTGGTGTTATGCAAATGTTAGGCACTTAGAAATAGAAGATTGTCTAATATTACTATTGTGGGTTTGACTTTTGTATAATGCATGTACTATTTTTCCAAGTGACAACTAAATGTATGGAATGACCATTGTATTACTTTATGAGTTTGTATATGTTCATGCATATGTGACAAGATAAAATCCAACTCATGTGGGTCCAATAGGTTTATTGAGTGTTGACTTGTAATTTAGACCCTTGAATATATATAAGACCTTGTGTATTGGTTTATGGACCTCTATGTGGCATGTAACCATGTAACCAAGTCAATTTGACCAACGTTGGTGAATCCTTGTGATATCTTGATTGTATTTTACTTGGCCCTATAAGATGACCCTACATGTCCAAATTGAGTCTGATATAGGTGAGGATAGCCAGTTGTCACCAGTATCATGCAAGTGATGGATGCCAAGCATTATCTGTCATATCTTAAGATGAGTTAGTTGTCACTAGTAGCACAAAGGTGACAGACAATAGGATCCATCCAAGTTATGATACAAGTGTGGTTTAGTCGAATGTCACCAGTACCATGTAGGTGATGGATGCTAGGTGCTATCAACCATATCTTAGGGTTAACCAGTTGTCGGCAATAGCATAGAGGTGACAGATGTCAAGAGCTACCCAGTGGTATGATAGGGCTTATTTGACTTTCACCAGTACCACGCAGTTAATAGATGCCAGGAGCTACCCCATACCAAGTTGGACTGATTTTTACCAGTGGCATGGAAGTGATAGATGTCAAGATCCACTGACTTGAATAGTTTAGTGAGCAGTGGAAATCTTATTAATGGCCACATGTGATGTATGTTATTACACCTACTCCTTAGCTAGTAATGACAACAAGTAGTATGAGATGTTTGCTTGTCATCATAGTTGGTTGTGATTATGTATGTTGTTACACTTACTCCTTAGCCAATGTTGACAACAATTAGTATCACATGTGAATCAGGAAAAGGGATGGGATCCATTGTGTAGCATGAGATGCACTAATATTCATTTTTTTCATTAGGAGGTATTTATGAGCTTTTGTGTTAGTGAACTAGGTAATGGGAAGATGCATGTAGCAAGTTGCATCCACTTCCTCTTACTAGTTGGTCACTATGTATGGGTGAGTCAATCTTTGTATGTATCTGTATTAAGGACCTTATGTGTTGTGTGTTGTTGCACCTAAGCTCTTGCTAGTGATAACAAGTAGTATGAGATACTCGCTTGTCATCATAGTTGGTTGTAAATTAGGAAAAATGATGGAACTCATGGTGTACCTTTAGATACACCAACATTCCCTTTTTGGTTGGGATATTTTTGAGGACTTATGGGCTAGTAAATCAAGCAAAAGGGAAGATGCTTGCAATATGGTCACAACCATTCCTTTTGCTACCTGGCCACTATGTGTACCTATGATGGACTTATGGTACGTATATGTGAATTACTCATGTTGTGTATATATGATGCTTACATGAGCTAATCACATTGTGTATATGTGAATTAGTTGCATTGTGTATATGTGATGCATGCACGAGCTATTCACATTGTGTATATGTGATATAGGTGTGAACTAGTCACACTGTGTATAAGTGTTGTATGCATGAGCTAGTCACTCTGTGTGTATGTGACACATGCATGAATTATTCTCCCTGTGTATATGTGGTATGCATGAGCTAGTCACTTTGTGTATATGTGACACATGCATGAGTTATTCAAATTATGTAAATAGGTTGTACGCTTGAGCTAGTCACATTGTGTATGTGTGACCCATGTGATAGATAGCCACAACATGTACAAGTGATGTATGCTTGAGCCAGTCACTATGTATGAATAATTGATGTTTATATGAGATGGTCACTATGTGGTTTTGTGTGTTTTCGTACATGTTTGATGTTAGTATTGAATTAACTCTTGACTAGATTGCATTTGCTAACATACTATTGCATATGAATTGAATTGGAGTCATAGGATTTAAACTTAAAATCTATGATTTAAAAGTGAGATCAGAGATCTCATATCAAAGGAGAGGATGAAGCCTCTCTATTGATGGTTTAAGAACTATGGACTGTTAGATTTCTAGGAAGGGATACATAGGCAAGGCCATTGCGAATAAACCCTCGAGGTTTAGGTCTAGGTCTAGGGATGACCCTAACCCTGAGAGCTTACCATACTCTAGTACGAGTATATGAGGTGTGGCATAGAGTTGTTTCCAAGACTATGGTTGGTAAGTCTTTGAGTTGGCATGTCTAAATTAGATAGAAGATGGTTGGACAATTAAGTTAGTACTTGGTGAGTAAAACAAAATAAAAAATAAATAAAAATTGGTAGTAACAAGGGTTGTTATTACCACTCTACTTAAATATCATCCACTTCAATGGTCAAACGCTCAATAGCAATTTTACACCTCATTCACAACAAAAAGTGGTACATATTTGTCTTATTTTTAGTGGTCCAAATTAAACTTTGACTGTTGAAGTGGATGATATTTAAAAATAGCCGGTTATTACATAATCCTAGATGGCATGATAATGTTTGTAGTCAAATGCAATGCTATCAGTTATTCTGAGAAGTACTCTTACATCAAGGTCAGGGGACTTTGATAGTGTATCAGAAATCTAAGCGTGATGATTCTTAGATTCAATCCAGTCTAATCTTAGATCCAAATAAAATTACTTACAGAAATAAACAAATAACAATGTATATTTAATAGCTCTGTAAGCATACCCTATAGCCTTGAAGGCCCTGCATGCTGGTATCTTTGGCAGTATACCAGTCTCCTCTGTGGTTCCTAATTAGAGGCCACATGAGACCCCAAGACATGACTGCTCCCAACAACACAGACAAGTTTACAAGGTGAGGACAGATCATCCCAGCTCCAATGTATGTCATGCTAAAATCGAAATAGAATCTGCAGTACACGGTTCCATAATTAGTAGTTGAAACAACAATAGCCATTCTATTCTTCAATATTTACCCACACCAGAAATGAAAATAAAATAATATATGATGTTTAAAATACTTACTTTTGCTGATAAGCTCTCAATCCAAATGTAGGAAAGTTTACAAAACCACAGCCATCTGCCGCAGTAAAAAACCACTGAAAAAATCCCCAAAGAAAGCTGACTGCAAAATATTTTCCGAGGTATTTCACTTGCTTCCTGCAACATTCACTTCATTCTCATTTGTAAATCTAAACCCATAGTCCTTACAAGCTTGCTTAGATATCATGTTAATTTTCATCCCATTTATACCCACAAATTAGCTAGAATTCAAAAATACGTACTCGAAAACAGGATCATTATCTATATTATAATAAAGAAGAATAGCAAAATCCTATTTACAAGCCAACATCCAGACTGGAAAATCAGAACATTTAAGTAGATCATTCTTATTTTCATCAGCTACAACGTAATATCAATAAATCTCCAAAATCATAGGGAAGTTTGGAAAGTGACTAGCTAAGCTAGATTTGAAGTTCAAGGGGACTATGGATCACTTATATTGTACCCAAGATAACTAGATGATCTCAAGATCTTCCCACCATGGCTTCTTGACTTGTACTAGGGATTCTTTGGCAACCTATATGTACCAGGATTCTGTGACCTTGAGTTATAGTGTTTCTTTATTAGCATCTACTTCTTCACTAGGTACCATTAGGAATTTCCATGGCCTTATTTGTCCATGCCATCCTCTTCCATGGATGAGCATGATTTATTCCTTTTATACGTAATATATTATTTCAATTTTTAGCCCTGTATTTGAGCCCTTAAGAAAAACTTTATAAGGGAAAAACTCCCAGATTTATTCTACCATGTTCAGGATAAGTATTACTTTTGACGAGGATAAATTTTTCCTGTGAAAAGTCTCTTCTTTGGCCTGTAACTTTTACTTAATCCCCATTGACGTACTTTGATAGATTGTGAACACTCATATAATTTCAATTTGGTAAGTTATAATCCATAGCCTGACATTTTACATCCATTACATATGTTTTTGGGTTCTATATACTTCTCTTGGTTGAAGATCTCTACTTTGTTTGGGGAAAAGTATGATGTTATCAAACATCTAAGATGTCTTAAGTTGTGTTTACTGCCTTGTCTACAATATTATTTTTGTTTATGTATTTCTGATCTGTCTTCTCCAAGGGTCTATGGCCGCTTTGGGTTCAGATCCACCATTTAGACAACTTCATACTGAAAATTATCCATTCTACTTTTCTCTCCAGGAAAAAATATTTGAGAAGCAGATTGCATTTCCTAAACAAAGTTCTCTCAATTTAACAAATAACAAATATACAGTAACTGATAGCTACTTTAAAAATGATGATCTTACCTGGCCATCTTGTCACCTTGAGGTGTATGGAATCCATTGATGAGGATAGCAGTTGCTGTGCCACTGGGATAAGTTAACTTGTAATCTATCACCATTATCTACAAGTATGAAAACAAGACATGTGACCTTCAACGCCAAATCCAAACCGACAATAATTCTCTCTTTTGTTATAATTTCACATGAAGCTGTATTACCTTTCTTAGAGGTACCACAGCAAGTAGACCCACAAAACTAACAGTGAATAGAAAACCTATTATCCAGCTAAGCTTTAGGTCCTTTATGTTATCGGGAGTATTCCCTGGAGTAGCACTCTCTCCTGCCTGTTCATAGATCTTTCTACTCATAGCCAAGAGGTATGAGCCAAATCCTCCTACAAAATATAAGAAATGATTAGTAAGGACAAATGGGCCATTGAAGGAATGACCTGAGAATTAAAAATATGACACAATCCTGAAAATGATATCCATAACACCAAATTACAGCATAGCATAACTAGAAATTGATAAACGTAATCAATTGAGACATACCACTGAATGAGATGCCATAGCAAGCAACAACACAAGTCTGAATGACAGTATTCTCTTGTCTTGTGAATGGAGTTTTCAATAGCCCCACTTTGTCCAACATTTTTGTCCATGTTGTAATAAAGAAGAATCCCAACAAACCAGCAGAAACATTGAGAGAAGGAATGATTCCTGTAGTGAGGTTTAATTTCATGACAATTACACTGAACATGATACCCATCATCATGCTCACAAACATTCCTCTAAATGTGATCTGCTTCCACCAGGGAGGCACCTTCGTGCTATCAAACAATTGTTCTATACTCAAATTCTTCTCATCTTCTTCATTTTTCTCCACCAGGGAGGCACTATCCCTATCAAGACTATGGAACTCCTCCTCACCATTCCTGGTCCGCCTGACCGGCCCCCCACCCTTTTCTAACTCCAACGGATTGTAATCAGAGACATCCATCTATTCACAACAAACAACAACAGTTGGATCAGAAATTTTAAACTTCCCAAGTCCATAATTCCTGAATACTCAGTAACATGTTACATACAACCAGTTTGAAAATCTAACATTTCAAGCAACACTTTAAGAAGAACAAGTATGTTCTTTGACAGATCAGTTAGCACTTTCAAATTTCAGTTCTAAATTATCTCACTATTTTTCCATTTGTAAACTTTTTCAAAACCAACTACAATAAAAAAAAGCTCAATAAAGACGATTTCTAGGGAGGTACTGCAGTTGGCACACCCAAAAAAAAAAAAAAAAAACGAATGATATTAGATGATTCATAGTGCTTCTGTAAAAAAATTGTGTAGTTAATTTTTCCTTTAACTGGGCTCATACTATATAATCCATTATCAAAAAAATGCATGAAATACATGAGTAACAGGGAAAAATCTTGGTATTCGAACTCCCTCTCTTCATTATAATCCGAGGTTTTTATTTGAACTAACCTTGGTTGCAGAGCTCCAATTGAGTAGTTTCCTCTTGTAAAACTGGGAAATCTAGTCCAGATATAAGAAGGGCTCTTGAATACGAATACGAATACGCCTCACCGTCTACGAATACGCGTACGTATGTTGATGAGCGACGCTTACGAGGTTGACACCTTGGGAAAGAGGTCGCGTGTGAATCGTAACGAAATTCTCTGTAAAACAATTAAATATAAAACAATTTAATTGAATCTTTAGTTGGATTAAAAAAATTGTGTCTTTGTTGAATCTTTACGTGTGGTCCAGCGATTCATTAAAGTTTAAGAACAAAAGTACAAACATTATAAATAAAATTGTTCATAAATAATTTTATAATTAAGATGCGGATGCCATTTGAGATTTTATTGGAAGTAAGCCAGCTTTCAAAATAAATATATATTTTAGTGTAATCTACATTTAGTTAAATATGATATGAAGTAGCATATTTATTTTTGAAACTTTATGTAAAAGACACTCAGATATATCATTCTTCCATCAAGAGAAATAAAATATAGAGATAGAGAGGAGATACATGTAGAAAGAGATAGAGAGAAATATTGAGATGGAGATTTGAGAGAGAGAGAGAGTTATCTCTCTCTCTCTCTCTCTCTCTCTCTCTCTCTCTCTCTTTTCCTCGCTATTTCTCCCTTTCTCCATCTCTTTATCGCTCTCCCTCTCTTTATTTCTATATGCCCCCTCTCAAGTCTCTTCCTATCTCTATATAAATCTATCTCTCTATCTCCCCCTCTCTTCATTTGTTTCTCTCTATCTCTCCCTCTATCCCTCTCTCTCTATCCCTACCTCTCTATCTCTCCCTTTCTCCCTTTCTCCCTGTCCCTATATCTCCCTCTCTCCCCTTCTCTATCTCCACTTCTCTTCCTCTCTCTATCCAGTTGTTTCTCCCTCTCTCATTGTCTCTCTTTGTTCCTCATTGCCTTTCTCTATTTCACTATATTTCTCTCTTGGAAGATTAGAAGGTCACTTAGTTTAGTTAGTATATATATATATATATATATATATATATATATAGTTACTTATATAATTCATTTAATTTAGTTCTATTTGTATTGTTTTTATTATGTCTGCTATGGTTTATTATTATTAGTTATTTAGTTCTATTTTTTTATTATATTGGTTGTAGTTTTTTTTTGGTGTGTAATCAAAGATTTGTATTAAAATGATAAAAAAATATACATTGTCATATGCCATAGCTTGGCTAACTGATCATGTCTGTTGCTACCTATATGCTATTTGACTGTCTAGATTTTCAAAACATGACCATGCAGGGTCAACTTGCTTCCTACTAAGGACCACACAGGGTCTATCTGAAACTAAGAACTAAAACCTATACAATTTAGGGCTTCCATATCCAAAATGAAGCCATTTTACCAAAAAACAAAAGTAAGGAATTATGTGAACCGAAGCACCACTTACGCCTTGTCATAGTCTAACAGTTGCAAATTAAATGTGGACACCCACTCAAACCCTTCCACTGGCACCGGACCCAAGATCTTCTTGATGAAGTCGACAACAATTTGAGCGTGTTCCTTGGCGACTAGTAGTTCAAAGCCTCTGATATCCAAAATGAATGGATACAGCTTCACCAACTCATCTGGATCACTGAGAAGAACCATGTCTTTCAGTCTTGGAGCTCCCACTCCCACGCAAGCCGCTTGAAGAATGGAATCTAGGTTGCCCAAATGCTCAAGAAAGAAGATACCTTTCATAATCACCACAGCCTTTGCCTTTGGAATTTCCAGTTCTAACAGCATTGCCAACACCCTCGAGGAGATGTCTGTATCTACCTGATACCTCTCATCGTTCTGCATGAATTGTCTCCCAAGGATCATTCTGACCACTCCTATAGATCAGTTCATCCGAATAGCAGAGCATTCTCTGCAATAGAAGGTTGGTTACCTGTCCAAGGAATGCCATTTTCCTTTTACTGCTCACTAACCTAACTGGCGTTTCCATCCCTCCGCAATGAATGGCCTCTGCAGAGAAAATGACTGCAAATCAGGAAGGCATTGAAACTGCTATAGTTCATACTGCCATACTACCAGATGCTTGCCTTCTTAATAATGCCACTTGAGGGGAAGTTTCTCGATGCAAGTCCTTTGTTGCCTATTCATAATTACATTCCAACTCTGCCAGCTTGCCCACCATCATATCAAAACATCGAAATCTTCCTCACTCAAATTTGTGGCCTCGGCCTTGCCACCTATGATGAGGTGGCAAGCCTCCCTCCCAACCACCCCCTATATTGGTTGTAGTTTATTATTGTTAGTTATTTAGTTTTATTTGTATTTTTTTATGTCAGCTATAGTTAATTATTGTTAGTATTTTAATTCTATATTTATGTATTTATTTTTATGTCCATTATAGTTTATTCTTGTTGGTTAATATATTATTACTTGAATAGAATATAATAATAAATTGTTACTTATATAATTCATTTAATTTAGTTCTATTAGTATTATTATTTTTTTATTAGGTTTAGTTCTAATTTTTTATTATGTTAGTTGTGGTTTATTATTGTTGGTTATTTAGTTCTATTTGTATTTTTTTTATTATGTCAGCCATGTATTTTTTTAAAATAAGATTTAAATACATGCATGACATGAGGCACTTTATGTCATTGTATAACACCTCTCAGTGTAATAAATAAACTAGCACTTGCACCCATAAGAGGTTCTGTAAGGACTTGACTCATCCTTAACCAAATAATACTAAACTCTAAATTTGAAAATACCGACAAATTAAAAATTTTGATCTAACAGATGCAAGAAATGCAGATTCGTGAAATTTTACTATTAATTCTAAGAATTGCTCAATAAATGTTATTGTGGTTAGACATCTAGAGCTTAGTTTTCTAAAGTCATAAAGTCCTAAAAAGTTCACCACTGTTAATCCAGTGAAGAGAGAAAGTACATTTCTTAAGATAACATGCAGGGACAACGGATCAACACATACCTTAAGTCATGCATTACATCATGCATTCATTTCTGACAACTTGCTTTTCCTCCAGCAACTATATCATTATCATCTGCACAAAACTAACTGGACAATCTCATGTTACACATCTCAGAATTCACTACATAGAAAATTAAGATCGTGATGTTAATTATAGAACACCCTACATCTAAGAGACCTGAGTACTAGGGGCATCCTTCACCATCCAGACTGCCTACATACCCTGTATCCATGGGATCAAGGACCCCTCCTTTAGATGCGACTAACACGAGGAATGCAAATATGTAGTTTTGTTTTGCACTATGTTTGATGTAACTATGAGCAAGTATCCAACCCTTTCTAGGGTTATTCCCTGCCCTAAACAGTTCTTTGTCGACTGCCACCCACTCGGTGAAACAGGGACAAAAATTAGTTTTCGTACCACGAACACCTAAAGGGGTGTTTGTCAATTAGTCCTAGTGTGGAGGAATCCCTATCAAGTGTTTGCTCATGAAATTCTAATTTACTTCCTCAAGCCAAATTAGGTAATTTCGTGACTAAGTTCGTTCCTGATTCCCTAGTGCTTTCTGATCACCAAACATAGCTGTATTAATGGTGTCTATGGTACCAACCCTTTAAATCGTTGGGGAGTAATAAGGAACAACATGAAGTTAAGTTCAAGGGATGGGTAATCTCCCTCAAACACCAAACTAACAAGATAAATCACCTGAATAAACACATTGATCCATCTTAGCAAACACCTCCCATTTCATGATTATGGAATCACCATGTAGCATTAGCATCATTTTGAACATTATTCATGCAAAGGTACATACCCTCAAAAGGGGAAATGGGGAACATCAAACATGTAGTAGTATAGTTCTATTTTGATAGGAATAGGAATAGTGAATCTTGGTAAACAAGTATTGGTCGAGAAGACCAATTACTTATTAAATGCTCCCTTCGTGGGTAGCAGTCATAGAGGAACTGTCTGGGGAAACTGGACCCTAGAAAGGGTTGTGTACCCATATTAAAGAGTTCACATAAAATATAGAATAGTAAACAGAACTACATATAAAATACACCTTGATCCCATTCGGAAGCGGGTATGTAGGTAACTTAGGGAACAAAGAATGTTCTCAGTGCGCAGGTTTTTAGGCACAAGGTTGGGAGTGTTGGCAGATGGTCAGTGCTCCCCATGGGATTCGTGACATGGACTAACTGCCTCCCATGGATTCATTAACTCTGGCGCTTGTATCAAAAATTGAAAGGTCGACCTTTTGGTTTAATGGCAATCGTGGGCCAACAATGGTTACCAGAGTGAAAGGTCACAGGTTTGAATCCTCTCGTGTAATGCTAGGGGGAGTTTGTTGGTAGATGGTCAGCGCTCCCCATGGTATTTGTGACATGGACTAATCACCTCGCATGGATTCATTAACTCTGGTGTTTGTATTGGAAATTGAAAGGTCAACCTTTTGGTTTAACGGCAATCGTGGGCCAACAGGGAGGTGTGAAAACTCTCATTCAATTGGTACAACCTTTTGACATAAGTTTCAACTAGAGAATCAAAGGTAAAACCTTAATATAAATATGAGATAAGAATCATTCAATCTATGACTTGAAAGGATCTCGAATGGATTCACTTGACTCCCTTGAGGCTTTACGCCAAATTCCAAGACGAGACTCAATTTATTTAAAAACGGATATATAAAAGTGAAATTTGCTATATAAAAGTGTGATTATCATGTCCCTTTTTCCAAAAATAGTAAGTTCCCAATGTCCAGAATTAGTAATTTAGGGGTTGCGGGACACATCGAAAAAAATATTATTTATTTAATATTTATATTGTCTTGGTTCAATATTCATCCTTTGGACAAATAAATATTAAATTAAATATTCATTTTCTCAAGTGGGAGTGTGGATTTGGTAAGAAACTTTTTTATTTGTTGGTTGCTAATTTTGAAGTGATTTTGACAACTATGCCAAAAATCTATGAAAGGATCAATGACAAGTTGTACTTGCAGTTAATGGTTATTAGTGGCAGATTATTTTTGGCATGCAAGGTGGAGTGCAAATTTCTAAATGCTTTTAAATTGTTTTTTCCTCTTAAGAGGCATTGGGATTTTGGAGTATCTTTTGGAGATCAATGCAAACTTGGAAAAAGCATTTATGATAGAGTTGCCAATTGTCATTCTTTATTTGGCTGGAAGATTTTAAAAAGATTTTAAATGATTTTTTATTGATTTTTACTTCCAAGAAAGGGAATTTGGTTTGGGCAGCCATATCCAAACTTGCAACAAATAAATTTGTAAAAATCCTTCATTTGGGGTTGTTGATGATTTTACCTCTTCTCTCATACTTGCAAATTTGCATGTGTATTCTTCAGTGGACGAAAACCCATTGGAGTTGGAGGCTTGTGGATGAAAACCCATTAGTATCAAGTGATCATAGGATGAAAACTCTTTTCTCATAGGGAGAAATCGCATCCAGAGCTTGCAATTGGGCTCAAGGAATTTAGAGGATTTGATAGTTTCAGTGTTTTGTGTGCAGAATTGTTCATTTTATAGTTGTAGTTCTTTTTGGTGTTCTTGTTACATTGGATGTAATTGCATGTTGTTGTATAATGTGTAATTAATTCATTCTTGAGGTCTGGATTAGATTTGGCAAGCTAGGTATTGTTGGTTTAGTCTCAGGTGAAGATTTTGTGTGTTGAAATACACACTATGTAATTCAATCTTTGTGTAGTTTATAGTTTGGTGTTGTGGGTATTTTTCCAGAAGTTTGTTGTAGCATTTATATGCTATATCAGACCTATTCTTAGGTCTCTATGACCGAAAATTCAAATAAATTTATTTTGTGGGGTTTGCAGTGATTTTGGGTGTTATTCAATGTTTTTAGATTTTGTGGGTTTTACATAAAAATTGTTGTAGGAACACATTTTGCTTGCTGCTGTTATAAATCAATGTTTCAGACCTGATTATATGTTATTTGCATCATAAAATTTAAATAATAACATTTGGTGGAGTTTCTAGAAAATTTGGTGTGTCTACAGTGTGTAACTAGTTAGCTAGTTTTGACAAAAGTGGTGTTTATTTGTTGTAGTTTGCAAATTTGTTTTATAAGATCTAACTAAATTTAATAAAATCAATTAGAGGACATTACAGTGACATCCCATTCAACCTTATTTTTCAGCATTTTATTAGCAACTAAATTATAGTGTCAATTTTATAAAATACTACATTTATATAATTTTTTAAAAAAAAATTTAAATAAAAATAAAATACACTAAATACATCATTTTAAAATTCAAAACATATACGTCACTTTGTAGTGATTTAAGTTAAAAAGTTAGATCAATGTTGGTCGATTCCTTTATAAATGTGTGACACAACTTTGAACTTTCACCTGACTCGCTGGTGAGTCATCCTCGATTCGCACATGAACCCTCTCCTTTCCTTGGATGACCTCCAAGTCACTCCCACTCTCATGGAAAAACCCAGTCAAGTGGAGGTGAAACCTCGAGGCGGTTATGTTTAAATAATTATATGACCCAAAGGGTCACTTTTGATATGTCTCTTGTTTGGGTTTCTTAGATTCCAATGCCTAGTGGCTAAGCTATTTTGTTTACTCATGAACCTAGGGCACATGGCTTAAATTTGACAGTCAACCTTGCTTGCCAAGCAATTTTTTATGACAATTATATATCATCATAATCCTATATAAATTTTGATAGTTTGTCCATGTTAGAGTAAATTGCATTTATGCTTAAGTTTACTTAGGCATACTAATGCATTTAATTATCCGGCTAGTTTTTTCCCGTATCGGGTAGTTGTTCACCTAACACATATTTCATGCCTTTAAAAGGCTTGTATACTATATAATTTATTATTTCATTGAATATTTTCATCTTTAGTGAAATATCCTTGTGTTGCTTCTCTCGTATGTGAAGATTTATTTGCAGGTTGTGATCTTGGGCTCGGTGGTTGACACCAACATGGTATCACAGCCTTCAACCTGCCCCTTCTTCCACCATTGAAAGTTTTCATCAAATTTTGGTGAGATCGATATTTATCTAGCATTTGAAATTTATAAATTTCTATTTCGCCATTTTTTTCAATATATACTTGTGACTGCAATAGAGAAGTGAAGGCGATTTTTT
Organism: Cunninghamia lanceolata; assembly: GCA_027924645.1. Lineage (NCBI taxonomy): Eukaryota > Viridiplantae > Streptophyta > Pinopsida > Cupressales > Cupressaceae > Cunninghamia > Cunninghamia lanceolata. Next base: position 169,088 of record BSBN01000953.1, on the reverse strand, counting down.
TCATTCTGATCTGGAAGGGTGATTTCCCTGCTGGCAGTCATGTTTTGAATGTGGAAGGCATCAAACTTGCACATTATTGGAGGGCCCAATTCTGCTCAAGAGTCCCTCTATTTTTTCTGCTAGGAGTTTGAAGGTGTGGGGTGTGAAGGAGAACTCGGTGTTTTCACTGTGAAGGGCGATTTCTAGTTGATTTTTGCTATGTGTGGGGACATGTGAAAGTCTACCACAAGTGAGGACTAGAAATAACCCTTGTGCAAAGGATGCAATTCTCATTCCAGTGCCGTGATTTTTTGCATAGGCCCAATCTCTCACATGGAGGAATTTTTTTTAGCATTGGAGGCCCATTTTTTTCTGCAGAACCGATTCCTTTGGAAGAGGCGGCATTCCAGTGGCTATGATTCATTCCCGAGAGGGCATTTTTTTGGCTGCAAAAGGCCGAATCTCCATTGCAAGAAGGCTTTTTGAAGGCTGGGAGGACTGGAAAAGACTAATTTTTATTCCAGGCGTGATTCCTCTTCGGTTGTGCCACATTCACACAACCTATTTTCTTGTTGAAGAAGGTCGCATTTTGTTGCATTTGGTCCAGGCCACTTGGTCTCGGCATGAAGTTTGCCTGGCATATATTTTGGAGATCAGACTTTAACATTTCTAAAGTTTGCCAAAAAGATTTATTAGGGTTTGTGCGCTGAGGAGAAGAGGAAGTGGGTCGGCGATTTCAAGAAGCATGTTCAGGCACTATGAGAAAGGTATATTTTGCAGATCTGAAGGCATGAAAAAGGATGATAGAGGAAGGTCTTGAACCGACGCGCCACAGAAGGCACCACAAGCTACACCATACCCTGGAAGAGAAGGCTACCTACTCATTGGCCAATATACATTACTTGGTAAGCAAGACTTTAAGATCTCTAAAGTTTGCAACTAATATTTGGTTAGGGCTTGCTAGCCGTGGGCCAACCTCAACAACATTTGATAGCTTTTTAGCATTTTTGGGATCTTTAGTCCCACATTCCAGGTGTTGGCAGATTTTTGGCTATTTATATAGCCATTCTCCTCTTTGGTTGTTGTGATCAAGTCTCACAAGAGGCTATTTTGCTTTGTGCTCATGGTGATCTACAGTTGGAGTGCTTGGTAGAGTGGAGTGCTTGCTTGGTGACTCAGAGGTTGATTGGCTTAGCCATGATATCTTTTGCAACACATCAGGTTGCATTTATGTTTTGCTCATTTGCAGCAGGTGGTCACGTGGCTGACTAATAGCTAATCTGCTCTAGGGCTTAATTCAGCCCTTCATTCATGCTTTTCACACCATATAGGTGACTATCTTCCATGGAGCATATCTTGGGCATCCGAAGTTCGTTTTTCATGTTCTGCATATCATTGGAAAGTTGACTTCACCAAGATCATAGTGGTATAGGTAAATCTTCCTAATTTTGCTGATTTGAAGGTTTCATCTCTTTGTAAACTTGGAGAATTATCTTGTCATTATGGGTTTTTCATTTCACCCTTCTCTAATCATCTTGAAAAGAGGGAATTATAAACAATGGAGAGATGGTATATTGAAGCACTTGAGATGAATTCATCTTTTTCCATATCTATATATGGTCTTGTTCCTTAAATTGGTACTTATTGGAGCAAAAAGTTTGTTTGGTGTTCCAAAAGAGATCATGTTTTTGGAGTGATTGTTCTTCATGTTGATGATAACACATTGTGTTTCATTGCTCACATTGAGTGTCCCCATGCTCTATGGACCAAACTTTGGGAGTTATATGGAGATCTAGATACTCCACCATTCCTAGATGATCCCGCTTCAGATTGTCTTGTACCTCTTGATGATTCAGATAATATACCATATGACTTTGATACACTATAGGAGTTTGATTCTTTGGAACACCTAGCACATCTTGATGATGAGGATGATGAGGTTTCCACTTCTCCTACAAAGATACCTATTGAGCCTTCACATTCATTAGTTGCTACTTTCCATGATCCTGATTAGCAGGATGCATATTGTTTTCTAGATCCACCTAATTGGGATTCGTATTTGTCGAACATTGGTTGATTATTCATGGAATCTCACATTTTAGACTTGCAAGACACATTTAAGGGATTAATTTTCCTATTTGATGATAGTTGTGGTACAACTGTTGTCACTCCATCTCTATCTTTGGAGAATGTTCAAGATCAGTTTCCAGTGGTACCTTGTTTGTCACCTTCTATTGTGATTGGGCATGTTCCTAATTAGTTTGTGGCATCATTTTCCAAGGTCTTGGCAACACATGAGCAAATTTTAGAGACATTATCATCCTACATTTGGATTTCACTTGCTAATTCCTATCTAGAATGGGAAGAATACCTTGCTACATAGTCTCTCTATTTCCCTCATATGGGGGGTCATTGATTGTATATACATGATGTATGTAGTCCTTGGGGGGTGTAATTGAGTCTTCCATCCATGCATCATTTTGTTTTCTTTTCTCTCTTTTGGAGAGGGTCTCCACTTGTGAGAGTTTTTTCCTTTATGCATTGTAAATGGGTACCTAAAATGGTTGTGTAGCCGAGACCCAAATTGCATCTTCATTCTCCCTAAGTTGCACTTAAGGGGGGGTGTTAGAGTAAATTGCATTTATGCTTAAGTTTACTTAGGCATAATAATGTAGTTAATTATCCAGGTGTTTTTTTCCCGTATCGGGTAGTTGTGCACCCATCACATATTTCATGCCTTTAAAAGGCTTGTATACTATGTAATATATTATCTCATTAAATATTTTCATTTTTGGTGAAGTATCCTTGTGTTTCTTCTCTCGTCTGTGAAGATTTATTTGCAAGTTGTGATCCTGGGTTCGGTGGTTGACACCAACAATCTAAAATCTCTCCTTTCATATGATACGGTCTTTTCAAAATTTCAATTGTATTTTACAGCTAAAATGCCTAAATACAGTTATACAACTATCAAATTTAGGCCTTGTTAGTGCATATTAGTCTTTCTTCATGAGCTTCAAGTTGTTATTTTATTTGATTATTTTGTTGTATAACCCTTAAGGTGTACTCTTGTTCTTCTACTATCTAGATGTGATGTGGCCTAGGGTTGATTTCTTCTAATTCCTCAAGAATTTGTCTAACCCACTCCCCTCTAATTCCTGGGCACATTTGTATGCTAAGGGGAGAATCAGAGTGATGACCAAAGTTGACCTAGAGTTTGACCTAGGGTTTGACTTTTGATATGATTATGTTGGATTTACCTTGTGACAAAACCAAGGGTTTACTCTTGTATGTATTTTTTTGCAATACCTTGTGACGAAACCAAGGGTTTAGTTGTCCTAAGATTTCCTAATTTTTTGGTGTTTTTGAATGTATGCAACTATATGAATGTAGACAACTTTTTTGTTCTTTTCTCAATAAGTAAAAATCATCTAATTACTACAATATAAAAATATGAATGCAAGTATATATGAGTTTTTTTATGCAAGTTAGTCTATGTTTTTGTGTTTTTCTGAGATTGTTTTTTAATCTTACTCCAAGGAAAGCAAATGAGGGTCTAATATAATGCAATAATTTGATCTATTGAAAGAAATTAACAACTAATCTATTACAAATAAATGAAGCTATGCTAATAATTTCTATCAGGAATAAATTAGCAATTATAAATTACTTCCCTCAAGAGCAATGTTGTGATTTAATTACTACAAAAAGCATTGAAAGACCCTGGGATAAGGTTCATGCATGAGTATTTGCACTACCCTCAAGAATCCTTTATATCTAGCAACCTCTTCATCCTCTTGCAACAGTGAGGTCCTCCTCTTGGTGGCAAGTGTGAAGACAAAAAAATGATGATATTGATTGAGCTCAAATTGAGCTATGAACACTATGTGAGCATGTTAATTGGGCATAATGGAATTGGCTTGAGAAAATGAGAGCATAAGCATGCTTTGAGAAGCTTTAGGAAGCTTGAGAATATATGTTAAGAAAAATGAAAAGGCACATGTGTCATGCATGAGCATCAAGGATGCTAATGGATAACAAACAACAAGATATGAATGGTTGCAACTACGAAATTTGCCTCCCCTAATGCTTATAGGATGGAGGTATTTATAAGAAGGAATTTCTCATGATAGGTGGGAATGATTGGGATGTTAACTCTCTTGATTGGAGAGTTAACAAGTTTGATTGAATAGAAGATTGGGCTAATTGGGGAATGATGAAGCTATGAAAGTTTATCACTTATTGAGAAAATGGAGTTAGCATGAGTTAAAGAGATGATAAGAATAGATCAAAAGAGATAATTATGTTGAACACCTAGAATACTAAGAGGGGGGCTGAATCAGTATTCTCTGAAACTTCTTAAGCATTTAAATATTCATTCCACATAGCATATTTGATTTGCAGTAAGAAAGGAAAGCATGAAATCAACCATCAAAACATATAAGACATGAACACCAGATTTTTACATGGAGAACCTAAAAAAAGAAAAGCTGCGGTGAGGATTAGCTCATATATATATATGAATAACAATACCAATTCCAATTAGGCTCACTGCCGAAAGGACTCACTGTTCATAAAAGAGAATGCTCATTGCAGGTGGTTCACTGCCAAAGGACTCACTGTCCTAAATAGAAAGAGATAGAAGTGGTGGCTCACTACCAAATATGAATTACTAGTAATGCATCTGACTTATGTTGAAGGTACAATTCCATTAAATCTCAAAATACTGACTTAACACACTTCATCTTCACCACTATCTTATGTTATCCTTCTCTACATCATATTTCTCTCCCCTACACACACTTAGTTCTTTCGCATCAACAGACACTTCTCTACATCTTCACACACTAGATCAATCTTGTATATATACCACATTCATGCAAAACATCAAACAAGTTGGCATAAAGATATACCGTGTGACTTCTTGTCTTGTCAGCCCAAAACTCAACCCTATATGCTTTGTGGAGAGAATCAAAGCATGTAGCACATTTAGATAGGTCGGCATAACTTATATTTACTCCCATGACATTGTTTCATACATGACTTAACTCCACACAACCTCAACATCTTTAGGTCGGCACAACTGGTGAAGTAATAATAGCATGAACTAACTAGTAGTTCACTACTCAACATGAAGACCACCAAAATGCTTACCACTTGAAGTCTACACACTTTTGGCATCCATAAACTTATTCTCAAATCCACATAGCAAGATATTCATCTGTGGTGGAATGCGGAGCATTCCAATATGCCACTGACACTATTATTACATTGACATTTCAGAGTCTGATACTCTGTCAACTCTATCATTCACTGTAGAGGGATTAAAGACAATAGTCTTTGGTTTTTGACTACTTTAGTATGCACCAACAATACCTTACAACTACATAGCAAGATTCTTCATAGCGGAGGAATGCGGACTAAAATACTGTGACCCTTCCATAGGTTCTGTACTGCAAATGCCTTAGGAAAATCTTCAACAAATTGTGCCTAACTGCAAACACCAAAATGGAAGGATATCATGCTTAGGTGTAGTCTCCTCCATATTGCACTTAGTAGCTTCTCCAGATCAACACTTAGGTATATTCTCTTCCATATCATTCTCCAGACCAACACAACTGTATCCTTAAACTTTGTTGCCATCAATGACAACACTACTCACTATCATGCTCATCAACCTCTTCATCATCATGCATATGTTGCCAACAGTCTCCCCCTTTGTCATCGATGGCAACATGTGCCAAAACTTCTCCCCCTTTGTCATTAATTACAAAGGAACTGCATTTACATCTGCAAATCAAAACTACTCCCTTTGTCTCAAAACTAATCTTGCTTTTCTATGTACATACTCCCCCTTACTGTTTTACTCCTATACTTTAATATGTACATCAAAATACCAAAAAATGTTTTCTTCTATCTTTCCACATATGTACAAGAAACCAAAATATGAACCTTAGAATATCCTTGTATATATTCTTTAGTTATAGTACTACAGAGTCCCACTGCATCTTGGCAAAGTTGAATATTTGTATCTGCCCATTGATCTGCATGAGAAAATATTATACTTCTTCAACTGATGTAGGTGTAGCTATCATTTGTCTAACCTTATCAACTTCCTTCAGCAACCCTATTAGCGTAGTCATCTTGAAACTGACTATCTCCCTTAATTAACTCATCTGACCCTTGATCAGTTCTCATTGACTCTAAAGTTTCTTTATGATTTCATGAGTCTTTTGAACTTTAGCCCTCCTATTTCCATTTTTATCCTTTAAGGGGTCATATGTTCTAGAGATGTTTCTATTTGCACTTCAAGGCCATCAATCTTGTCTTTTATATCTTTTGTAGTTATAGGGCATGATAAGCAAAATTGATACATTACATTTGCATCACTCTGGGCATTTTTAATACTCTTTACACTATTACTCAACTAATTGTGTGCCTTGGAGCACTTCTCTGATAGATCTGTTAATCTCTTATTGTTAATTTGTTCCATTACTTTCTTCTCAACTTCCTTCTCTAAAGATGTGGAATGGCTGTTAAGGGACCCCAAAAATTGCTTCATTTTTTGTACAAGAGTTAGAGAGGCATCCCTCTTGGTGTCTGGTAGTGCCTTTTCAAAAACTTTTATTGTTTCTTCTAGAAGCTCATTTCCTTCTACTTGTGATTGTAATATCTCCTCTTGGGCAGTGGCCTAAAAAATGGCTCCTAGCTGCAATTTCTTGAGAGGAGAGATATTGGACAAATTGATTTGTCCATTCATAGACAACAATTGAAATAGTTGTGGTGAAGCCATAGTCTAAATTTGTTCTGTTGGGCCAAGAACTCTCTGATGGAGTCTATTGGAGAGACTCTGAAATACTCACCTTCTGTATTCTTCTTCTCTTCTTCAAAAATAGAGACCATATGTGAGCCTAAGATCTCCAGAGGACAACTTTCTTCATGGGTCCCTTCACCTTCTTTGACCTCAACCTAATATCCAGAGGTTTTTTGAGGAACAAAAGCATTGTCCACTTGTTCATTTTCCTTTGCAACTTTCTCAATTTGTTCTATGTTTTCTTTGTCTTTCTCTTCCTCAAGATTCTCCTTTTCTTAAACATCATTTATATTCTTTGGAGGTGGATTGACAACACTATGATCCTCTGCATCTATGTTCACTGGAGGAGATGGCACATTTTTCTCTTTCAGAATATCTTGTTCTCTATATGTTGTTGCAATCTCTTCATTTTTCTCTAGAATGTTATCAACCTTTTCTCTTTCCTCAGAAGATGACCCTTCTCCTATTATATCAATTTTCATTTCCTTCAAGATATCTGTAGTTATTCTCAAGGGCTCCTTCTCTAATCTTTTATTTCCTCTTTCTCATTAGACATTAATGTGTTCAATATTCTCTTTTTCCTAAATTCTTTGGCTAACCTTTGAATAGCCTTATTCTTTTCTTGAGCAAAAGTTGAGGGACAAATCTTCTCAATTGCCTTACTTCTCATCTTAGAATCATTGTTCATGGATTCATCTCTTCTCTTGATTAATAAGATAGAAAGACTATCAATTAACTGATCAATAATCTCTATTAAAGCAACATTGAAAGCATCCATGTACTTGATTATTGCAATTTCAATGATTTATTTGTCATCTAAGGATCTTTCATCATAGAGTTCTGCTACTTCCTTTAGATTTCCATATTCTGTTATGGCACTAATAGTATCTTCAAATTGCAAGGGTGGAAGACTTGTTTTCTTGGACTTCTTTTTCTTTCCTTTTCCCTTAGGAGATTTGACTCCATTAGATTTCTCTTCTCTTCTTTTGAAGATGAAGCTTTCCTTTTCCTTTTCACCTTCTTCCTCACTTCCTGTATCAACAGTATCGATTCTTGCTTTCTTGGTGCATGTTTCTTCTTCAAAGATTTGAGGCCCTCTTTTCTTCTTCCAGACCAATTTAGGTCCTTCTTCTTCTTCCTCTTCATCATCATCATCATCATGGCTGATGTATTTTCCCTTGTAGCCTTTTCTTTTACCCTTCTCTTTTTGGGAGGATGTTGTTGCACAGAGGCACTTGATGTTCTTTTCTTTGCAAAAGATGTAGCTCTAGAGGCTTTTGGGATAGTAGGAGCAGAGACAGAAGTCCTAGTGGACCTTCTTATGCTAGGAGACTCTTCTAGAGAAGCAGGTATGTCTTTTGACTTCTCCACATAATTCTTTGGTGATACTATCTCTTCTAATGTGGTCCCCATTTTCTCAGCATTTTTCTTTATTTCTTTCTATTTGTGCTTCAAATGCACTTCAGTGGACTTTTCTTCATAGTTCAAAATCTTTCTATAGATGTATCTCTTGGTTTATTCGGCATTAGGTCTCCAAGTCTAGTGACTATGTCTTCAACAACTTCATAGCTCATCTCTAGAATCTAGACTATTATGGGTTCCACTGCTTCCATTATACACTCATCTTTGCTGACCATGAAAATGATATCATTCTTATATTCCTCTACAACCTTCTTAGGAATCCTTTCTCTTGCATGTATTTTCTCCTAAAAATTCTTAAAGAAACCCCATAATGCAGCTTTTTGGGTTTCTAAGTTACCTTATCTTCTTAGATGATCTCTGATTTACACTGCTCCTAGAACATGTCGAAGCCATACAATGTTCTTTGTACCATGAATTTCTCTGAGAAAGTAAAACAGTAAGCAAATAATTAAAGTACCAAATTTGAAGGGGTACTTGGAGTGTTTGGTCTTTTGCAGGTTCTCCACTAATTGTTATCTTAGCAGTTCACACAAGTCATAGTCTGCATCATTCTTAACCATTTCATATGTTGTGTTGATAGCAGTTGCAGAGACTGAATTCTCTCTGTTGGAGAAGTATATTTTGTATCCAATCATCATAGATGCATACTTCATACTTGGGTCCTCAATATCATTTACATTTAGGGCTCTTTTGTCAAAATTTGCTCTAGTGAGCTTCATCACCACATCATTTTTCATAGGTTTTAGTGCTGAAACTAGTCTGGTGGAGCATAACCTGTCACAACCCTAATGGATTCCTTGATTATCATATGCAGTAGATCCAACCACATGAATTTGTCATAATTGTGGCTCAAAACATACTTGACCCATGCATCTTCACAATAGAAGATATGAAAGTCATTCCATACATCCAATTTCTTCTAAGTCAAACCCTTAAACTTAGTCTTCAACTCAAATTCATCATTGGTTAACTCATTTACCCATACTTCTCCTAGTTTTACATGATTGTATTATTCCATCTTTGTATGGATATACATCCTCACATCCTTTGTATGTAAAACACCATATGAAATATCTAAAAAGGCACCATCTGGATCTGTCTCCATAGACTTGAACGGATGTCGTTTGAACTTAGGGCAAGGTCGATCCACTACATCTATGACTTGTGGAGTAAACATCTTCAAAATGCTACTAAAAATATTTAGGGCAAGATAGAAAACTGTGAATACATTTCAATCGCTTCCAGTTAGGGTTTCATTAGCTTCGCCTTGCTCTTTCACTTTCTCTCTTCAAAGTTTGATTGCAAATGATCTTCTTGTTAAGCAGAATTTCATAAAAGCCCCTTTTTGCCAAAACCTAATTTGCATTCAATGCACAGATTGGTAAAGTTGTCAAAGCTTCAACTATGATACACAGTCACCTTCAATTGCTCTGCAATCTTCCACAATAAGACATTTTTCACTAGTGTTTCTCCAATAGGTCAAGCATGTAAACCTACACCACATATCCACGTGTTGAGAGCGTCAGCACCATATCTTTGGCAGGGGATTAAAGTTTGTCTATAGCTCCCCCTAAGCAAAATCTTTCTCCTCAGTTTCTGGATGAAACATCTACACTAGAGATTGGCACGGACTCATCCTTCACTTCATTTTCTTCTTTCCTTTTCCAAACCTTGTCCATTTCTTTTGTCATCTCTACTAGATCCACATTTTTCATTAGATCACTCTTCATTATCAGATCAACCTTCACATTCTTACTTCTACAAAATTTAGCAATATGACCTAATTTGTTACATTCATAACATCTGACATTTTGAACAAGCTTACTTGCGTTCATTTTGGATATAACTAATTAGCCTTATTCCCAAATCCATTGCATTCATAACATCTGACATTTTGAACAAGCTTACTTGCATTCATTTTGGATCTAACTGATTAGCCTTATGCCCAAATCCATTGCATGTATAAGCGTAACCATTGAAAGATAAAACCATCAAACCCTTATTGTAGCCATTCATCATCTTATTTCTGCATTCACTAACTCTATGGCCAATTCTTTAACATGTAAAACATTGACCAGAGAATGATTAAACATTTTGATTCATCCTTCTCCTACATTCCATAGACTTATGTCCAAATTTATTGCAAGAGTAATAGTAGCCAGAGTGCCTTTGTGCAACTGGTTGTCTGATAGGTGGCCTCTTGAAGTTTTTCTTCTAGTTTCAGACTTGTCTGTTATTACCCTTCTTGGCTACATTCTTCTTTTGGTTGTTGTTCTTCTTCTCAGCATGTTTGCCTTTGAACTTTCACCTTTTTTAAATCCCAATCCTTCTTTATGCTTTAGGAGCCTTTTGATTTGCAATCATTTCATCAAGTAGGGTGGAACTTTTCTTGAATTTATCTTCTTGAATTTTTGCTTTTTCAAGCTCTGTCTTTAAGAACACTATTTCTTCTTCAAGCCTTGAGCATTCTTCAGATTTGCCTTTTAGTTTTTCATTTAAGCATTCTTCAATTCTTTTCCCTTCCTCAATTTGTATTTTTAGACTGGTGATTATCTCATTTGATTAATTAAGTTGTTCATTTACTTCCTTGTATCTTTCTTTGAATTTCTTGTTTTCTCTCTCAACTTCTTGATGCATTCATCTGCTTCTTTAATATTTTATTCCAGATCTCTATTCTCACATTGAACTTTTTCCAGATCTTCAAGGGTTGATTTAAGTTCTCCATTCATGTCAACTATACAGTCTTCTTTAGTAAATTCAATAGTAGGAATTTCTTCTAGAGGGATGGGATATCTTCTAGTCGCCATGTGTTCACACCTTAAGATCTTCCTCAAGCAGTTAAGCTTCTTCCAAGGAACCAAGCTTTGATACCAATTATTGAACACTCGAAATACTGAGAGGGGGTGTGAATCAATATTCTCTAAAACTTCTTAAGCATTTAAACATTCATTCCACATAGCATATTTGATTTGCAGTAAGAAAGGAAAGAATGAAATGAACCATCAAAACATATAACACATGAACACTAGATTTTTACATGGAAAACCCAAAAAGGGAAAAACCACAGTGAGGGTTAGCTCACATATATATGAATAACAGTATCAATTACAATTAGGCTCACTACTAAAAGGACTCGCTGTCCATAAAAGAGAATGCTCACTACAGGTGCCTCATTGCCAAAGGACTCATTGTCCTGAATAGAAAGAGATAGAAGAAGTGGTGGCTCACTACCAAATATGAACTTCTAGTAATGCATCTGACTTATGTTGAAGGTACAGTTCCACTAAAGCTCAAAATACTGACTTAACACACTTCATCTTCACCACTATCTTATCTTATCCTTCTCTACATCAAATTTTGCTCCCCACACACACTCAATTCTTTCACATCAACACACACTTCTCTACATCTTCACACACTAAATCAATCTTGTATATATATATATATATATCACATTCATGCAAAACATCAAACAAGTCAGCATAAAGATGTACCGTGTGACTTCTTGTCCTATTGGCCAAAACTCAACCCTATACGCTTTACGGAGAGAATCAAAGCATGTAGCACATTTAGATAGGTCAGCATAACCTATATTTACTCCCATGACATTGTTTCATACCTAACTTAAGTCCACACAACCTCAATATCTTTAGGTCAGCACAATTGGTGAAGTAATAATAGCATGAACTAACTGTTAGTTCACAACTCAACATGCAGACCACCAAAGTGCTTACCACTAGAAGTATACATGCTTCTAACATCTAGAAACTTATTCTCAAATCTGCATAGAAAGATATTCATTTGCAGTGGAATGCAGAGCATTCTAATATGCCACCGAAACTGTTATTACACTGTCATTTCAAAGTCTGATACTCTATCAACTCTATCTTTCACTATGGAGGGCTTCAAGACCTGAGTCTTTGGTTTTTGACTCCTTTAGTATGCACCAATAATACCTTAAAACCACATATCAAGATTCTTCATAGCAGAGGAATGTAGACTAAAATACTGTGACCCTGTTATAGGTTTTGTATTGTAAATGCCTTAGAAAAATCTTTAGCAAATTGTGTCTGACTGCAGAACACCAAAATGGAAGGATATCATGCTTAGGTGTATTCTCCTCCTTATTGTACTTAGTAGCTTCTTTGGATCAACACTTAGGTATATTCTCTTCCATATCGTTCTCCAGACCAATACAATTGTATCCTTACACTTTGTTACCATCAATGAAAACACTACTCACTGTCATGCTCATCAGCCTCTTCATCATCATGCATATGTTGCCAATAAATTATGCATGATTGAAGGTGATAGATAGGCTAAGAATAGTTTAGTCTATGTTAGGGTTGAAATTAAATGCAAACTAAAGAAAAAACAAAGCCTTTTGGGGCCCAAATTAAAGGGAAACACACGTTTAAAAACATAAGGTCACCCCTAGGTCATCCCTTTTACTAGTAGGGTTTCCTAGGGGTTGCTTGGGGAGACCCATGGGTGACCTAGAAAATATGGCTTCTAGGTGAACACTGAGGTTTGGAGAATCGTCTTGGAAGGTCAAAGATGCAATCTGCCTCTTGAAACAGGTCAAAAAGATGAAATAAATAGGATCCATCTTTTACCAATAGGGTCACCTAGGGGAGATCTAGAAATAATAGGGGGGGTCCAAAAAGGACGAAAGTTAAGTCAATTCTAAAAATTGGGTTTGGTCTAGGATGTCATTTAGAGGCCTCTAAAGGGTGGACACACATCAAATAGGTATGGGAAAGGTGAAATTGCTACATTGTGATGAAATTTAGCTATGTAGGCAAGGTTAGAAATGTAGAAGAAGAAATGATGATAAGGGGGAAGTGAAGAAAAGTTAGGATTAAGAAGGATTTATGAAGCAAGAAATCGACACCCATGTGTTGCCAAGAGAAGCACTACTGAGAGGGCATATTATTCATGCTTCTATGTACTTGATTAGGATTACAACTCATCACAGGGTCCTTGTGCAAGATCATACACATTCTTAGTGCTTACATATTTGCCTCTTTAGGGAGGATAGTTTACATGAAAGGTAGGTGTCATTCATAAAATAGGCCTTACCTATTGCCAATTTCTCACAATTGTACCTATAATAACTAGTGTTAGTTTGACATTTGAAATATTTAAAATAAATCATGAAATTGAAATGACTGAACATACCATAGATTATGTCACAAGTTTTCCTAGTTGTTTACTTTGCCAAGGGGACCTATAAGGATGAAATCTTGCAAGACAAGAGTGCAAAGATGTTACAAAAACTAAAAATTACCCCTAAATGCACAAAATGAAACTAAACTAAGAGAAGAGGAGAGTAGAGGACTTCAAGCAAAAGGAGTCAAACAATGACAAAATTGTGCATATAAATAATCATCGGGAAGCTACTAGTGAGAGGATAGCAAAGATGGAAATGAATCTTCCCCACTAACAATTGAGTAGGAATAGTGTGAAAAAACTCTCCCAAAACCCTAGTTTGCATTTTGATTATTTTCTCTTGAAAGAGTCAGTTTTCATCAGTTTTTGTTGTTGTATTATGTTACTATCTTTGTTTTGGTGTGTATTTTCTTTTCTATTTGTGAAATTATGGTGAATTTTGATGTTTTATGATGATTTTAACATGCGAGGGCATGGGGTAGGGTCACCAATGGGTCACACTTTTTTCTAGGGTAGGTCACTATAAGCACTAAAATCATGCATAGCCTCCACGAGGACCCCAATAGTGACTCATAATCCTTGTCATGTACATGTAAGCATGAAATAACATCATCTTAGTATAAATTCTCTTAGTGACATGTGTTTTCTTCCCCCTTGTGTTGTTTTCCCTTTGTCATTTTCTCTCTCTCTTCTCATTCAACATTTTTCAACACTTGTTGATTTGTGTTTCATGTGCTTGTGACCTCATTCCTAAGCATTATATGCATCTTGTAGGTGTGTTTTCACCTTTCCCCAGTGATTTCATATATTCCCACCCCTAGAGACCTTCTAGAGGTCATCCCAAGCCATCTCCAACTTTTGGTTTTTAGTATCACTCAACCAATCCAAATCTCCCCCTATTATTCCAGATCTCCCCTGAGAGATCCTACTTTTGCAAGAGGAGATTTGGATTTGGACACATGATTGACCTATTTTGAGAGGTAGATATCCTTCTTTTCTCCTTCTCTTCCATCTCCCACCATGGATTTTCACCCAGGTGCCCTCCTCTGAGGGTCGCTCGAGGGTGACCCTAACTGGTGAAAGGGGAAACCCATGGGTGACCCTGTCATATTTTCTAGCCATGAGTTCACTTGAGTTTATAGCTCAAAATAGCTCCATTTTCGCTTGTTTTTCTTCTTGTTTACATGGAATTTCATACCAAAGATAGATTTAACTATTTCATCCACCCACACATGTATATTTAGCTCTTTTTCATCTTTAGTTATCAACCCATGCATTCCCATGGATTCTCATACATTCCTCTTTCTTCACTTCTTGAGTGATAAGCTATTATTGGGTAGAGCACTCCAATTTTAGCCTAGATCACTCGTGTGTCTTGTAAGTTAACTCTTCAATCAAATTGAGTTAACTCTTCTTCACCTCTCATCCCTTCTTCAAACCTATAAATACCCCCCTCCTCAAGCACAAAGGGGGGCAATTTCATTTGTGCACATAGTTCTTGCAGGTTATTGCTCTCCAAATCAAGCATCCATATGCTCACACAGGACATTAGAGCCTTTTAATTTTATTTGTTATCTCATCTAGCTTTTATAAAATCTTGTTTCACATCCATATGCTACTCACATCACAAGCCACAGTGTTCATCAAGCTCTCATTGAGCTCATTTCAAAGCTTCAAAGATTCTTTTGCTTCTATTTTCTTATTGTTGCCAAGAGGATCACCCCACTACTGCAAGAGGATTAGAGGTTGCCAATATAATAATTTTTTAGGGTAGTGGAGGCTCACACTGTAGGAGTCAAGGACAACACTGAGAGGGGGGGTGAATCAGTGTTGTGTGAATTTTCAAATATTTTGCAAACTTTAACTTTCAAAAACACAAGGAGAGAAAGCTATAATTGATTTGTCAAACACATATGCACATGACTAAGAATGAAGAAAGATAACAAAACCTCATGAGAAAAGTATACACACATACAGATGAAAACAATATGAGACATAACACAGATTTGTACGAGTGGAAAACCCTCCAGGGGTAGAAAAACCACTCCAAAACTGCCTCACTGGCTTTATCAAAAATCTCACTGATTACAATGTTTAGAAGCACCAACCCCTAATATTTTAGAAGCACCAACTTCAAGGAGCACCAACCCCTAATATTTTAGAAGCACCAACCCCTAATACTTTAGAAGCACCAACTTCAAGGAGCACCAACCCCTAATACAGAACAAATTAAAAACAAGAACTCAGAGGGTTTCTCTGTTTCAATACAAAACACTTCTTTCACATGTGTCTGTTAAATGACCATTCTTCTCATCAACCCAAATCATATACAAAAGTCATCTGAATTTTCTCTTCAAGAGGATATTCAAAATAATCAACCCTGTATACTAATCCACTCAACAACACACAAATCAATTCACCTGTGAAGCTAATAAATATGAGATGACTTCCCACATTCTGTATAATCATTTTTGTCTTCTCTCAATGAAGAAGCTGCAAACAAAAAATTTTCACCTTCTCTCTGTAATTTTTCTTATTTCAAAAAATCAATCTCTTGTAATAATAAAAAATATTATCTCTTTGTCCATTTTAGAGCTCTTTCATATTCTTCAAAAGAAAATCAATCACCTGAAACCTTTCCCCTACAAACAAAATACCCTTTCATTTGCATAGTCAAAAACTCAATATTAATTCAATTCAATTTTCTTCCTCTTTGTACAAATCCCTTCAATAAAATCATATGTATATATATATATATATATATATATATATATATATATATATATATATATATATATATATATTCTATTCTGCAACAATATTTGTTCATTTTCTGTGCAAAAGAAAAAATAAATGATGTCCATCATAAAATTGTCTTCACTTTTCTTCATACCCATTCAATTCCCTGTAGGAATATCTATTCTTCAAAAATGTCTTCAAAAATAAAATCTTTTTCAATATGCTCTTGCAAAAAAAAATTTCTCCCAATCCATTCATCTTCTTCTGCAAAAACAATCTCCAAAAACACTTCATATCATCTACAAGAAATCTCTTTGTCTTCTCAAGAAAACCTTCAATCAATTATGTCCACAAAAATTGTCTTCAAAATTTTGTATTCAATCTACCTTAAAAAATTTAACTCAATCTCAAAAAAATTATATTCTTCACACTTCAAAATGATCTCTTCATAAAAATTCCTTATTCAAAAGAATAAGAAAAAATCCTCCATAAATCTTCTAAATATGAAGAGAAGATTTAAAAATAGAAAAAATCATTGTTAAAAAAGAAACTTCAAACTTCACATAAATAAGAGATAAAGGAGTTTCTAATTTAAAAAAAAACTTTAATCAAAACTCCCTAAAGCATATTCGATGCTTTTGTTTTCCTCATAAAAACTGATGCCTTTTTCTATAAATCATGCTCCCCATTCGATGTATTCCATAAAGCATGCTTTCCTTTCAAAGATCTCTATGTTATTTCCCTTCATAAAAATTGATGCTTTTTCTATGAACAATTCGTGCCCTTTCAACCTTTTAACAAAGACTTTATTAATCAGTACAGGAGATGGAAATAGGTGAAGCGGCCGATAAAGATTATGTCTCAAAGACCCTTTAGGAGGTAAACATAAGTAATATGACTTACAATAATAAGTCAATTTAAAAATAGAACAAAAAGTGACTTAACTCTTGACAGGTGGAATAAGGTTTGAAGACATAGAAGGCACTTAGAACTTTAAGACATGGAAAGACATTAAGTCTTTAGAACAACATTGTACTTGAGATCTCTTACTTCAACACATCAATACAAATTCTTAATTCTCTGCTATCTTTGTTATGCAATTCACTAAAGATACACTTGTGCTCTTGTGCTCTTGAGAAAACACCTAATCAATGTCTCAAATATGATGAACTTGCTAAGATCATTTCCTTTAATTGCTTCTGATGATATCACTTCACACTCATACCTTTGACTTTGAATTTATGATATACATGAATAACATAAACCAACTTCATCAAGCATGTTTACAAAGTGAACTTTTGAAAAACTCTTAAAAGAATGACCCCAAAAAAAAATGATCTCTATTGATCTCCAACCATGATTCTTATCATCAAGCAATAACTCAAACCATCATTGAAAAAAACTCAACATCCTTGATTTCTGCCATAAACTGCTACTACATCTTTGACGGCACCACACTAAATGAAAGATATTCAACCTGATTTCAACATTACACTTTAGCCATTACCAAGTATGAATTCTTGAAATGAAACCAATGAGATGAACATCAAAAACATCTATACCAATGCCAACATAAAAATATGAAGACCAACTATATATCACTATCACTGTAAGACTGTATGTTACTTGCAATCAAAGATCAAGTCATCAAATGTCTCAGAGATAGAATCACCAGAGATATGCCACTGCATGTCATGTCATCTATATCAACCTGACAAATTGTGAATAGAGATTTCACTGCAACATGACCACCTTTGCATATGATGATGATGATGATGACCCACTTCAAACAAGGATCACAATGTTCCAACCTTGATGAACAAGCATTCACACTGACCGAGCTGCGATATGACAATAGAAAGAACACACAAGATGATGTACTCCTTCTCCTGTCAACAACTTCACACATATGAAACAAGTCCTTATCTTTTGAAGTATAACCTCAACTTGCATCAACCTCTTGCACTTTCCTCCTGATTAGTGACCTTCAGATGTTCACTAATATCAACCCAAGATCCTGCAAGACCTTTTTGACATCAATGACAATCTACCACCATCACATGCGTCTTCTTTTATTCTAGGTTCCTTCATGCTTTTTTTTTCATTTCATAGTAATTAGATAATCAAAACTTTTCTCTTGGGATTAGTAAATACATGTTGCTTTTTCCTTGATAGGCTAAGTAGATTTGCATTGTTAAATTAGTTTCCCTTTCCAAAGTTCATAGATTAAAAGAAATTTCCCTTTTCTTAGATTAAATCAATCCACCTATTCAAAAAACACCAAAAACAAAGATTACATTGCATTAGGTAACCTCATACTGGCTTGTATTCATTTTTCTAATTTCTAGAATAGAAAAAACACTTTTATTTCCATAAACATAAAAAAGCACCAAAAATTGTTTTGCACTCATATAGGCTTGCATGCATACAAAAATACAAAAGAACAAAAACATTAGTACCATAGAAGGTAAATACAAACCCTTGGTCCCAACACAAGGTTAAGTTTAGTCAACATTAGTCAAAACCCTTGGTTTCATGACAAGGTCAAATAAAGTCAACAAAGTCAAAACCTTAGGTCACACAAACCCTAAGTCTAAACCCTAGGTCAAGTCAAGGTTAGCTTAAACCATCTTAGTCTTGTGTAGGCTCACGAATGTGCCCTAGACTTAGAGGTAAGTGGGTGAAAGCAATCCTCAATGAGATAGAGGAGATCCACCCTAGACAACAACAAGACCAACTGGTAATTCAACAACAACAGGAGAAACTCGGTGAATTTCAAGTACAAGCTTGATCATCCAACAACATGAACGACAACATCAACTTGAATAAAGAATCAATGAGAATAACAATCAACCCACACAATGTTGGAACATTAGAAACCCAACTAGGAGAGCAGTGACTAATGACCCTTTGGGTCATATAGTTATCTTTACAACAATGGTCACAGAACACCACATTCAAACAAACACACAACAACATAGGCCCAAAAACTAGCCAACCACTCTCTGTGAAGTTCAACTCTCAAATGAGCCAGACCTGCTGAATGAAAAGACAACTAAGAGGGGGGTGAATCAGTTGTAACTTATAATTCCAAAACCCTCATACACATTTAGATCCACATAAATTTAATTAACCCTTAAACTATTAGGATGATTAAGGAAATAAAAAAAACTGAACCAAATCAACAACATACACAAGAGAACACTAGATTTACGTGGAAAACCCAAGAAGGGAAAAACCACGATGAGGATTAGCTCACAATATAAAGTAATATCAACATTGAATACAATAGGGCTCAATACCAAAGGCTCACTACCAGAACAAAAAAGTAGATAGAGAAGAATGTTACAATGAAAAAACAATCTCAATGCAACAGAGAAGTCCACCACAACATCACCAACACCTTTGTAGTCATACTGAAGAATTGTAGACACCTTCTACTCACTGCATCTAGTAATCTAACACATGAAAGCTTGCACTACAAATCACAAATTAACACTCTTTCACTCTACAATTCACATCTTTCGCAACACACCCTACACACACATCCCTCAAAAACTCAACATTTATTTATATCGTCTTCAACTTTGAAAACATTCTTCAGCAAAGCACCTTAATCAAGTAAAGTCAAATTAGTTTAGCACCAAAACATTCCCACTATGGAAAGGAATGAAGGCGGACCACAACACACCTTAGCTTGGACCTAAATCTATTCATACATGTCACACCATGCTTCCACAATCTTCGAAGCAAATCGGCAATTAGTGTAAACACCCAAGGTCAGCTGAACCTGTGTTAACACCGTAAACATTTAAGTACATGCTTCCTCAAATCCAAAGACAACTCGCAGACCACACACTATGCTTGAGTGCAATCTAGAATGTAAAAGCCCTCAAATCCATCTAAAAAGTAAAAAAAGTAATAATTCACTTAAATACAACATCACAAGAAACAAAAGTAAAATGATGTATATAATCCGCTTAATTACAACATTAAATAAAGAACAATAACTTCATCAAGAAGAATCAAG
The DNA here is from genome assembly GCA_027924645.1 of Cunninghamia lanceolata. Lineage (NCBI taxonomy): Eukaryota > Viridiplantae > Streptophyta > Pinopsida > Cupressales > Cupressaceae > Cunninghamia > Cunninghamia lanceolata. Next base: position 148,935 of record BSBN01000953.1, on the reverse strand, counting down.
AGTCAATAAATCTTCACAAAGAAAATCTCATCGATATAAAACAAATAAGTCTTTAAATCTTACATATTCACGAGCTAAATCCAGGTAACATGCACTAAGAATCAATATACATAAATCCTTTGGCAACATGCCATAATACATCCAAATAGGTACAATAACAAGTACATCAATGAATAACAAACCAACACTCTTCAGCTGCACGAACCAAATGGTCCACCACTTGCAAGCCGAGAGATGGGAACATGGCTCAGGTGCTTTTCCACCCAACCATGAAGTATTTACACTTCCCCGGATCCCTTCATGACATGAAGGAAACCCAGCCTTGCACGAAATGTATAGCTACCTGATAACAACTGTAGGAGGGAACACCCGATGCAAGCCTGATGTCTAAATGTGTAATTCTAAAATGAAAAGCAAATTGACTAACAACAGGATGTGGCAGAGATATATATAATAAGTTTTGCTAGACGAAATAAACATCTTTTTCAATGGAATTCCAATTAGATCTAATCATTTTAAGTAGCCTGGATAATTCTTGAAATGAGGAAAAATCATCTCTGATATATCCACATTGGCATCCAAGACCAGAAAGTAACCCAATAACATTCCTAGAAAATCTACTTCTTTTCCCAACAAGCAAGAAAATAAGCAAGTAATTAAATAATCCAAGGAATAAAGATCCAAAATCACCTATGACCACCTCTGATCCCTTTCCCATGCATCAATGAAGAAAGAACACTTTTTAATCAAGCAGTAATGAAGAGTCATCATAAAGCAATATATCAGATTATATTCTCAATTTGTATTTCTAAGGTTTAAATAAATTGTAGTAATTAATGATTCTGTTTCATATCCAATTACTATTACAAGAATCATGTAATAAAATCCAATGATGAGGTTGACTACTCTACTCTCTCAAAATGAGGTTTCATACATACTTATGCCAAATATTAAATTCTATCTTTTCTCAAAGAAAATAGAATAAAACAACTAGTGTTCTCCCATAATTCAATTCCAATCCCTTTTTCCAAAACTCTAATCACAGAAACACTCTTTACAAGCAATTAATCCATATTCAGTCATAATTATTTGTATAAAAGCCATTCTAAGTTTTAGTTTCATCTTGTTGTCATAACAGTGATATGAACTAATTCAATCCAATTATCTAACCAAAAAGTTTTACGATTCAATCAAAAATAACTTACTGTCAAAAATTATGATAGGAAGTCTAAAAATAGCCAAACAGTCTTCAAGAATAGTCATTTTAAAATATAAATCTACCTTACTGTCATTCCTAAGACCGGACGTTTTAAAAACTATAAAAACAATGAAAACAGTCCTCCTGTCGCAACTGCGACAAGGGCCGCTGTAGAAATAAAAGATGAACAAAGATCATAGTTTAATCAATTTCCAAAAATGAATATAATAGACTTGGTTTTTTTCATCATTCAAGGAAAATAATATAAATATCTATTATCTCAGATTTAGTCAATATAATGTTTTTAAACGAGTTTCCAGTAGAGCCACAGGAACCAATTATTCAGCTACAGCCAGATAATAATTTCTGCTACAGGAAGTTCATAGGGTTTGCAATCATAAAGAAAACTACAGGTTCTAATTCCTCAATCCACAGAGACAATAATGTATTAACCACAGCCAAGTAATACTACCGATCAAGTTAGAGGAAGAATAGTTTTGGTTATCTTTCAGAGTTTGATTTTCATCTATACAAAGGTTGATTTTCTAATCTCAATTCGATCTCAACCAGCATAACAAGGAATTACAGTCAATTTAATATTTAACAGGGAATTTAAATAATAGCGAACTAGAGATTTCTCAAGAGTTTCCTAGTCAGTTTAAATAATCCAAATCAGAAAACAACGACGGGGTTTCAGCATAGCACAAAGGTAAAAGAGAAAATACAGTCAAAGAGAATATCTATCAGCGATCTAGAGTTTGCAATAGGTTTTAAATCATTTAGAAATCTAAATCTGAGAAAATAATGGTTTTAGGTAGTCAAAACAGAGGCAAAACGCAAGCCTGAAATACTATGTTTTAAACATGCATAAACAACCACTAATTAATGCTATTAAAAACCAAGAAAACTATCTGGTAACTTGCTTGCAAAAAGGTTGATTACATGTTGTGGTATCTACTCTTCTCTTTGTCCTATCACTGCTCCAAAAAGATTAAACTTCTTCTTTGCTGTTGAAAGATATTAATGCCGACCTTCTGCTGTTTTTCTCACGCCAATAAAAGAAAAACATTTATCTTTTGTTAAACTGCTCACTAAATACTACATATATCTTTAAATCCCTTCTGCGTTTTGTTCTACTCTTTTCCAGCTTTCTGGAACAATTTACAGTTTTGAATTTCGTTGAGATATGACCAAGATATCAGTGTTTTTCTATGACTATTTTTGACTGTTTCTGAAAACGCCTTTCTTTTTTTTTTCTTTCGAGTTCTTCTCTACCTTCCATGCTCAGAAAAAAATTAATCTCTCTCCAATTTTTTGAGTCTCCCTTCCTTTTTTTTTATTCATAATTAAAACCTCTTCTTAATTTTAGCATTGGAAAGATTTAAGTTTAGAAAACTGAAGTTAAATTCTCAGTTTGCATGATCTTCCCACCAATCAGAATTGAGAAAAATACTATTTAAAAAAAATTTAACAATAATATCTTTTATAACTTATTGTCGCATGGGTGATAGAAACAAAATATAATTCTTTAATTGAAACTCTAAATATAATAATGTTATTTATAATATTATTTAACTTATTTCTATTAAAATACACTATTTAAATAATAAAGAAGAGAATGCAAAACAATATTGCATATTAAAATATATATATATATATTTGAGGAACATAATATCTTCCCAACATCTAAACAATATTTTATTATTTAATTTAAAATACAAAACAATTATTTAATACTTAATTAAAAAAATACGAACATACATATCCTCATTCAATATAAAATGCTATTTAAAATATAATTTTGAAAACAATTGACCACTCATTAATGCAATTAAATCTAATTTCATTATGCATATGCAACTACGTGATGTGTGTGATTACATCAGGTATTCCATCCACCAATTCTTGCCAAGTGGCTAGAACATTTCTACCTCAGCCATGCTCTCGTCTTCGACGAGTATCTGCATCCAATTGCACTCAACTTGACGTCAATAGGTTAGTATCTCAGAACATAGCCGAAGCAAATCACTGCATTAATATTCCATATTAAAAATAATTCTAAATTTCATCAATTAACTCATAATGATTACATCCACGTAAACAAAATTACTTAGAGTAAAATCAATCAGGATAATTGTTCACTAATCTAGAATAATTGTATTGTCCATAAAAACGAGACGTGACATCCTTCCCCACTAGGAAGAGACATTGTCTCGATGTCTTATTATAATCACCGTGAAATAAAAAGAGTAAACATACTCTTGTTATAAAAAGTAACACATCGTGCAATATGGTATCATAATAAGTATCTCAACTAGATTAAGGAAATTAAGGGTATTCTGAGTCTATGCAATGATTCGTTGTAAAGAAAATTACCAATAATTCTTTTTCCTTTCTATTAGTTTCTATTTTCAACCGTCATTATCACTATAATGATTTCTATCTCATATACTAACTCAAGAGACATATCTACCTTCTACATCACACATAACTGCTCATATAAAGATATCAACAATATGTTTAGTTTTGTCAAGCATGCCTACCCACATAAGACATCTGAACATTGCCATCCAAGGATGATAAACAAGCATCCCATGCAACTTGTTATCATTATCGGCTAGTACTTATCAACATTAAATAAAGGTAAGAGTTTCAGTAATAAATCCAAATATCAACACTAAATAAAAAGAGAAAGTTCCCATCAACAAAAAGTTAGGATCATCAACACTAAAATAAGATCAACATTAAAATAGGATTATCAATACCAAAATGTTCAAAATTACAATATTAAATCATGATTTCAATCAGATGGTCAATCATAGAAAAATCAACATGTTTCCAACACTAAACTTCCAAAGAATCAACAATAAGGTAAGTAGATCAATATGTTTTCGACACTAAATCTAAAAGTTTTTTTTTTTTAAAAAAATAGTTCGACATGATTTCAACATTAAATAAAGAAGATCAACATTAAATAATTTCGACATTAAATCACAAAAGATCAAAATTACATATGTTGACTTGTTTTCAACACTAAATTAACGAAAATTCAAAGTCAACATTAAATTTCAAAAAGAACTTCTACTAAATTATATTCGGTTAAGCTTATGGTACTCGAGGTATTCATAAGTTTCAAGCATAAATAATAAGATTTTTAAATCAAAGATAATCAAATCTCAAAAGCGAAAGGAGTAACTTGAATGTAAAAGGTCATAGAAAAGGAAGATCTTAACAAGAAGCTAATACACCCAGATAAAAGTTATTCAACGTCAAATAATGGAAGCCATCATATTTTCAACACTAGGTTGACAATTCTAATAATAAAGGTCCTGAATCTTCTAACTTAACCGTAATTAAAGAATCCACTCAAACTCCACATTTCTCAAGTAAAACAAGAATAATATAATCTTTCTTATTCAATTTCAAATTCACATGTACATAAACCTAATCCACTAAGAAGTACATTTGATACATAATCCAAAATTTATTCATCTTATGCTTGTAGCCTATCAAGTCACCCTAGCATCACTGAGGTATTACAATATAAGTATGAAATATCAATAATATCCAATATCAATCCAACGTCTTTGGCTACATCTACGAGCCAAGGAACGAGAACATGGTTCGGCGCTTTTCCGCCCAACCACGAACCTTACGCTTCCCTGGGATCCTTCCAATCATGAAGGATACCCAATCCTACTCATAGAGCCTAGCAATATATATCAATATGCAGGATGGAATCTGGTGCATGCCTGTTAACCTACATGCATTCCTACATAAATGTAGCATCTCATTAACAGGATGAGGCAGAGAATTATATCAATAAAAACTAGGCATACATCCATCTATTTCAATAGTCCATTCGTCTATTTCAACGTCAAAAGTTGACTTTGGCCAAAGTCTTAAACCGATTTTTACAGTGGTGTAGATTTTGAAAAAGAAAATCTACTCCTCTGTAACTCCTCATTCGGCACCCATCCCGGAAGGTAACTTTCCCAAAACACATAAAGCATAGAAAACAATGCAATCACTTTCTTTTCTCAATAAAATGTTTATTTTCATTCAAGCATGATTTAGGAAATAAACAAATCGTTATGTTTGATTTCAGCATACTTGTGTAACTTTCCCCAAACCAAAACAATCATAACAAATAAGGCTATAAAAACTTTTATTTTTCTTTGATTCATAAAACAAAAATTAATCCATCTTTTTGTCTATTCAATGTCTATTTTCTTTCTCATAATGCAATTGTTTTATAATAATGCATAAGATAGTTCCAATGTGTATATTCAGTTTTATCTCATAATAATAGTTTATTTCTCCTTTATTTTACAAGTTTAAAAGACAGAGTTTCAATCATGTTATAAATGGATGTTTTCCTCATGTATGATATTTCAAAACTAAGGAGTATATACAATATATATATATATATATAATCACTCATAAATAGAAAAAAAATAGATTTAATGACCTCTATTTTTCACACTTTCGGCATAGTACTTGTTGTCCTCAATCATTTTTTTTGAACAATAAGGTTTTCAATGTCCAATGCTTATTATAGTAGCAAATTAGTCTCAGATGTTCTAAGCAGCCATGAAGTCAATCTCAGTGGCTTTACACAGTATATTCATTCATATTTCAAGTCGCTTCACAAGGTATACGACATATTCAGTTTAGTGTCCTTGTCAAACAATGGTATTCAACATAAAACACAATATCATTCCTACATAACTAAACCAATCATAACAAAAGATACCAAGCAATAAAAAAATGTATATCATTCAAAGGAGTCACAATCATCATGTAATGACACACATATAGCCATACATAAGAAACATCTAGCAACCGAAAATTAATTCAAGACAGAATCAAGTTCCACATGTCTATTCACATCACTCTCACAACAGGGAGTAGTCACGTTTCTCCCAAACATAAGGGTAATACATTAATGCACTACTTACATAAAAGACAAACAAGAAAAGGGAGAGTTAGGTTGGTGATTAAGTTCTCGCCCAACATCCCATCCACTTGATGGCTAACTTACTCCACAATAGGACATGATAGGAATAACTTAGATAGCACGCACATCTAACTATAATGTAAAAATACAACTTCACTCAAAGGGAAGACTTACGTTAAGCATCAGTCAACCATATCCTCAAGAACAATCATCAGGGTCTATCTAACCCTGTAAAAAAGAAAGCACATGCTATTCGCAGCAGCCAATACACAAGGACCCACACATGCTCAATCAAACTGAGCAACACACACACCCAGAGCTCCCAATGTTGGAACCACGCTCTGATACCAAATGTAAAAGCCCTCAAATCCATCTAAAAAGTAAAAAAAGTAATAATTCACTTAAATACAACATCACAAGAAACAAAAGTAAAATGATGTATATAATCCGCTTAATTACAACATTAAATAAAGAACAATAACTTCATCAAGAAGAATCAAGAGTCAATAAATCTTCACAAAGAAAAACTCATCGATATAAAACAAATAAGTCTTTAAATCTTACATATTCACGAGCTAAATCCAGGTAACATGCACTAAGAATCAATATACATAAATCTTTTGGCAACATGCTATAATACATCCAAATAGGTACAATAACAAGTACATCAATGAATAACAAACCAACACTCTTCAGCTGCACGAACCAAATGGTCCACCACTTGCAAGCCGAGAGATGGGAACATGGCTCAGGTGCTTTTCCACCCAACCATGAAGTATTTACACTTCCCCGGATCCCTTCATGACATGAAGGAAACCCAGCCCTGCATGAAATGTATAGCTACCTGATAACAACTGTAGGAGGGAACACCCGATGCAAGCCTGATGTCTAAATGTGTAATTCTAAAATGAAAAGCAAATTGACTAACAACAAGATGTGGCAGAGATATATATAATAAGTTTTGCTAGACGAAATAAACATCTTTTTCAATGGCATTCCAATTAGATCTAATCATTTCAAGTAGCCTGGATAATTCTTGAAATGAGGAAAAATCATCTCTGATATATCCACATTGGCATCCAAGACCAGAAAGTAACCCAATAACATTCCTAGAAAATCTACTTCTTTTCCCAACAAGCAAGAAAATAAGCAAGTAATTAAATAATCCAAGGAATAAAGATCCAAAATCACCTATGACCACCTCTGATCCCTTTCCCATGCATCAATGAAGAAAGAACACTTTTTAATCAAGCAGTAATGAAGAGTCATCATAAAGCAATATATCAGATTATATTCTCAATTTGTATTTCTAAGGTTTAAATAAATTGTAGTAATTAATGATTCTGCTTCATATCCAATTACTATTACAAGAATCATGTAATAAAATCCAATGATGAGGTTGACTCCTCTACTCTCTCAAAATGAGGTTTCATACATACTTATGCCAAATATTAAATTCTATCTTTTCTCAAAGAAAATAGAATAAAACAACTAGTGTTCTCCCATAATTCAATTCCAATCCCTTTTTCCAAAACTCTAATCACAGAAACACTCTTTACAAGCAATTAATCCATATTCAGTCATAATTATTTGTATAAAAGCCATTCTAAGTTTTAGTTTCATCTTGTTGTCATAACAGTGATATGAACTAATTCAATCCAATTATCTAACCAAAAAGTTTTACGATTCAATCAAAAATAACTTACTGTCAAAAATTACGATAGGAAGTCTAAAAATAGCCAAACAGTCTTCAAGAATAGTCATTCTAAAATATAAATCTACCTTACTGTCATTCCTGAGACCGGACGTTTTAAAAACTATAAAAACAATGAAAACAGTCCTCCTGTCGCAACTGCGACAAGGGCTGCTGTAGAAATAAAAGATGAACAAAGATCATAGTTTAATCAATTTCCGAAAATGAATATAATAGACTTGGTTTTTTTCATCATTCAAGGAAAATAATATAAATATCTATTATCTCAGATTTAGTCAATATAATGTTTTTAAACGAGTTTCCAGTAGAGCCACAGGAACCAATTATTCAGCTACAGCCAGATAATAATTTCTGCTACAGGAAGTTCATAGGGTTTGCAATCATAAAGAAAACTACAGGTTCTAATTCCTCAATCCACAGAGACAATAATGTATTAACCACAGCCAAGTAATACTACCGATCAAGTTAGAGGAAGAATAGTTTTGGTTATCTTTCAGAGTTTGATTTTCATCTATACAAAGGTTGATTTTCTAATCTCAATTCGATCTCAACCAGCATAACAAGGAATTACAGTCAATTTAATATTTAACAGGGAATTTAAATAATAGCGAACTAGAGATTTCTCAAGAGTTTCCTAGTCAGTTTAAATAATCCAAATCAGAAAACAATGACGGGGTTTCAGCATAGCACAAAGGTAAAAGAGAAAATACAGTCAAAGAGAATATCTATCAGCGATCTAGAGTTTGCAATAGGCTTTAAATCATTTAGAAATCTAAATCTGAGAAAATAATGGTTTTAGGTAGTCAAAACAGAGGCAAAACGCAAGCCTGAAATACTATGTTTTAAACATGCATAAACAACCACTAATTAATGCTATTAAAAACCAAGAAAACTATCTGGTAACTTGCTTGCAAAAAGGTTGATTACATGTTGTGGTATCTACTCTTCTCTTTGTCCTATCACTGCTCGAAAAAGATTAAACTTCTTCTTTGCTGTTGAAAGATATTGATGCCGACCTTCTGCTGTTTTTCTCACGCCAATAAAAGAAAAACATTTATCTTTTGTTAAACTGCTCACTAAATACTACATATATCTTTAAATCCCTTTTGGGTTTTGTTCTACTCTTTTCCAGCTTTCTGGAACAATTTACGGTTTTGAATTTCGTTGAGATATGACCAAGATATCAGTGTTTTTCTATGACTGTTTTTGACTGTTTCTAAAAACGCCTTTCTTTTTTTTTTCTTTTGAGTTCTTCTCTACCTTCCATGCTCAGAAAAAAATTAATCTCTCTCCAATTTCTTGAGTCTCCCTTCCTTTTTTTTTTAATTCATAATTAAAACCTCTTCTTAATTTTAGCATTGGAAAGATTTAAGTTTAGAAAACTGAAGTTAAATTCTCAGTTTGCATGATCTTCCCACCAATCAGAATTGAGAAAAATACTTTTAAAAAAAATATAACAATAATATCTTTGATAACTTACTGTCGCATGGGTGATAGAAACAAAATATAATTCTTTAATTGAAACTCTAAATATAATAATGTTATTTATAATATTATTTAACTTATTTCTATTAAAATAGACTATTTAAATAATAAAGAAGAGAATGCAAAACAATATTGCATATTAAAATAAATATATATATATATATATATATATATATATATATATATATATATATATATATATATATATATATATATATTTTTGAGGAACATAATATCTTCCCAACAGCTAAACAATATTTTATTATTTAATTTAAAATACAAAACAATTATTTAATATTTAATTAAAAAAAATACGAACATACATATCCTCATTCAATATAAAATGCTATTTAAAATATAATTTTGAAAACAATTGACCACTCATTAATGCAATTAAATCTAATTTCATTATGCATATGCAACTACGTGATGTGTGTGATTACATCAGGTATTCCATCCACCAGTTCTTGCCAAGTGGCTAGAACATTTCTACCTCAGCCATGCTCTCGTCTTCGACGAGTATCTGCATCCAATTGCACTCAACTTGACGTCAATAGGTTAGTATCTCAGAACATGCTGAAGCAAATCACTGCATTAATATTCCATATTAAAAATAATTCTAAATTTCATCAATTAACTCATAATGATTACATCCACGTAAACAAAATTACTTAGAGTAAAATCAATCAGGATAATTGTTCACTAATCTAGAATAATTGTATTGTCCATAAAAACGAGACGTGACATAGAATATCCCACAAAAATATTTAAATCCAACAAATTCCTTCATAACAAATTTCACTTGAAGAAAGTATGCATCCAATATACTCAAATATCTCTGCCATACCCTACAACTCAAGAAATCATCTTGCGGAGCACCAAACTATGAACAACTTCAACTAAAGATAGATATGAACCTTATAAGCACACTTCTAGAACCACAAGATTAGAAACCATTTCGCAGAGAAATGTAGAGAAAAAACATTTCTCCCAGACACCTCTACAATACACAGTTCACACACCTTCCTCTGCACAACGATCCAACATACCAAATTCTGAATGTAGCACCTCTAAACACCTCTGATCAACATATCCAAACCACACAAGAAGATTTTTTAACATAGAAGTAATGCGGAGCAAAACTAGAACACCACTCAGTATGCAATAACATCTTTACAACACATTGTTTCCTATTTTATTCAAATTTTCTCAAAAGCACTTGGAAACCAAGCACCAGAAGAACTCCCTCATCATTCATCAAAGATAACATCAACTCAATACCAACTGTACACACTCTTGTAATAATCTCTTGCTCATACAATTGACACTAATGACAACATAAAGTTGTTGACATCAATGACAACACTAACTACACATACTTGCAACAATCTCCCCCTTTTTCATTGATGGCAACACATGATGTGAAAAATCATAAACACAACATGATCCTCAATACTATACTTCATACCAACTCTTATCCTTTTTATTTGTCTCCCCCTTGGCATACTACTCTTTTCCTTTTTCACATTAACCTCTCTCCCCTTTTGACATCAATGGCAAAGGGTGACACAACTCTTCTCTTTAGATGTTACTCATACTTGTACCTACTCACCACTGCTTTGCAATACCTTTTCATTCATTGTTTTGCATACTCCCCTTAGGAGCACAAAACTTTTGACACAACCTACACACCAACACTTGCTCCCCCTGAATACAACAATCAACAAAGCCACTACCTATCCCCCCTGAGAGGTAGCCTCCAAAATCAGTCTAGAAAAAAGAATGAACCTTGAAATCCACTAGACTGATGCATCTCCTTATGCATCTAGTTCAAAGAAGGATCTCTCAGAGATACTCAAAAGTATCCTTAGGAAGAGCCTTAGTGAATATGTCAGCAACCTAATCCTTTATAGGCACATACTCAAGCTTTACTTCATTCTCAACAAAGTTCTCTCTCAAAAAGTGATACCAAATTGAGATATGTTTAGTCCTTGAGTGCATCAGTGGGTTCTTTGAAATGTTAATAGCACTTGTATTATCACAGAAGATAGGAATTGGTTCATCATATACAACTCTGATATCCTACAAGGTTTGCCTCATTCACAACACCTATGTGCAACAAGATGTTGTTGCAATGTATTCTACCACTATAGTAGATAAAGACACTGAATCTTGTTTCTTGCTTAACCATGACACTAGTCTACATCCAAGAAAGAATGCACCACTTGTACTTTTCCTATCATCTACACAACTAGCCCAATCTGCATCTATGTAAGCACTTAGGGTAAAGTCAGTATCCTTTGGATACCACAAGCCATGATCTAGAATGCCCTTTAAGTATATGAATATCCTCTTTACTGATGCAACATGTAACTCTCTAGGATCTTCTTGAAATCTAGCCACAATACAATCTGCATGCATAATATCCGGTCTAGTGGCAATTAGATATAACAATCTTCCAATCATTGATCTATATTTGCTCTGATTAGCCTTAGGGGTTTCGTCATTCTTTCTCATCTTTCAGCTAGTAACCATAGGGGTACATACTAGTTTAGAATCTTCCATTCCAAACTTCTTCAACATTTCCTTGACATACTTTGATTGTGAAAAGAAAATACCTTTGTCTGTCTGATTGATTTGAATCCCAAGGAAGAAATTCATCTCCCCAAATGTTGACATTTCAAATTCTTTATGCATTTCCTCTACAAATTTCTTACACATAGGTTAATTTCCTCCAAAAAAAATGTCATCAACAAACACAACTACAATCAAGATTTGATCATTTTTAACTTTGAATTAAAGATTACTATCTACAGTACCTTTATTGAATCCTAGTTGTAATAGATACATGTCTAACCATGCATACCAAGCTCTGGGAGCTTGCTTCAATCCATATAGTGTCTTCTTTAGTCTGCAAACCATATTTGTCTTATCTGATAACTAAAATCCTTCCATTTGTTCTATGTATCCTTCTTCTTCTAATTCACCATTCAAGAAAGCAAACTTCACATCCATTTGATATACTTTGAAATTCTTATGTGTTGCAAAAGCCAAAAACATCTTGAAAGCTTCCATTTTGGCTACTGGGGATATGTTTCCCCAAAGTCTATTCCTTCTACTTGCGAGTAGCCTTTACACACAAGCCTTGCCTTGTTTCTTACCACTTCTCCACTCTCCTTCAGTTTGTTTCAGAATACCCACTTAGTTTTGATCACATTTTTGTTTGTTGGTCTTGGGACAAGTTCCCAAGTCTGATTCTTATCAATTTGCATTAGTTATTCCATAGCCTTGAACTAATACTCATCCTTGCATGCTTCAATCATTATTTTAGGTTCAACTTCAGAAAGTAAACATAGATTTACTTGTCCTTTAGTAACTTTCCTTCTTGTCAATATACCTTTACTCTTGTCACCAATGATTTGTTCTTCAGAATGATGCTTTTGCATATACTTGGGAGTTTTAGGAATCTTTTTCAGAGCTTCTTCCTCTTCAATTTGCACTTCCTTTCTTTAGATTTTTCCTCTTCATTGCAAGAAGAATCATATGACTCATATCCATTCACTTCTAATTTCATCTATAGGTCTTCATCAACCTTGACATTTGCACTCTCAACTATCTTTCTTAGCCTCTTGTTGTAGCACCGATAAGCTTTTCTTTTATTAGAATATCCAAGAAAGATACCTTCATTAGATCTTGCATCAAACTTTCCCAATTTTTCTTCATCTCTTCTAATGTATCATTTGCTTCCAAACACTATAAATTATTTGATAGTAGGAATCCTTCCATACCATAGCTCATAAGGAGTCTTTTTTTTTGTTTTCTTTTACTTGTACTCTATTCAGTATATAAATAGTAGTATGAATTGCTTCTCTCTAGTAAACTTCCGGTAGATTTTCTTCTTTTATCATTGTCCTTGTAGCTTCTCGAGCAATCCTATTCTTTATTTCAACCACTCCACTCTGCTGAGGAGTCCTAGGGGCAGATAAATGCCTATTTATTCCATGATTCTCACAAAACATGTTAAACTCATTGGAGGTGAACTCTCCTCCTCTGTCAGACCTCAAGCATTTGATTTTTATATCCATTTCATTCTCAACCATTGCTTTGAATGCTTTAAACTTATCTAGGGCTTCTAATTTTTCTTTACGAAAAGTAACCCATGTCATTCTAGAACAATCATCAATCAGTAGCATGAAATATATGTCACCTTGAAAACTCCTTACTCTAGTAGGGCCACAAAGATCTATATGCACCTATTCCAATAGTCTAGTAGATGATTGATCTTTAAATTTGAAACTTCTTCTTGGTTTCTTTCCAACTTGACACTCCTTATAGACAACATTGATAGGCTTTGTAATCCTTGGCAAATCTATCACATCTTTAACTAAACTTGTTCTCACTAGGCTATAAAAATTGATGTGACACATTCTTCTATGCCATAGCCAACTCTCACTAATCTGAGTCATGAAGCAATAACCATTAGCACCTTTGAGCTCATAAACATTTCCATTTATCCTCTTTCCAACAACAATCACAATTTTGGAATCCTTTCTGATCTCACAACCATCATCCTAAAACATAAGATTGTATCCTTTGCTACACATTTGTCCAACACTCAAGAGGTTATGTCTTAAACCCTTAACATAAAGAACGTCATCTGTGTTATGCTTGCCATCAAAACTGATTGAACCTTTTCCACAAATCTTGGTAGATGTATCATCACCAAACCTAACAAGTCCTCCATATTTTTCAAGATTAACAAACTTACTCTTATCATTGGACATATGATTAGAGCATCCACTATCAATGATCCAGTAGTTCTTTTCCTATCTAGCATCAAAAGCAAATGTTAAGGTGTCTTCAATATTAGTACTTGCTTCCAAAGTCCTTTCCTTCACACATCCCACAGAGTTAGCAAAGATAGTATCACCTTTTAAAGCTATGAACAAGCATTCATCATCCTCATTATCTTTGTAATCAGATTCATCATTAGATATGCTTGCATCTTCTCTAACATAATAAATTTTCTTAATCATTTTTCCTTTGTTCTCTCTATTTTTTCTTTTCAAAATTCTATCTGGATATCTTGAAGCATAATGACCTATCTTACCATAGCTGAAACATTTGAAAGGCAACTTACCACTATACTTTCCAATACCCTTTTTCATTCTTCTTACAAAGTTAGCTTCCACATCGTTAGAATCCTCCTGATCTAATTCCACAGTCTTCTCTTATTTGCTAGCCTTGAAGGCAGTCTCAACATTTGCACTTATTGTACCAAATTCGCTCATTTCAAAAGCAGTTAAAGTACCAAGCAACTGATCTTTGGTAAATTGATCCAGATTTTGTAATTCTTCAATAGTAGAAACTTTATGACTTTAAGATTTGGGAAGAGTTTTGAGTACATTCAATACCACTTCTTTTTTTTCTAATTCTTCACCAAGTCCTCTGATGCTAAATTGACAAATTCATCCACCTTCTGTAAGTAGCTTGTGATGTTTTCATCTTTAGACATTTGCATGGTCCCAAACATGATCTTCAGATTCTACATCTTACCTTGCTTGACCTTATGGCAGTCATGTATGCCTTGAAGTCCAAGTTGTGATCTCCTTCTCTTTAACATAGGTAGATCTGGAAGAGGTTGTGGTAGTGTCATGTTTTGTATGATATGGTCAAGTGGTTCCTTTAAGAATTCAAGGTAAGTCCCTAGGAATGCACTTTGAGATTATGGGGTCGAGGGCATTAACCCCATGGGTGGATTTTCATATCCGAGTGCAAAAGCTTGATTTGGTTGACTATTCTTGATTGTTTTAAGGTTTTGCGTTGTTTGGTTTATATTCAGGAAGATTTTGTTACTTCCATTTCGAGAATAGAAGTTCAGGTAAGGGGGTTTGAAGATGCTCCCTTCTACCCTAATGTTGTCATGTGGCTTCACTTTTTTATCCCAAATGGACAATTCTACTTTGAGAGTCCTAATCCTTTGAACTAGTGTTGCTATGAGATCAATAGGTGTAGGACCTCTTTGCATTTCTTCATTTTGTGAAACTTCATATCACGTATTTTCATGACTTGACCCTCCTACTTGTTCTCGTAAGATATTTTCATGTTGCTCCTCTCAAAGAGCAACACATGGGGCCTCTTGAGCTTCTTTAGCCTCTTACAAATGTTGAATGCACAAGACAACTAAGAGGGGGGTGAATCAATTGTATCAGAAATTTCAAACCCTTACAAACATGTTCACATCCACATCAGTTTACTTAAACCCTTAATCTGTTGTCATGATTAAACATGAGAAGCAAATAACAGAAACTTAAACACATCAACACCATACACAAGAGAACACCAGAATTTAGGTGGAAAACCCTAAAATGGAAAAAACCATATTGAGGATTAGCTCACAATATAATGTAGTAACAATACCGAATTACAAAGGCTCACTGCTAGAGGGCTCACTACCTAAAAGAGAGAATGCTCACTATTGGTAGACTCACTGCCCATTGAGAAAGAAAGAAGAATGGCTCACTGCCAACATTTGAACTAATATAATTGTATCTAACCTATACATGAAGTTCAATTCCAATGAAGCTCAATATCCATCACACCAAAAACATCATCTTCATAGCATCACTGAAAATAGTAGACACCTTCTGCTCAGTACATCTGGTAGCCTAACACATGAAAGATCCTACTGCCTTGATCAAATTTGCATCACTAACATCACATCCCTCATACACTCCTTTAGTCATGAATCCTTGACACTTATTTATACCATCTTTATCCTTGAAAACATTCTCCAAGGTCAGAAATAGATCATAACTCATAAAATTCAAATTAGGTCTGGACCTAAAGATTCCCATAGAGGAAGGAAATGAATGTAGACCACATCAAGCCTTAGTACGGTCCTAAATCCAATCTTACATGCTTCATCACACTTTCACAATCACCTAAGCATAACCAGAATTAGTGCAAACAACTAAGTCGGCCAATCTTGTGTTAACACCAAGAACTTTTAAGCACATGCTTCCTTAAAGATAAAAACACTTTGCAGATCTTACACAAAGATTTAAAACAATCTAGAAACATCCATGAACATCTTGAAGTGACCTAAAAACCAAAAAAATTAACCACAACAACTTTCACCTAAAGGAAGTTCACATCCTACTTACAAACAACACTATCAAACTCTGATGCACAAGAAATTGCTTTCCAGAGCACCAAATCACAAACCTTCTGGATAGAAGATAGATAAGGACCTTATAAGCATATATCTAGAACTGCAACACCTGAAACCATTCAATAGAGAAATGTGAAGCAAAATACTTTCTCCTAGACACACTGCAAATACTATCAAACATTGTTTTTAAACTGGTGAACATAACTTTCACTTCACAGCAATCCTGAGTACCAAAATATGGATTTAGTATCCTCAAACACTTCTCAAAAATACATCCAAACCACACACTTAGATCTCCAACATAGAAGAAATGTGGAGAAGAAACTTGAACAGTATTATGTAGGCCAGAAGACTTCTTCAATACATTGTTTCCAATATTAATCAAATTTTATGAATTTAAGCACTTGGAAACCTAGCAAGAGGAACATATTCTTAACACCTTCAGTACTTCTTCAAGGCAATTAAATCACCATTAACTTAGTAACTTAATCAAATAAAAATAGTAATAGTAGAGGACATAGTTGACACCAATGACAACACAAACATGTTGACATCAATGACAACACCAATTAGCACAAACTTGCAACAATCTCCTGCTTTGTCATTAATGGCAACATATGATGTGAAAAACCATCATGACACAAATCTACACCAATCTCACTCTCCCCCTTTATTTTATACATATTACTCTCTTTTTTCCTTTTATTTTTTACATGAACTCTCTCCCCCTTTGACATCAATGGCAAAGGGTGACACATCTTTTTCAAGCTCTCTCTTGATTATGATATTGCACATACTTCCACCATTCTCCACTACTGGGAATACTCCCCCTTAGGAGTACACACCAACCTATATCAACTCTTACTCCCCCTGTCTGTAACAATCATCAACACCACTACCTACTCCCCTTGAGAGGTAGCCTCCATCATCAGTCCAGAGAAGAATGAATTTTGAAGCATACTAGACTGATGCATCTTCTTATCCATCTAGTTCAAAGAAGGAGGGCCAATAACCCCCAACTTCTCTCAAAGATACTCAAATGTATCCTTAGGAAGAGCCTTAGTGAATATGTTAGCAACCTGATCCTTTATAGGCACATACTCAAGCTTCACTTCATTCTCTACAACTTTCTCCCTCAAAAAGTGATACCTAATTGAAATATGCTTTGTCCTTGAATGCATCACTAGATTCTTTGAAATGTTATCACAAAAGATAGGAATTGACTCATCATACACAACTTTGATATCCTTCAAGGTTTGTCTCATCCATAATACCTGTGTATAACATGATGCTGCAGCAATATACTCTGCCTCTATAGTATATTTAAAGACATTGAATCCTGCTTCTTGCTTAGCCAAGACACAACTCTATCTCCAAGAAAGAATGCACCACCACTTGTACTTTTCTTGTCATCTACACATCTGGCCCAATCTGCATCTGTGTAGGCACTTAGGGTAAAGTCATTGTTCTTAGGATACCAAAAATGATCTGGAGATCCCTTCAAATACTTGAATATCCTCTTCACCACCATGACATGTGATTCTCTAGGATCTTCTTGAAATCTTGCCACAAGACAAACTACATGCATGATATCTGGTCTGGTAGCAGTTAGATATAGCAGTCCTCCAATCATTGATCTATATTTGCTCTAATCAACCTTAGGGGATTCATCATTCTTTCTCAACTTGCAACCAATTGCCATGGGGGTACAAACTGGTTTAGAATCTTTGATTCCAAACTTCTTCAGCAATTCCTTGACATACTTTGATTGTGAAATGAAAATGTCCTTATCTATCTAATTAATTTGTAGCCCAAGCACTAGTAGAATTTTGGCAAATAAATGACTATGTGACTAAAACTTTTAGTCACGACAACTAAAAATGATTAAATTCTAGTCATTTTTTGTAACACAGCTATAAATGACTAATTTCATGGTGGATAAAAAACACAGCTATAAATGACTAAATAATTAGTCACAAAAATAAATATTAGAAAGAGAGGGAAATTAAAAAAATATTTTGAATTGGAAAGAGGGAAATTTAGAGGGAATTTTTTTCCATGAAAAATAATTCAAACAAAAGAAACCTGACCGCCTCTACACTCAATACATTGTTCATGCATTGGATGCATTGTACAAGGGTTGAATTCACACTCAAAAATAAGTAAGGCTCATTGATGTACCTCTTTTGCATTGATGAATTGGAACACAATTGCTTGGAGATGTTAATTTTATTGTATTTTGTTAAATTCTGTATTGGGCAGACCCATTTCAGGGGGATTTCTCAGAAGTGATAGAAGAATTTATGGAGAAGGGCATGGCCAGATGCATTGCATTCAATTACTGAGGAACCTTACTAGTAGGTCTAGTATTTATGATTTTTTAAACTATTATTTTTTGTTGTGTTTGGTACTTTGTTTTAGTTATGCCCATTTGCCAGATGCTATAAATATAGACACCAAAATCTAATTCAATCTGTTGATTGTTAATACTCAAACAATACCCCACTCTTATTAGTGATGCACGAAGTTCAAAGCTCAATTGTGAAGGATTAGGGCTTCACCTAATTGTAGAAGAAATGTCTCAACCTTGCAAACTTTTTTAAAAGAAAACAACAAATAATCTTATATTAGTGAATACCCATTTCAGTTTTTGCTAGCCCTATCACAATTTAGTCCCCTGAATAGTCATTATTGTGTTGAAGTATTGATTATTAATACTAGTGTCAGTGTGTTCTAAAGAGTATTCAATATGCTCCATTGTTAAAATGGGGTTTAATTTTTCTTAATTGGGGTCATTTTAGGTGGTTTAACTTGGTTTAAAATGCCCAAGTGATGAGCTT
This sequence comes from Cunninghamia lanceolata, assembly GCA_027924645.1. Lineage (NCBI taxonomy): Eukaryota > Viridiplantae > Streptophyta > Pinopsida > Cupressales > Cupressaceae > Cunninghamia > Cunninghamia lanceolata. The sequence continues at coordinate 129,564 of BSBN01000953.1, read as the reverse complement.
GTAGATCAATCTAGGGTTTCTAACTTTTTTCTGTGATATGGAAGTCACCCTTTCGGATGTTTCTCTCCCTAATGATCATCTAACTAAAATGTCCTTTTAGCATGATGATTTTCCTCTCATGGGCAAATTCATGGGAAGAAGACTAGATGATGTAAAACTCTATGGATGGATATAGAATCTATGAGGTTGGATACAGAGTTAAATTCTTCCTTTTAAGGATTTCTTTCTTCTTCAAGTCTATCGAGGATAGAGAGCTTTCTCAAACAAGGGTTGTGACATTTTTAGCAAATCTAGGTTGTTTTTATATCCTCTGGCAACCATTTTTAGACCTAGATCATCTCTTTTTCAAAGGTTCCCTTTTGGATCCCACTTCTACAACCTCCCGCTGGTTTGTAGAGTAGTGAAGACAATTTAGTTGCTTGCAAAGATCTATACCTCTAGACCAATGCTAGTCACAAGTTGCATAGTGGATCATAACAATTGCCTTACACCCTATGCAGTTGTTATTAGCTAGATGACACAACCAATTTTAATCATCAATATCAACACTATAAAATTATATGCTTCTATGCACCATGCAAATCATACTCATGCTTCCTAGCACTCGAAAGCACTCATTGCCACATTTTTAATTGCATTCAGCACATCTAAAAAACTAAACAGGAAATAAAGGGCACTTGATAGCAAGGTTTCCCTTCAAATTTAACTCCAAAACCTAACATACAATTCAACAAAATTACCCCTCAGATTTCAGCTCTATTATCCAATTAATTTACCCTCGAAATTATCAAGCCTAACAATTCAGCAATATGACCTCTCAAATTTCAACTCTAAAATATATCAATTTACTATGCAAGATAACAACTCTTTGGTTCTCAAGTCTTTATCTTTCTACTTCCTTTCATTTAGAATCATATGTTCATTGGATTCTTAGGTCTTTATCTTTCTACTTCATCACATACTTGCATTATCATGTCATAAGATCTCTAACACAATACCATGGAAGCCTCAATGCATCTCGTATAAAGCCAAATAGTTAAAAAAAAAAAGTAAGAAACATACTCAGCAAAAATGATGACAAATTGGCACATTATCTTCTCATTTTTTGTATAGTTGAGAACATTCCAAATGTTTTCAAATGTCAAATTCTTTGATACATCAAATGACTCCTCCAAATTATTAGTTTTTTAAAATAGAAAGTTCATAGTTTATAATACTAAGAAATCATCAATCTTTTTGCCATTTCTATGATCTGAAAGTAAATAACAAGCACTCAAGAAAGAATCAAAAATAACAAAGTCAATTAATATGGCAGCCTAAAATGAGCCTCAAACAATACAAGGAAACAAGGATTACAACCTAGTTTAAAGTCTTTCCCAAAAATTTGAATCAAGAGTAAGCCACTAATGATAAGAAACAATAATAGGAAACATGGTTTACAACTTGGTCCCCATAAATTGTTGACACAAAGCAACCTAAAGAAAAAAGAAACTAAAAGATGACAATTTTAAATAATTAGAGCTCTATAATTGTTTAATTATGATTAAGTACATGTACATGCTAAGCCTTCTCTGTACGACACACAGTACTGGCATGCCCAATGTGTTGATAATTACCACCACCTTGAGGATGCTCAACAGGATTCATTGCCACACCATGAACCTTGGGCCAATAGTTTCTTTTGACCCTATATTTGTCATATGCATTGCTAGCTTTGAGCATTGGCTTTTCTATCCTTCCAACACTAATAACCTGACCAATCATGGCTTTGCAACTACTTGGCACAATCTTCTTAGCTCCAGAGGGGGGCTTTGCCTTGTAAATTGAAACCAATTTCCAAGACTCATCAAATAAGGCTATTAAAAATTTGTAAAATTAAAAATTACACAAATCTGAACATTAAGAGAGAACTTAGATAATTGTTCCAAAATTATTTCCCCAACCTTTGGAATAATTGAATTTATCAGCTCACTGTAACCTTGAAAAAAAAGTTAAGCATAGAAATATGCCATAAGTGTCCACAAGGTGTACACCTAGAACTCAAAATAGTTTGAAAATAGTTTGGAAAAAGCCACCATCCATAGGACATCACAATAGATGCATCACATGTTTGTTGCTAGCCAAAAAGCAAGATGATAAACAAAAATGATAATGAGTCAAGGGGAACATTAAGAAGAAGTACATTCAAATTAAATTTCAACCAGCTACTAAAAGAGAGTGTAGCCCACTTTGACTTGTCATAAGTTCAAAATATTAGAACAGACACATTTTTATGTCTGTAAACGTGACAACAATCCAACAATAGATCAAACGTTTCAGATTGAAATGCAATAGAAATGCATTGCAAATGAAAACAATTAAATTTGAAATTACCCATCTCATAAAAGAATAGTGGAGAAAAGGCATAAAAAGTGTTCTTTGATTTGATCGGGCCAATGAGAAATATTGTCTCAAAATTCAACTATATCACCATGACTTGTTTTACTCTACTCCTTCTTACCGCCATACCACAAGCCTCACTCAAGGCCGCCGCGAGGGCATGGTGTACTATTTTCCTTTGCTCCTTCTTACCGTCATACCACAAGCCTCACTTGAGGCCTCCGCGAGGGCACAGTGTACTATTTTTCTCTGCTCCTTACTACCATACCACAAGCCTCACTTGAGGCCGCCACAAGGGCATGGTGTACAGGTTTCCTCAGGTCCTTCTTACTGCATTACCACCGGTTATTCTCTTGACTGCCGTGAGACCATGGTGAAGTATCATATGCCACTTTAATTTATACCACTAGCCTGCCACTTCATTTTGAGACTGTTGTCGGGCTGCGGTAATCGATCTCTGCATACTGCAATGCCACAAGTACAATCTCTTCATGTTGCGGGATAGCGACAACTTCTCCCTTGTTGTCCTTGGTTCCTGTACACCCGCCAAGACCATTTGAGTGACTTATGAGACTACGGTGAGAGACAAAAAGATATCAATGGTCAAAAATACAAATATCTTTCACATGGACTTGGTATGGGGTGCTTATGAATGACTCCTGGAATAATTTTAAAATAAATATGGATGCCTAATATGGATTTATGGAAGGAAATTTGCATGAAACCAAGTGGGACTATGAGAATTTTGAATGGTCCTAATGAATGACTACAAACCTTTATAAATATTCTTGTCTTGGCTGGGCCATGTACATGCCTGTTATGGGTTCCATAGGGTTTCTTGAAGTCTATCTATATAGAGCTTACAAATATCTCATAAACCATTAGAAAACTTCACAGACCCTTAAAAAGCTTGTGCATACCTTTAATGACTTGATAGAGTTCCTAATGATCATGCAAAATTTCTCATGGTTTATGCAAGGTCCTCCACTAGCAAGACCTAGTCCTGCTTTAGGACCTCTTAATGGCTAGTGGACATCACCTTCACAACCACCAGTTCCTTATCCAGTTGCTGCTCTAGGTAAATAATCTCATTGTTGATGGTGAACTTTTAATTGTATTTCACTTATTATGAAACCATACATACTTAAGTTTGTCATGTTATTCAAAGGTAAAATTTTAAATCCTACATGAAACATTATGGGTTGATCTGTAATTTATATAATTATTGAAATATTGGAGTTAAATATAAGGCCTTAGCTTCTTTTGGTTTTTGTCTTTTGGTTGAATCAGTATCCAACAAAAGTAGTGCATGCTTGCTGAAGCAATGAATTATTTTTGAAAATTTAGGTTGTTTCTTTTGGGTTGAGTGCTTTTGTAGAGTTTGTAGCCCAAGGCCCAGGCTAAAAGCTTGAGTTTGGGAAAATTAAATCAAAATATTATGGATTTGATTATTGGGTTGGGGGTTGTAAATATGTAGCCAAATCTAAGTCTTAGTGACAGTTTTTGATGTCTACAGCTGGAACTATGTGAAGTATCAGTCCCTGAATGTTCTTTTATCAAATGTATGTATAGATGTGTATCACCTATAGAACATTGTAGGAGAATCATTGTAGAAGATGAATTGACTCCACATGCTTCTTAACTAATCCTATTTCATTTCATGAATACCTAAACCTTCTTAAATGGATAAGTCATCTTTCCATAAGAAATACATTTTTCTTGTTTCCAAGAAACATAGTTGAGACTCTGTTGGGTGACAACTTCAAATGGATGTGAGTTGATCTATCAAGCACCCATATTCAGATCTGGTAGTCTTTTTATTTTACTTTAAATATTTATTGTAGGTTATTTTCCCTATATTATTTATTCTTGGTTTGAACTCCTTGATTTTTTGGTTTTTTGTTAGGACCTAGAGCTTTCATATGCAGGACCAGCTACAATCCACCAAAGGAGTCATCTGGATCATGACATAGGAGTTGGTTAGTATTCATTGAGCAGTATAATGGTGGTTGAACTGTCCTAGTCTATACAACTAAGAGATGTACTTGTTTGCTTTGTAGTTTGTTCGTTTAATTTTTTGATGCTTAGAAAAACATCATAAATAGATAGGATGATATTTTTGTAATCTATTCCTTCAATCACTTGTCATAGGTCTAGTTGGAGGTAGCAGAGCTGGTGGAATGGAGGGTGTACCTTATCCGCCTATTTATTCAAGCAGAAATGTTGCAAGTTCCACTTCAGATCACCAAAGCCTTCACAAAAACATCTGTACAAAATTCAATAATGAAGAATTTATACACAAATTCTCTTTTGAATGATGCATAAAGCCTCCACTGCAACACCGCACGATTTTTTGTTGGGCCTTGCGGTGATGCGGGAATCACCTGGCCCAACAACAAACCATGTGGTGTTGTAGTGGAGGCTTTGTGCATCATTCAAAAGAGAATTTGTGCATAAATTCTTCATTATTGAATTTTGTGTAGAAATTTTTGTGAAGGCTTTGGTGATCTGAAGTGGAACTTGCAACTACAATATTTGATAAAAATCTACTTCCAAATATGCTTTTGATGGATGTTCATATCCTCATCCAAAGCTCCAATTCACATAGGCAAGAAGGACACTTTCAAAGGTTGAGGAGTTGGGATTTACACTGACTGGTTGCATTTTTTTAAAAAATTCTAAGGACTTTAGAAAACCCATTTTAAACATATCCTTTAATCACTACATTCTATGATATCACATTTCTTTGAGGCATTTTTTGCAATAGTTCGCTTGCCTTGTCTATGCTTCCACATTTTCATGTATGTCTAGTAGGGCACTTGTAACTACAACATATGACAAAAAAATCCTTGTTGTTATGCTTTGATGGATGTCCTTTCATTATTAATGGATATCTGATGTAGTGCACATTATTATAGTGCAAGCCTATTTTTTAGATTGTTTCATTTAGCATCACCAATATTCTCCACAAGAACATTGTCCCTATTTAAAATGATGGAAATGGTTCACATCTCTCAGAACAATTTCTCTTGCAACAATCTTGGAGATGAATTTAGATGCAGTGTGAAAATCAGAACATACTCGAAGGTTCTTAACAACTCTAATGGTTGTACCAGGGGCCATGTTTAACAAACCAAATGCAATTGCTAACTTTTGGCTATGGTGGAAGATAAATGATTCTTTTTTCTTCTATTCCACAGCATTAAGTAAAAGTCTTGAATCTGGAAATACCCTGTTGCCTTTATTTGCCAAGCCAATTTCTCCAATTTTGCATAGCTCTCCCATGTTTGTGGATGTGATATGTCTCCTACACAAAAAAAAAAGCATGTACCATTTTATTCCCTTCAATCCAACTACATGCATGTATCTTTTTAATTCCTCTATATTTCATCAATCTCCTTACTATTTGAACCTCACCACACCTACCCGCTTCTGCATAGATGTTTTAGAGAAGAACATAAGTTGCAACATTTTTAGGATCCAACTAAAAAAGTAGTGTTGCTGGAATACTCAGCCTACATTCAAATTTTGAATTCTGGGAAATTATATACAATAAATAGATTGATGGTTGTTTGGATAGTGAAATTAGCTTTCTTAGAAATTGACTAAAATATCTTGTCTTGAAATATCTAGAAGGATTATTTTAATTAAAGAGGATTTTGTGGTTATTTTTGTAACAATGATTAACAATGATTTTATAGTGCAACTAGCTTGCTATTTTCATTCAAGATACAAGTCATCAAAGTCAAGCACAAACCAAGAAGATGGTACTCTACTTCAAACCCTCAACTTCACTGAGTTTAGTCTACTTACATGGGGATATTAAGGAAGTTGCTAAATAATTAATATATATCATTTGTTGTTTGTGAAGGAGAATCATGTGAGATCCAATATGGCAGTGGATCAATATCCGATTTCTTAAGTAAAGATGATGTCACAATTGGGAAACTTGTTGTGAAACATCAAGTTAGTAATTTTTGGATGTTAAGGCTTCCCAATTGGATATCAAAGATCTTTTCTCATTAGCTTAATTTGGAATTTATGTATAAATGGATTCTTTCATGGTGCAGGTCTTTACTGAGACAACACATGAACTAGGCTTGACATTTTTGTTGTCTAATTTTGATGGCATTCTTGGGCTTGGTTTCCAGGAAATTTCTATTGATAATGTTGTTCCAATTTGGTTAGTGTTGATAGCCTTCATTCTATAATGTCAACTTCATTCTATAATCTGAGTGTATCACCTTTCTTAAACTTTGAACAAGATTCTGAAATCAAGGGTTCAATATGCATATTTCAAGCCTATGTTGAAGACTCTATTTAAGGCATTTGTTTACAAGGCTACAATTTTTTAATTGATTTATCTTTCTGCTATGTTTGGACTTACTTTTGTAAACTTGCAATATACAATGCACTTTTATTCTTTCTTAATTAAGACTAATAGTAATTTTGTTGGTTGTATTGAGGCACAGCTTCATTCATGGTGGAAAAGGTAGCACCCTGTTGCTTATATCAGATGGCACGTTGCATATAAAGGAGGAAAGATTCTAGGGTTATTGTTGGATGCATTAAAGGAGAGAGATTCATATATGGGACATGATCAGCACTCTCCTTCTTGGATTCTACACATTACAGATTGCTCCAGGAAGATTGCCCACATTGCTAAAGTTTTAAGAGATGAAAGGGGCATGTGCTTGCATTGAAGGGCTCCAAGCATGCATTTCCACACTAGTAATAGTCTGGCAGATGACATAGAGTGCATACCTAGGTAACAGTAGTGATGAACTATTTTCAAGGAATTTAGAAAAGATACAGTGATGTCAAATGTAGTTAAGGCATTCAATAGAGGGGCAGTGTTCTACGTTGATGGGAGTTAGAGTACAAGTGAAAGCATACCAGAATAATGAGCTAGGTAGTGGCAGTCATGAGGCATTTCTATTTTATAAAGGGAAAATGTATGACAATAGGTTGGCAAGTGATTGGACAATGCATTTCAAGAAGCTACAAGTTTGATTAGGACAATTCATAGCCTAGTCATAAGGCAATGTTGAATAACAATCCATGACAATTGAGGCATCCTATCAAAGATGACAGTCATCAAAGGCATAATCATCAGAGATAAGGATAGTTTATTGCTACAGGGAACAATTCATAGTGGCAGCTTATGAACCAGAGCAAGTTGGGTGCATGAGATAGGATCTCTACAGAGATGACAATGTGATCTTGAACTAGGACAGTGAGCTTCATGCAACAATCATGGATTTGTGAAGAAGGCATCTATGAATGTCTTTGTGCTTCCATGCTCATTGATACTTAGAAAATCAATTTCTTGCTCATTCTTTGAGCTATGTATTGTAATCATGAAGGTTTTTTTAGCAAAGAGAAAGCATTGTAACTTATTTTTAGATCTGTATGTTGTTTGTAAGCATTTTTTATCAATAAAACAAGTTCTTTTTACCTTCTCAAAGTTGTTTCATTGTGTGAGCTTCAAAATATACTACTAAATATACTAATGACTAAATGCAAGCTTCAAAATGACTAAATATACTACTAATTGATGTCAATTAATAATTAAATTAACTATATATACCACCAATTGACAGAAATCAATGAACAATGAATAAATATGACTAAATATATGACCAGTGTTAAATTAGTGAATAAAATTGACTAAATATACTACCAAATTGATCAAAATGATGATTTAAATTAATGACTAAATACACTACCAATGGACAAAAATTAATGAATAAAAATGACTAAATAAGTGACCAGTTAACAATAATCAATGACTAAATTAATGACTAAATATATCAGTGAATAAAAAATGACCAAATAAGTGACCAAATTACAACAATCAATGACTAAATATACTACCAAATCGATCAATCAAAACAACCAATAAATGACTAAAAATGGTTTAGTCATCAATTTGGTTGCATTATAAATGACTGGCAATAAACTACTAATGGTCACATGACCATGTTTGGTCATTTATAAGCAGTTTTTAGTAGTTTTTTTAGTAATATATTGTTGTTTCTGTACTAGTGAAGGAAGAAGTTCATTTCTCCACACATTGACATCTCAAATTCTTTTTGCATCTCATCTACAAAGTCCTTATACATACCTTCATTTCCACTGAAGATTATGTCATCCACATAGACCTCAACAATCAGGATTTGATATTTGCCTACCTTGATGTACAAATTACTATCTGCAGACCCTTTACTAAATCCCTACTACAACAAATACCTATTTAACCTTGCATACTAGGCTCTGGGAACTTGCTTCAGTCCATATAATGTCTTCTTCAATTTGTATACCATATCTAGTTTGTCTGACAACTAAAATCCATCCGGTTGCTCTATGTATACTTCCTCTTCCAACTCACCATGTAGAATAGTAGACTTCACATCCATTTGATACACTTTGAAATCCTTATGTGATGCAAAAGCCAGGAATAGTCTAATAGCCACCATTCTTTCCATTGGAGCATAAGTTTCCTCATAGTCTATTCCTTCCACTTGTGAGTACCCTTTACACACAAGTCTTGCTTTGTTCCTTACCACTTCTCCATCCTCATTCAATTTGTTCCTGAATACCCACTTAGTTCCAATCACATTCTTATTCTCTGGTCTTGGGACAAGTTCCCAAGTCTGATTCTTCTCAATCTACATTAGTTCTTCTTCTATAGCCTTGACCCAATACTCATCTTTGCATGCCTCCACCACTATTTTAGGTACCTATTCTTCAGTAGCTCTGCTTCTTGTCAATACACCTTTGCTATTATCTCCAATGATCTGGTCTTCAGTGTGATGCCTTTGTACATACTTGGGTGTATTAGGGATTCTTTTTGGAGGTTCTTTTTCTTCAACCTGCACTCCTTTTTCTCTGGTTTCTACTTCTTCTCCAGTATGTACTATCTTTTCAACAACATTTTCTTCTTCTCTACAAGAGGACTCATTTGAGTTTGATACATATCCATTAACTTATAAAATCTTTTGTATGTCTTCATCCACCTTGACATTCACACTTTCAACAATCTTTCTTAGCCTCTTATTATAGCACAAATAAGCTTTGCTTTTGTTAGAGTACCCAAGGAAAATACCTTCATCACACCTTGCATCAAACTTTCCTAGTTCTTCATCTCTTCTAATATATTAACATTTGCTTCCAAAAACTTTGAAATATTTAACAGTAGGAATCCTTCCATACCATAGTTCATAGGGAGTCTTTGTGTCATTTTATTTTACTTGTACTCTATTCCGTATGTAGACAATAGTATGAATTGCTTCTCTCCAATAGACTTCTGGTAGGTCTGCTTCTTTGATCATTGTCCTTGCAGCTTCTTGAATAGCCATGTTCTTCCTTTCAACCACTCCATTATGTTGAGGAGTTCTAGGAGCAGATAAATGCCTCTTTATCCCATGATTCTGACAAAACATGTTAAACTCATTAGAAATAAATTCTCCACCTCTGTCAGACCTCAAACACTTGATTTTCATATCTAATTCATTCTCAACCATTACTTTAAATCCTTTAAACTTATCTAGGGCTTTTGATTTTTCTTTAAGAAAAGCGACCCATGTCATTCTAGAACAATCATCAATGAATAGCATAAAATACCTCACCTTGAAAACTCCTTACTATGGTAGGACCACAAAGATATGTATGTATCAATTCCAATAGTCCAGTAGATGATTGATCCTTGCTTTTAAAGCTTCTTCTTGTTTTATTTCCAAACTAACATTCCTTACAGACAACATTGAAGGGTTTTGTAATCTTTGGCAGATCTCTCACATCTTGAATTGAACTTATCCTTACCATGCTATCAAAATTAATGTGACACAATCTCCTATGCCATAGACAACTCTCACTGATTCAAGTGATAAGGTAGTAACTAACACCACCTTTGAGATGATAAACATTTCCACCTATCCTCTTTCCAGCAACAATTACTATTCTAGAGCTTTTCCTGATCTCACAGCCATCATCCTAAAACATAAGATTGTATCCTTTCTACACATATGTCCAACACTCAAGAGATTATGCTTTAAACCTTTGACATAAAGAAAATCATTAGTGTTATGCTTTCCATCAAAACTAATTGAACATTTTCCACAAATCTTAGCAACTTCACTACCACCAAACCTAACTACTCCACCATCAAAATTTTCAAGTTTAACAAACTTACTCTTATCACATGTCATATGATTTGAGCATCCACTGTCAATGACCCAGTCATCCTTTTCACTCCTAACATGAAAAGTAGACATTACATTGCCTTTAGGGTTAGTACTTGCTTCTGGACCCTTTTCCTTTACATAGCTTCTAGGGTTAGTAGAACTAGTTTCATCTCTTAGGGAAATAAATAAGAATTCATTATTATCATCCTCAAAATCAGATTCATCATCAGAAATACTTGTATCTTCTCTAACATAGTAACTTTTCTTGACCATCCTTCCTTTGTTTCCCTATTCTTAATTCTCTGAGCTCTATCTGGACATCTAGAAGCATAATGACCTATCTTTCCACAATTGAAACATTTAAAAGGTAACTTACCACTAAATTTTCTAGTACCCTTTTTCATCCTTCTCACAAAGTTAACTTCCACTTCATCAAATTATTCTAGATATAATTCCATAGTCTTCTCTAATTTGTTGGCTTTAAAAGCAGTCTCATCCTTTACAATTCCACTAGTTGTGCAAAACTCTCTTATTTCAAAAGTAGTTACGGTGCCAAGCAACTGATCTTTGGAAAACTGATTCAAGTTATGTAATTCTTCAATAGCAGAAACATTATGACTATAAGATTTAGGAAGAGTTCTGAGTACCTTCAATATCACTTCTTTATCATCTATACTTCTACCAAGTCCTTTAATGCCATTAACAACTCCATCCACCTTCTGTAAGTAGCTTGTAATATTTTCATCTTCAAACATTCACATGGTCTCAAATGTGAGCTTCAAATTCTGTATTTTATCTTGTTTGACCTTATCATCTCCTTCATAAACACTTTCTAACTTTTTCCAAATCTCATTAGCAGTTTTCAAATTCACAACCTTTATCAATTCAAAATTACTAAGACCACTTAAGAGAGCATTCTTTGCCTTACCATCAATTGTAGTAGATTTGATTTCATCTTCAGTATTTATACCATTATGAGGTATAGTGTAATTACACTTGACACATTTCCAGACATCATAACCAAGAGCGACTAGAAAGGGCTCCATCCTTACATTCCAGAGTGCATAGTCTGATCCATCAAACAAGGGAATATGCTTCTTATGCGTCATCCCAGATCTACCTCAAGTTGTTAAGATTTCTTCAAAGGAACCTGGCTCTGATACCAATTGTTGATTGCATAAGACAATTGAGAGGGGGGGGGTGAATCAGTTGTATCCAAAAAATTTCAAACCCTCACAAACATATTCACATCCACATCAGTTCACTTAAACCCTTAATGTGTTATGATAATTAAACACGAGAATCAAATAATAAAAACTTAAACACATCAACACCATACATAAGAGAGAACCAAAATTTACGTGGAAAACCCTAAAAAGGAAAAACCACGGTGAGGATTAGCTCACAATATAATGTAGTAATAATATCGAATTACAAAGGCTCACTGCCCAAAAGAGAGAATACTCACTATTGGTGGACTCACTACCCACTGAGAAATAAAGAAAGAAGAATGGCTCACTGCCAGCATTTGAATTGATATAATTGCATCTAACCTATGCAGGAGTTCAATTCCAATGAAGTTCAATATCCATCACACCACAAACATCATCTTCGCAGCATCACTGACAATAGTAGACACCTTCTGCTTAGTGCATCTAGTAACCTAACACATGAAATCTCCCACTGCCTTGACCAAAGTCACATCACCAACATCACATCCCTTGCGCACTCCTTTAGTCACGAATCCTTAACACTTATTTATACCATCCTTATCCTTGAAAACATTCTCCAAGGTCACTAACACATCATAAGTCATAAAATTCAAACTAGGTCTAGACCTAAACATTCCCACGGAGGAAGGGAATGAATGCAGACCACATCATGCCTTAGCATGGTCCTAAATCCACTCTTACATGCTTCATCACACTTTCAAAATCACCAAAGCATAACCAGAATTAGTGCAAACAACCAAGTCGGCCAATCTTGTGTTAACACCAAGAACTTTTAAGCACACGCTTCCTCAAAGATAAAAACACCTTGCGGATCTTACACAAAGCTTTAAAACAATCTAGAAACATCCACAAAAATCTTGAAATCACCTGAAAACCAACAAATTCAACCACAACAACTTTCACCTAAAGGAAGTTCACAGTCTACTTACAAACAACACTGTCGAACTCTGCTACACAATAAATTGCTTTCTGGAGCACCAAATCACAAACCTTCTAGATAGAAGATAGATAAGGACCTTATAAGTGTATATCCAAAACTCTAATACCTAAAATCATTCTACAAAGAAATGTGGAGCAAAATACTTTCTCCTAGACACACTGCAAACACTATTAGACACTGTCTTCAAACTAGTGAACATAACTTTCACTACATAGCGATTGGGAGTACCAAATTCTATATTTAGCATCTTCAAACACTTCTTAATAACACATCCATACTACACACTCAAATATCCAACATAGAAGAAATATGGAATAAAAACGCAAACAGTATTTTGTAGGCCGGAAGACTTCTTCAATATATTGTTTCCAATATTAATCAAATTTTCTCAAAAGCACTTGGAAACCCAACAAGAGGAACATATTCTTAATGTGAGGCCTACTTTTTACACTACTATTCATGAGACTATTTGCAGTGATTTTTATTATTATTTATATGTTGAGAGACTTATGTTATAGAATCTTGCTTATTAAACCTAATTGATTTTTTAAAGAAAATAATTGCGCAATGATAAATTAGATATTGTTTTTGAAAATGATGAATGGATATGGAAACTCAATGTGATTCTATGGTTGAATGTTTAAGATGCATGTATTTAGTTTTGCTTCGGCTATGATATCTCTATGTGGTATTGACTTCGAGTTTGAGTGTGCAGGTATTACTAACGAAACCACAATTACAGGAGACCATCTCATACCTATGTTGTATCCCTTGTGAGCCGATCTAGTTCAATGAGGAACTATGATCAACCTCATGTTTGGAAAATGTTGTAATGTTGTAATGTGTTAATATTGCATGAGGACATGGGAATAAGGGTTATCTTCTGAATTACTTTTATTATGATAAGTGTTGTAAGTAATGATGTTTTAATCTTGTTTAAATTTTAATTCTTTTAGACCCTTTATCTTGTGTTTTATTTGACTCTGGGAGTTCTAACTAGGCTTAAATCAACCCTGGGTTATACCCCATGGGTCTAGGGACCTTTTTGGCTAGGATAACCCTGGGTTAACTTCCATATGGTCACCTAAACTTCACAGTGAAGTTAAGTGACGAATTTGGAAGCATGGAGACAATGGGATGAGTGGAATCCACTTTCAGGCCACCTATAAGTCATAAACTAATTCCATGATTCCCTAATAATGGAGTGTTTGTCTCCATGTGCCTCTCTTTTGGTGGGGTTTCCCTTATTTGGGGTAGTGTGTCATCCACTCCATTTTATTTTATTTTACTTAATATATTTTAAATTCACCATGTGTTGTAGATAGGACTATAGTGGGGAACCTATGGAGTGGGGGTCAATTATTTTATGACCACTAGGATAATGGATGAGTTGTGGATAGTTGTTTAATGCCACTTGGGAAATTAGGATAATAGAGGGAATTAGTTTAAAAGAAAGAGAAGGAGGAGAGTTAGGTGGTTGGATTATTGTGGAAAGAAGGAGACTTTGAAGAAGGAGGCTAGAGTGGAGCTCTTCATCAAATTTCATTCCATAATTGGGCTTTGAAAGGTTGGTGAACTAGTCTACACTCTTGTGTGATCTATTGCTTGAAATGAATGTTTGTCTCTTGCTTGATGAATGTGTTGCAAATGTCTTTTATGTCTTTTCTGTTATTGTTTTAGGGTTTGTTTTGGGTGTGGAAAGAGCTCCTTCCAGTTGGAAGGCAATGTTCATCTTGTATAGGGAAGGGGAGGTGTGACCCTCCCCAGGTGTCATCTTGGTTCTTTATATGTTTAATGCCTTGTGAGCATGTTGGTACTTATATAGCCTAGAGGGCTTATGGCCTTGTGAGCCTATTGGGATATCCCTGGTGTTTTGTTATATTGGAAGGTTTGAGGCCTTGTGGAAGAAGTGTATATTGATGGTTTGAGGATTTGTGGAGGAAGAGTATACTATTGGCTTGTGGCCTTGTGGAGGAAGGATAACTTGTTGGCTTGAGGCCTTGTGTTATAATGTGATAAAATGTGAAAAGATGACACCTAGATGTAGAGATAGTCTACTTCCCTACCCTCCTTGTACTCACTTAAGCTGAGTCTTTGTACTATGAGTCAACCATGGGTTGTGTGTGTTTATTGCTTTGTTATTGTGATTCAATGTTGTGTAGTGTTGTTTTGTCTATTCTACCCTGGTATGAGGATGGTCTCCCTAGCTCAGGGGTGACCCTCTTGCGGGTCAAAGGTAGGGAGGAGAGCTAGATGGTTCTTGTTGTCCCCCTTGTTGTCTTGTAGGTTAATGTTGAAGCATGTGAAAGGGATTGAAGAAGTTCTACCTTGTTAAGGAATATGTTTATCTTCCTATTGTATTAAGAGCTTGGTCTCTAGAGTTCCATTATGTAAAAGATGTTGAGAGAACTTCTCTCTTGAAATTGTTGTAAGAGTTGTTATCTTGGGAGTGGAGAGTTAATCTTCCCTTATTATGTCATTTGTTGTGATTGTAATTGGTTCTTACATTTCCTCATTTGTGTGAACTGGGAGAAGAAAGAAAAGTACTCTCTTAGAATGTATGTGAGTTGTAGGATCTTGTTAGCAGTTTGTTCTTTGTTACCAAGTTGTAAATTGCATACTATGAGATTGTTTGATTAAATGTAACCATGTATTATTTAATGAGAAAGTTATTTTTTACTGTTTATGAATGATGCATTTTGGCTTGAATACAAAATTAAAAATTGAGTCAAATTGCAATGGAAAATAACCTAAATCGGATTTTACTAAACCTTTGTATGTTACTGAAATAAAAGATTCATTATTCTTATGTATTTACTTTTGAATTTTAAAAGTAGTTGAAATGGAAAATGTACTTGATAAATTACAAATAGCACCTACAGATTTAATTGGTTGTATGTCCTTCTCTTGTTCATTTGATTAATTGCTTATTAAAATTTCAATGTTGAAGTTAGTATGGGAATAATTTTACCATGAGACTACGTCATTTAAGTATATATATATGAAATTATATATACACTTAAATAAATTAAATTACTTTTTAACTTAGCTGTGAAAGTTTGATATCTGCATTTGTATTTACATTATTAAAAGAAATTGTGAAACTGATATATATATATATATATATATATATAATTTATTTATTTATCTATTAGTTTATTTAAAATGAATTTATGAAAATGTAAATATTGTTACATTTGTGAATGTGTATATATATATATATACACACAAATATAAATAAATATATAAATATATATTTTAAATAGTATAAAATTGAGTATAATCGTGAAAATGATATATATATATATATATATATATATATATATATATAACATTATTAAATATTATTGAAAATTTGAAATAATCATGAAATGAGATTTAAGGGAGTCACAGTTTTTACACAGTCAAAATGCTGCATATGTTATGGTGGGGGTTTTAACCCCCACTGAATCGTTGTTACTGTGGATGTGGGGAGGGGCGGAGCCCCACCCACACCCCACTATGTGGGATGTGGGTGGGGCTCCGCCCCTCCCCACATTCCCATCCCCTTAAGCGTCGCGGCCGCCACCGGCCACATCCCCCGCCTCATTGCCATTTCTGCGGCCTGTGCAGGCCTTACACCCCGCTGCAACCATCCCCTCCGTGGTCCTGACACCTGCCGTCCGCTGTGAACCGCCCTCCGTGGCCCCTACGCAGGTGTCCCTCCACCACCGCCTCCATACAACGCCGCCCACCATTAACCCTACACAAAACAAACAAACAACACACTTCTCTCACAAACAGGGCTATGGTTATTTAACCCACCCTCAATAAGTTGGAATTTTATATTAAAATGAATTTAAACTTTAGGTGGAGTTTCCACCATTCTTATTAAATCAATAACTATATGTGTGTGTGTGTGTGTGTGTGTATTTATATATATTTATTGTGTATGAGTTGGTAAGTTAAAATGAAATGGTTTTAAATTTTTAGTGGTGTTTCCACTAACCATGGCCAATGAATAAATTTATATATATATAAAAATATGTATATATATAATTATATATATACGTATATTTATATGTATATTAATTATAAATGAATAAGCATGCACTAAGGAGATTTATTTTAATATATATATATATATTTTTTAAATAAATATATATACTTTTGTAATTAAGCAAATTTTAATGGGCTAATTTAAATTGCCCTATTAACAATTATATTAAAATCGTATATAGAAAAAAAAAAAGCAAATTAATTTTATTAATGAATTTACCAAGGTATGGAAAATGTTTTCAACGTAAGTAAAGTTTAAATGCAATTTAAAGAATAAATTAAGAAATACGTAAATGGCGAATTAAGCAACGATTTAAGACAAATCGATAGGGATTAAACGAGGAATGCGAGGTAGAATTTAAATGGATTGAATTAACCAATTAGAGTTCAAATCACTCACCGGAGAAAACCTAAACGTTGCAAGTTAAACCGACATGATCTTAGAAATTGAAATCTACTTGCACTCGTGTGAAGAAGCATTCTGTAATTAACAATAACTTGACAACTTTTATAAACACAACCGAGCACGCGTACTCGTGCGAGGTGAAGAATTCAAGTAGTAAAAGAAATTTTTTTGATAGTTCGAATCATGCCTACATGGCATAACATGCATGTTTTGCATGTTGTGAATGCACATGAAATGTGGGCATGACATTTGGTATCAGAGCCCAGTCGTTTTAAAACACTGGGCTTATATGAGCACATTATTACTTCCGTGACCAAACTGACTAGAGGTTACCTCATTTTGTAGGATGCCTCCCAGATGAGTTTGGCAACCAGTGTCTCGCCACACTCTAGCCACCAAGGTGCACACTGATTCTTCAGCTGTGGGACCGGATCAGCCAGCCCCACCAGAAAAGCCTAATCCACAAGTTCAGCCAGTTTTACAGGCACAATCAGTTCCTCAGGTACCGCAAGCACCACCAGCCCCACCAGATATGGGACCACAGATTTTACAGGCCTTACAGGCTATTTTGGATAGACTACCACCGACCATAGTAGAGCCACACATAGAGCCACGTGACGAGCCCCGCGATGTTTTGCGAGAGGAGCCACGCGTGGAGGCACGAGCTGAGTCTCATGTCGAGTCATGTGATGAGCCCCATGTAGAGCCACAGGGGGTACCACGTGTGGAGCCGTATGTCGAGCTACTTGATACAGAGGAGGTTGGTTCAGCTGGCAGGGCCCGGAGCAGGAGCCCCACACGTCATGTCAGGCATGACGAGACAGGGAGAATAGAGCAATTTGGTTCCAGGCGTTATGAGCATCATGCAGATGAGCCTTACAGGGGGTGCAGTGACATAGGAGATCCCATTAGGGATATACTGAGATTGAACCCTCCTACATTTGTTGGAACTACAGAGGGAGCCAAGGCAGAAGCCTGGCTTATCAGTTTGGATAGGTGCTTTGCGTTGCGTCCTTATGCAGGCAACACGAAGGCCCATGTGGCAGTGCACTTGTTACAGGATGCTGCAACTACATGGTGGCGCACTGAGGAGTGCAAGCGCCACCTATCCATAGATACACTCTCATGGGAGAATTTTATTGAGCGCTTTAACGCGTGATATCTATCAGACCACTACTGACAGCGTCGTATAGATGAATTTCATGATCTACAGTAGAGGGGACTCTCGGTGGCACAGTACGAGAGTATATTTTTAGAGTTATCCAGATATGCAGAATATCTTCATGATGAGAAACTCCTGGTACATAAGTTCATTAGAGGTCTAAACCATAGTATATCAGGACCTGTTCAGATGGCAGATCCGCAGACACTGAGTGATGCTGCCGAAAAGGCATACATTGCTGAAGAGATTCAGGGACAGGGGTAGAATTCTCACCCTCAGTTCCAGGATCGGGGACAGCAGCAGCATCAATAGAACTATCATAGGCCGACTCAACATTTCCCTAAAGGAGGATACAGGTCAGCACCATTACCTCCTAGACCCCCACAGCAACAGCAGACACAGCAGCAACAGAAAGCTAAAACACAACATAAATCATATGGGGGAAATAACAGAGGTTGGCAGCAGTATGGCCCGCACAGAGATCAAAGACAGTAAGGACCACCTGCAGGACCCGCGAGACCACAGCAGTTGTATAGAGGTTCACAGGGGTCTACTGGTAGAACAGGGCAGCAGCAGTCGAGTAGGACTCAGACTGTACAAGTACAGGTTAGAGGCCCTTGTTATAATTGTGGTGAAGCAGGACACATAGCTAGAGAGTGCCCACTGGGTTATGCAGCTGGGGGATAGCATCATGCAGGAGGATCTGAGCAGACAGTGGGAGACGTGGGTAAATCCCACTGTATGTTTGCAGCGGTTGACAACCGCCAGGCTGATTTTCAGGCCTCAGTCATTGAGACAGCAGGTATGATAGCAGAATCTCCCATCTCTATCCTTTTTGACTCTAGAGCTACCGACTCCTTTATATCTACATCGTTAGTGGAACGTTGCAGGCTAGTGGTTTCTAGGCAGGACATTAGGTGGGAGGTCGAGTTGGCCTCTGGGGCCAGAATGTCAGTTGATTCCATTGTCCAAAATTGTGAAGTTTCCTTGGGTTCATTCACTACAACATGGGATCTTAGGGTGATGCCTTTAGGAACCTACGGCATAGTCCTTGGCATGGACTGGCTTGCGGCTCACAGAGCCAAGCTGGATTGTTGGCAGAAGATGATAAATTGCACAGATGATCATAGCGCACCGGTAGAGTTAGTGGGTATACAGAAGCCCACGACTGCTCGAACGGTAACTGCTCAGCAACTTAAGCGTTGCATGCGGAAGGGCTGTTAGTTGTTTGCTATCACAGTCAGTGATAGATCAGAAGATGAACTTGAGACTACATTAGATGATCACCCCATCCTAAGGAAGTTTGTAGATGTCTTTCTACTAGAGTTACCTGGTATGCCCCCACGCAGAGAAGTAGATTTCCACATTGATCTAGTACCAGGGGCAAAACCAGTATCTCGAGCACCTTACAGAATGACTACACATGAGCTTACTAAGCTGAAACTACAGTTAGAAGAATTACTAGAGAAGGGACACATCTGACCTAGTGTATCTCCATGGGGTGCACCGGTTATCTTCGTAAAGAAGAAGGATGGATCTCTTCGACTATGCATGGACTACAGGCAATTGAACAAAGTGACGGTGAGAAACCGATATCCTCTGCCGAGAATTGATGATCTCTTTGACCAGATGCAAGGAGCTAGAGTGTTTTCAAAGATTGACCTAAAATCTGGATATCACCAATTGAGAATTACAGAGGCAGATATTCATAAAACTACTTTTTGAACCAGATATGGTCACTATGAGTTCACAGTGGTACCCTTCGAATTGACGAACGCCCCTACAGTGTTCATGAGTCTGATGAACGGGGTGTTCCGTACTTACCTAGATCGGTTCATGATTATATTTCTTGATGACATCTTGATCTATTCACGGACCAAGGAGGAACATGTGGACCATTTGCGTCAAGTAATGTAGTGTTTACATGAGAATCAACTGTATGGCAATCTGGCGAAATGTGCTTTCTTCAAGACAGAGGTGCAATATTTGGGACATATATTATCAAGCGATGGTATCTCCATAGATCCATCAAAGATCAGGGCTATTCAAGATTGGCCAGCACCCACCAGTGTTACAGAAGTGAGGAGCTTTATGGGACTAGCTAGTTACTACCATAGGTTTGTCGAAGGTTTCTCCAGAATAGCTTATCCTATCACTTCCCTTCAACGAAAAGGGAAAGGATTCACATGGACTGAGCAGTGTGAGAAGGCCTTTGGAATCCTTAAGGAACGTCTTACCAGCGCTCCCATATTAGTTGTTCCTGATCTAGTAGAGGATTTTGTTGTCTGCACGGATGCATCTTTAGAGGGATTTGGTGCTGTGCTTATGTAGGGTGGTAGAGCGATTGCCTATGAATCGTGAAAGCTTAAAACACACGAGCTGAACTACCCTACGCACGATTTAGAGCTAGCAGCTGTCATTCATGCTCTTGTTCGATGGAGACACTTCCTCTTAGGCCGACGCTTTGAGCTTCATTCGGACCATCATAGCTTGTAGTATATCTTCACTCAGCCGAATCTGAATGCCTGCCAGTGGCGTTGGATGGAGTTCTTATGTGAATACGACTTTGATGTCCACTACATCAAGGGAAAGGAGAACATGGTCGCCAACACATTGAGTTGAAGGTGCCATGAGATCCTGACTCTAACTTTGAAAGTGGATTTAAGAGAACGTATCTTACAACATCTGCTTGAGGATGAGTGGTTTCTTGAGGTGCAGTAGGAGATTCTGAATTAGAGGGTCCTGAAGGGTAAGTTCGTAGGATATTCCCTGGAGTCAGATGGATTACTTAGACATAAGCAGCGCATCTATGTACCCCATGTGGGTGATCTGCATGCAGTGATACTCTTAGAGGCTCATAGAGCACCTTATGCAGCTCATCCAGGAGTGAAGAAGATGCATACGGATTTGCGACAGTTATACCATTGGGCTGGAATGAGACATGATATTGTAGAGTTTGTTGCTCGATGCCTTGAGTGTCAGAGGGTCAAGGCCGAGCATCAGCATCCAGCAGGACTCTTATACCCACATGAGATACCTGAATGGAAATGGGACACCATCTCCATGGACTTCATTGTTGCGCTACCTATGTCATCACGACACCATGATGCCATCATGGTGACTATTGATAAGTTGACCAAGGTGGCACATTTCTCACCTGTACGCACAACGTACAATGCTCCATCAATGGCGAGGGTGTTTCTAGATCAGATTGTCAGACTGCATGGAGTACCTCACCGTATTATATCTGATAGATACTCTATTTTCACATCTTCATTTTGGAGAGCTCTACATCAGGCATTGGGCACACAGCTCAACTTCAGTTCCGCTTATCATCCTGAGACTGACGGACAGACAGAAAGAGTTAATCAGGTGTTAGAGGATATGCTGTGTATGTATGTTATGGATCATCAATCTAAATGGGAGGAGTACCTATATCTAGTTGAGTTCACCTACAATAATGGGCATCATAGCTCATTGGGTATGCCTCCTTACCAGGCTCTATACGGTAGACCTTGCAGAACGCCTTTGAGTTGGGATTGGTTAGAGGACCAAGTTGTCATTGGTCCCGAAATAATCCAGGCTATGGAATAGCAGGTTACCTTGATCAGACAGAGACTGCAGGAAGCTCATGATAGATAGAAAAAGTATGCAGATGCAAAGAGGACAGATCAAAGCTTCTCAGTAGGTGACAGAGTATTCTTGAGAGTGCAACCGCATAAGAGTCCAATTCGTTACGGAAAAGGCTCTAGGCTCGCACCCCGGTTTGTAGGACCTTTAGAGATCCTAGAGAGGATAGGACCTGTAGCCTACCGTTTAGCCTTGCCACCTAGCCTGTCTTGTATCCACGATGTCTTTCATGTTTCAGTTTTATGACGTTATATGTTTGATTTGTCTCACGTGTTGGATTGGAGTGCTCTTCAGGTAGAGGCAGACAGACAGCTGGCTTTGGAGCTAATATGCACATTGGTTCATCGAACGCTAGGCCTTCGAGGTCGAGAGCTAGACCAGGTTAGGGTCTAGTGGGATATGTATGATGAGGTCACTACAACATGGAAAGATGCTACGAGATTGAAGACGCTTTACCCTCACCTCTTTGATGACTTCTAGGAGGAAGTGCAATCTTAGGGGGAGAGGATGTGAGGCCTACTTTTTACACTACTATTCATGAGACTATTTGCAGTAATTTTTATTATTATTTATATGTTGAGAGACTTATGTTCTAGAATCTTGCTTATTAAACCTAATTGATTTTTTTAAGAAAATAATTGTGCAATGATAAATTAGATATTGTTTTTGAAAATGATGAATGGATATGGAAACTCAATGTGATTCTATGGTTGAATGTTTAAGATGCATGTATTTAGTTTTGCTTCGGCTATGATATCTCTATGTGGTATTGACTTCAAGTTTGAGTGTGCAGGTATTACTAACGAAACCACAATTATAGGAGACCATCTCATACCTATGTTGTATCCCTTGTGAGCCGATCTAGTTCAATGAGGAACTATGATCAACCTCATGTTTGAAAAATGTTGTAATGTTGTAATGTGTTAATATTGCAAGAGGACATGGGAATAAGGGTTATCTTTTGAATTACTTTTATTATGATAAGTGTTGTAAGTAATGATGTTTTAATCTTGTTTAAATTTTAATTCTTTTAGACCCTTTATCTTGTGTTTTATTTGACTCTGGGAGTTCTAACTAGGCTTAAATCAACCCTGGGTTATACCCCATGGGTCTAGGGACCTTTTTGGCTAGGATAACCCTGGGTTAACTTCCATATGGTCACCTAAACTTCACAGTGAAGTTAAGTGACGAATTTGGAAGCATGGAGACAATGGGATGAGTGGAATCCACTCTCAGGCCACCTATAAGTCATAAACTAATTCCATGATTCCCTAATAATGGAGTGTTTGTCTCCATGTTCCTCTCTTTTGGTGGGGTTTCCCTTATTTGGGGTAGTGTGTCATCCACTCCATTTGTATTTTATTTTACTTAATGTATTTTAAATTCACCATGTGTTGTAGATAGGACTATAGTGGGGAACCTATGGAGTGGGGGTCAATTGTTTCATGACCACTAGGATGATGGATGAGTTGTGGATAGTTGTTTAATGCCACTTGGGAAATTAGGATAATAGAGGGAATTAGTTTAAAAGAAAAGGAAGGAGGAGAGTTAGGTGGTTGGATTATTGTGGAAAGAAGGAGACTTTGGAGAAGGAGGCTAGAGTGGAGCTCTTCATCAAATTTCATTCCATAATTGGGCTTTGAAAGGTTGGTGAACTAGTCTACACTCTTGTGTGATCTATTGCTTGAAATGAATGTTTGTCTCTTGCTTGATGAATGTGTTGCAAATGTCTTTTATGTGCTTTTTGTTATTGTTTTGGGGTTTGTTTTGGGTGTGGAAAGAGCTCCTTCCAGTTGGAAGGCAATGTTCATCTTGTATAGGGAAGGGGAGGTGTGACCCTCCTCGGGTGTCATCTTGGTTCTTGATATGTTTAATGCCTTGTGAGCATGCTGGTACTTATATAGCCTAGAGGGCTTATGGCCTTGTGAGCCTATTGGGATATCCCTGGTGTTTTGTTATATTGGAAGGTTTGAGGCCTTGTGGAAGAAGTGTATATTGATGGTTTGAGGATTTGTGGAGGAAGAGTATATTGTTGGCTTGTGGCCTTGTGGAGGAAGGATAACTTGTTGGCTTGAGGCCTTGTGTTATAATGTGATAAAATGTGAAAAGATGACACCTCGAGGTAGAGATAGTCTACTTCCCTACCCTCCTTGAACTCACCTAAGCTGAGTCTTTGTACTGTGAGCCAACCATGGGGTGTGTGTGTTTATTGCTTTGTTATTGTGATTCAATGTTGTGTAATGTTGCTTTGTCTATTCTACCCTGGTATGAGGATGGTCTCCCTAGCTCGGGGGTGACCCTCTTGCGGGTCAAAGGTAGGGAGGAAAGCTAGATGGTTCTTGTTGTCCCCCTTGTTGTCTTGTAGGTTAATGTTGAAGCATGTGAAAGGGATTGAAGAAGTTCTACCTTGTTAAGGAATCTATTTATCTTCTTGTTGTATTAAGAGCTTGGTCTCTAGAGTTCCATTATGTAAAAGATGTTGAGAGAACTTCTCTCTTGAAATTGTTGTAAGAGTTGTTATCTTGGGAGTGGAGAGTTAATCCTCCCTTATTATGTCATTTGTTGTGATTGTAATTGGTTCTTACATTTCCTCATTTGTGTGAACTGGGAGAAGAAAGAAAAGTACTCTCTTAGAATGTATGTGAGTTGCAGGATCTTGTTAGCAGTTTGTTCTTTGTTACCAAGTTGTAAATTGCATACTATGAGATTGTTTGATTAAATGTAACCCTTGTATTATTTAATGAGAAAGTTATTTTTTACTGTTTATGAATGATGCATTTTGGCTTGAATACAAAATTAAAAATTGAGTCAAATTGCAATGGAAAATAACCTAAATCAGATTTTACTAAACCTTTGTATGTTATTGAAATAAAAGATTCATTAATCTTATGTATTTACTTCTGAATTTTAAAAGTAGTTGAAATGGAAAATGTACTTGATAAATTACAAATAGCACCTACAGATTTAATTAGTTGTATGTCCTTCTCTTGTTCATTTGATTAATTGCTTATTAAAATTTCAATGTTGAAGTTAGTATGGGAGGAATTTTACCATGAGACTACGTTATTTAAGTATATATATATATGAAATTATATATACACTTAAATAAATTAAATTACTTTTTAACTTAGCTGTGAAAGTTTGATATCTACATTTGTATTTACATTATTAAAAGAAATTGTGAAACTGATATATATATATATATATATATATATATATATATATATATATATATATATATATATATATATATATATTAGTTTATTTAAAATGAATTTATGAAAATGTAAATATTGTTACATTTGTGAATGTATATATATATATATATATATACAAATATAAATAAATAAATATATATATATATTTTAAATAGTATAAAATTGAGTATAATCGTGAAAATAATATATATATATATATATATAACATTATTAAATATTATTGAAATTTTGAAATAGTCATGAAATGTGATTTAAGGGAGTCGCAGTTTTTACACAATCGAAATGCCGCATATGTTATGGTGGGGGTTTTAACCCCCACTGAATCCTTGTTACTATGGGTGACACCCCACTATGTGGAATGTGGGTGGGGCTCCGCCCCTCCCCACATTCCCGTCCCCTTAAGCGCCACAGCTGCCACCGGCCACATCCCCCACCTCGTTGCCATTTCCACGGCCTGTGCAGGCCTTACACCCCGCTACGACCATCCTCGCTACGGTCTTGACACCTGTCGTCTACTGTGAACCGCCCTCCGCAGCCCCTACGCATGTGTCCCTCCACCGCCACCTCCATACATTGTCGCCCACCATTAACCCTTCACAAAACAAACAAACAACACACTTCTCTCACAAACAGGGCTAGGGTTATTTAACCCACCCTCAATAAGTTGGAATTTTATATTAAAATGAATTTAAACTTTAGGTGGAGTTTCCACCATTCTTATTAAATCAATAACTATATATATTTAAATATATATATATAACTATATATGTGTGTGTGTGTGTGTATTTATATATAATTATTGTGTATGAGTTGGTAAGTTAAAATGAAATGGTTTTAAATTTTTAATTGTGTTTCCACTAACTATGGCCAATGAATAAATTTATATATATATATATATATATATATATATATATATATATATATATATATATATATATATATATATATATATATATATATATATACATACATATATATATATATGTATATATATATATGTATATATGTATATATGTATATATATGTATGTATATATATATATATATATATATATATATATATATATACATATATGTATATATATATATATATGTATATATATAATTATATATATACGTATATTTATATGTATATTAATTATAAATGAATAAGCATGCACTAAGGAGATTTATTTTAAAATATATATATATATATATATATTTTAAATAAATATATATACTTTTGTAATTGGGCAAATTTTAATGGGCTAATTTAAATTGCCCTATTAACAATTATATTAAAATCGTATATAGAAAAAAAAAGCAAATTAATTTTATTAATGAATTTACCAAGGTATGGAAAATGTTTTCAACGTAAGTAAAGTTTAAATGCAATTTAAAGGATAAATTAAGAAATACGTAAACAGCGAATTAAGCAACTATTTAAGACAAATCGATAGGGGATTAAACGAGGAATGCGAGGTAGAATTTAAATGGATTGAATTAACCAATCAAAGTTCAAATCACTCATTGGAGAAAACCTAAACGTTGCAAGTTAAACCGACACAATCTTAGAAATTGAAATCTACTTGCACTCGTGTGAAGAAGCATTCCATAATTAAAAATAACTTGACAACTTTTATAAACACAACCGAGCACGCTTACACGTGCGAGGTGAAGAATTCAAGTAGTAAAAGAAATTTTTTTGATAGTTCGAATCATGCCTACATGGCATGTGTGGACATAACATGCGTGTTTTGCGTGTTGTGAATGCACGTGAAATGTGGGCATGACACTTAACACCTTCAGCACTTCTTCAAGGCAATTACATCATCATTAAATCAGAAAATTAATCAAATAAAAATAGTAACACTAGAGGACACAGTTGACACCAATGACAACACAAACATGTTGACATCAATGACAACACTGATTAGCACAGTCTTACAACAATAAATGCCTCTCCAAATGCCTTACTCCGTTAACTAGATGTGTGCTTTGGTTTCTTGTCAAGCATTGACCAAATTGGTGGATCTCTGATCTTACTTGTGCTCTATGTGCCCTATGATGTGTTGGTTGAATTGTCATGTTTTTCTCCCATGTAGGATTGTTGAATCGTTAGAGAATGTCTTGGTTCTCTCTTGTTATTTTCATAATCTAAATCTTCATGTAGTTGTAACAGTTTGAAATGGGTGTCATTGGGTCAAGTGGCACATACTTATTGAAGGATGGTGTTTCAAGTTCTATAGAGGGAAGGTTCCCTAGGTTTAGTTTAGGTTCTGTCATATTCGAGGGTGCCATAGACACCTCAAAATAAATGGAACAAATGAATGTGATGAGAGAAAAAGAGAAGATGAGTGTAGCAGAAATGAATATGAAAATGGTAACAAAGGTGAGAAAGTGTGAGAGTGATTGTGAAATAATTTTGAAAGTGGAAACATAAACAACTTGTCCTAGAAGGATTTGTAGTTCACGCCAAGTTCACTAAAATATGTGTTACCTGAAATGTGACTTGTTGGTGAGTCATCCTTGACTCATACATGAACCCTCTCCTTGGCTTGGGTGATCTCCAATTCACTCCTTCTCTCATGGAAATATCTAGTCGATTGGAGGTGAGACCCAGGGGTGGTTTTGTTCTCACAGGAGTAGAACGTCACAGAGAATGATTAGCATGTTCTAGGGCCTTGTGTGGTTTTCTAGTTGTCGAGCCCTTTCTATGGTTGTGGTTTTTGAAATAATTGTATGACCTGAAGGGTCAGTTGTGATGTGTCTCCTATTTGGGTTTCTTAGATTCCAATGCCTATTGGGTAATCTATATTTATGTCCGTTGATGAACCTAGCGTGTTGTAGTCTTTCTTCATGAGCTTGAAGTTGTTGTTGTATTGTATTATTTGTTGTATAACCCTTAAGGTGTGCTCTTGTTCTTCTAATATGTGGATGTGATGTGGCCTAGGGTGTATTTATTCTAACTCTTCAAGAATCTCTCTAACCCACTCCACTCTAATTCTTAGGCACATTTATATGCTAAGGGGAGAAGTAGAGTGACAACCAAATTTGACCTAGAGTTTGACCTAGGGTTTGACTTGTGATGTGATTATGTTGGATTTACCTTATGACAAAACCAAGGGTTTAGTCTTGTATGTGAATATTTTGTAATAACTTGTGAAAAAACCAAGGGTTTAGTTGTCCTAAGATTTCCTTATTTTTTCGGTGTTTTTGAATGTATGCAACTATATGAATGCAAGCAATTTTTTGTTCCTTTCTCAATAAGTAAAAATCATCTAATTACTACAAAAGGGAAATATGAATACAAGTCTATATGATTTTTTTTATGCAAGATAATCTATGTTTTTTCTGAGATTGTTTTCAAGAATCTTACTCTAAGGAAATAAAATGAGTCCACCTCTAATCTAATGCAAGATTTTGATCTATTGAAATCGATTAACAACTAATCTATTTCAAAGAAATGAATCTATGCTAGCAATTCTTATCAAGAGTAAAGCAATGATAAATTACTTCCCTCAAAAGCAATCTTGTGATCTAATTAAGTTACAAAAAGCATTGAAAGAACCTGGTATAAGGTTGGCACATGAGTCTTCACACTACTCTTAGGAGTCCTTTATATCTGGAAACCTCTTCGTCACTTGTAGTGGTGGGTCCCTCCTCTTGGCGGCAAGTGTGAAAAGAGCAAAATGATGATACTGATTCAGCTTGAATTGAGTTATGATCGCTATGTGAGAAAGCTAAGTAGGCATAATGGAATTGGCTTGAGAAAATGAGAGCATAATCATGCTTTGAGAAGCTTTAGAAAGCTTGAGAGTCTATGTTAAGCAAAATGAAAAGGCACTTGCATCCTACGTGAGCATCAAGGATGCTAATGGAGAGAAAAAATAAGCTATGAATGGTTGAAACTATGAAATCTACCTCCCCTAAGGCTTAGAGGAAGGAGGTATTTATAGGATGGAATGGCTCATGGTAGGTGGGAATGATTAGGGAGTTAACTCTCTTGATTGGGAAGTTAACGGGTTTGATTGAATAGAAGATTGGGCTAATTGGGGAGTGATGAAGTTATAAAAGAGTATCACTGATTGAGAAAATGGAGTTAACATGAGTTGAAGAGATTATAAGAATAGATCAAAAGAGATAATTATGCATGATTTAAGGTGATGGATGCTCTAAGAATAGTTAAGTCTATGTTAGGGTCAAAATTACATGCAAACTGGAGCAAAAATAGAGACTTTTGGGGCCTGGATTGAAGTGATACACTCGTTCAAAAATACGATAGAGTTGCCCATGGGTTGTCCCTTTTACTAGTAGAGTCACCCAGGGCTCACTTGGGGGAGATCCAAGGTCACCTGGGGGAGACCCATGGGTGACCTAGAAAATAGGGCTTCTGGGTGAAAATTGAGGTTTGGAGAATGATCTTGGAAGGTCAAAGATCCAATCTACCTCTTGAAACAGGTCAAATAGATGAAATAAATATGATACCCCCTTTTTACTAGTAGGGTCACTTGGGGGAGATCCAGAATAATAGGGGGTTTGGAAAGGACAAAACTTAAGTCAATTTTGAAAATTGAGTTTGCTCTGGGAGGTCATTTAGAGGCCTCTAAAGGGTGGACACATATGAAACAATTATGGGAAAGGTGAAATTACTACATTATGATGAAATTTATCTATGTAGGAAAGGTCAAACATGCAGAAGAAGAAATGTCAGCAAGGGGAAAGTGAGAAAAGTGAGGATTAAGAAGGATTGATGAAGCAAGAAATTGACACCCACATGTCCCAAGAGGAGCATTGCTAAGAGGGCATATTATTCATGTTTCCATGTACGTGGTTAGGATTACAACTCATCATAGGGTCCTCATGCAAGATCATGCACATTTTGAGTGGTTGCAGTCTCAAGTCATAAGATTAAGACATTTGTCATAATCTTATGTTGTCATGTCTTTTACCTTGGTCTATATAACCAAGGGCTTCTAATTGTAATTTTATATCATGTATATTGTGCATTGGCTTCCTTTGATAGAATATAATTATTCTTTCATGTTGGGTCTCTCTGTGCTTTCATTGAAGCTCCTAGATCTTGGGTGGCTACCTTCATAAACAACTCTTACACCCTAGCATGTGATTTTGACTAATCTAGTGATCCCATTGGCTTAAATTCTTAACTGACTCTTAAAAACAAAATGTAATTCCTACTCAAATAGTTCCTTGATCATAAGTTATTCAATATCTCTTCCTGAGTCAAATTTGTACATATAATTTGTAAGGAAAGCAGAGGTGCAGAATACAGCTTCCCTAATGTTAATTTTAAGGGGATAGTGTAGACAAGTAACTTTCAATTTAAAAACACAGATGAATACAACAGAGAAAAACATAATACACAAACAAAATACAAAGTATGACACCAGATTTACGTGGGAAAACTCTTTTGAGTAAAAAACCCACCATCACAAGAGAACAACCTTTATTACAGTAAAATTCATTTACAATAAAGATCCCAGCTTCTTGCTCTGGTATCGATTCTCAAAAACATACACCATTCATTACCTCACTGTACATTTACAAAATGAACTATGTATTCGAATCTCATCATCAATCCTACTACAGACTACATCATCAGATTTCTATATGTGATTCCAAGAGCATAAAAACTGTTTCTCAACTTCTGCCCTAACCAATCAAACCAACTAATTCATCGTAGTTACCTGCCAACCGTCACAACTGTTCGCATTCCAGCGAGACCTTTAGTCCCACATGTATCAAGTCATAGAGGACAGTTCAGTTTATAACCGCCAACCAACTATAAGACTATCATCGGCAATTTTGTTGCCGACGATAACAAGTTAAAGGCTCATCGGGGTAACCATCACTATCGGCGAAGAAATCAACACTTATTCCAATGAACTTTGTCTCACTAACACCTATAGAAAGCCTTCATCAGAGTGACCACCGTTCATCGGCCTGAGAACTTTAAGTTTCACCGATGAACATCCTCTTGCTGATGCCCAAAGCTTCGCCAAACTCCATCGGTGAGACATCATACATTGGCCAAGGACTTCGAACTCCCACCGATAGTAGTTCTCACATTGATGCCAAACATCATTGGTATGATGGATAACATCAGAGTAACATCAGAGTGCATAGCCGAAAATAGTTCTCACACCGATATATCCATATCGGTGAAACCTTGTATCA
Source organism: Cunninghamia lanceolata (assembly GCA_027924645.1). Classification (NCBI taxonomy): domain Eukaryota; kingdom Viridiplantae; phylum Streptophyta; class Pinopsida; order Cupressales; family Cupressaceae; genus Cunninghamia; species Cunninghamia lanceolata. Next base: position 98,197 of record BSBN01000953.1, on the reverse strand, counting down.
TTGCCCAAACACTCCCACTGATAGTGTGAATGAATGAATATGTGAGGTTCCAAACAATAATATGAGACATTAATCTCTTCAATCTCCCACTTGTCGAAGATATTATTGCTACCTTTTTGGTCTCATTTGATTACTATGAATTATGGGCCCCCAGACCCATTTCATCTGAACACCATTTGAACTTGGTTGTGCTCACAGGTTTAGTTAAGGCATCAACGACATTTTTCAAAGTGTCAACCTTTTCCAGCTTCACCTTCCTGTCTTCCACCATATCATGAACAAAGTGATATTGGACATCAATATGTTTTGTCCTAGCATGAAAAGTAGGATTTTTTGCCAAACAGATAGCACTTTGACTGTCACAGTGTATTTGTATCTGCCCTGCATTAAAACCAACATCAGAACACAACCTCTTCAACCAAACAACTTCTTGGCATGTACGAGTAGCTGCCATGTACTCTACCTCTATTATGGACAAAGCGACTACAGCCTGCCGCTTGCTCATCCAACTGATAGCACCACCATTTAACGTGAATACATATCCACTGGTGGATCTTCTACTGTCAATATCCCCTGCCCAATTAGAATCCACATATCCCTGAATGCTAATAGATCTCTGTGATCCAACTGAGTTTCCATGATAGCATAAAGCATAGTCAAAAGTTCCCTTCAAATACTTTATAACTCTCTTCACAGCATCCCAATGTGATCTGCCTGGATTCGCCATAAACCGGCTCAAAACTCCCACTGCTTGGGCAATGTCTGGTCTGGTACAGACCATTGCATACATTAAACTGCCAACAGCACTTGCATAAGGCACTCTTTTCATGTCATCAGATTCACTTGAAGATTCTGGACAATCTTCAATAGATAATTTTGTTCCTTGCAAAACTGGAACAACTAACTGTTTAGAATCAGACATATGAAACTTATCAAGAACATTGATAATATACTTGCTCTGGCTGAGCCAAATCTTTCTCTTAGACCTGTCCCTTTTGATTTCCATTCCCAGAATGTACTTCGCTGCCCCCAGATTCTTCATTTCAAATTTCAAGGACAACTGAGATTTTAATTCTGAGATCATCCTCTTACCATTGCCAATGAATAACATGTCATCCACATACAGTGCAATTATAAGAATCTGATCACCTTCAGCTTTATAATAGACACAATGATCAGATTTAGATCTCACATACCCCAAGGATAAAACATACGTATCAAATTTTTGATACCACATTCTGGGAGATTGCTTCAAACCATAAAGAGACTTTTTAAGTTTACATACCAGATGTTCTTTACCTTTTTCCACAAAATACTCTGGCTGGGACATATAGATTTCTTCTTCAAGGTCCCCATGAAGAAATGTTGTTACATCCATCTGCTCAATTTCAAAATCATATGCTACTACAAGTGACAACAGAAATCTAATGGATGTCAGCTTAGCTATAGGAGAAAAGATTTATCCATAATCAATACCTTCCTTTTGGGAATACCCCTTAGCAACCAGTCTTGCCTTGTACTTATCAACACTACCATCTGGACCATATTTCTTCTTAAATACCCACTTACAGCCTACAGGTTTTCTTCCTTCAGGCAAGGGCACTAGATCCCAGGTTCCATTCTTCTCTAATGATGTCATTTCACTATCCATGGCTTCCAACCAAGAATCTGAATCAGGTAAACTAATAGCTTCTTTCACAGTCTTAGGCTCATCAGTATCAGTAAGTAAAGCATAGGCACAACTTGAATCAAGTACTGAAAAACCATACCTATCTGGTTGTCTTCTTTCACATGTAAATCTCCTCACAAGCTGAGGTGCAGGTTCAGGTTCTTTCTCTGGATCTGAATCTTCAAAGCTACTCAAACTCACATCTGAACCATCTACACTTGGTGTTTGTTGTTGTTCCTCTTTTATAGGGGTCAGAGGAATATTCACAACACTCTTTTCTTTCTTCTCTTCTGTCTTTTCCAGCTGAGAAATACTAACCAAAGGTTTCAGCTCTCTGAAAATTACATTCCTATTGTAAATTACTTTTTTAGTTTCAGGATTCCAAAGTTTGTACCCCTTAACACCGATTCCATAGCCAATAAAGATACATTTAACTGCCTTGTTATCCAACTTAGATCTCTTTACCTCAGGAATATGAGCATATGCCTCATAGCTGAAGACATGAAGATGTCTTAGAGAGGGCTTCTTACCAGACCATGCTTCTATAGGCATCTTATCAACCAATGCCGAAGTAGGAGAACGATTCAGCAAGTAATAAGCTGTAGCAACTGCCTCAGCCCAGAACCTTTGTTCAAGACTAGCATAACTCAACGTACTTCTTGCTTTCTCCATCAATGATCGATTTAACCTTTCAGCAACTCCATTCTGTTGTGGAGTATAAGGTGTAGTTTTATGCCTTTTACTTCCATGGTCTACACAATACTTATCAAAATCCGCATTGCAATATTCACCACCATTATCTGTTCTCAAGAATTTTAGTTTTCTACCAGTCTGATTTTCCACAAGAGTTTTAAATTCTTTAAATCGACTGAACACTTTTGATTTATTTTCTAAAAAATATACAAATGCCCTTTGCGAATATCATCAATAAATGATACGTAGTATCTTGACTTAGATAAAGAAGGAACATCAACTGGACCAAAAACATCAGAATGTACATAGTCCAGAACACCAGAAGATTTATGAGAACTAGAATAAAAAGAAACACAGTTTTGTTTTCCATATATACAATGTTCATAGAAATCAAACTCCAGATTACAATCAATCAGCCCATCTACCAGTTTTTTGTTCTTCAAGGTTTTTAAACCTTTTTCACCTATGTGACCAAGTCTATGATGCTAGAGCATTGTTTTCTCTATAGGAAGTTTAACTTCCATAGAATTTGCATCATGTGTTACAATAGTAGCTTTTCCAGATTTTACAGAGACACTATTACAGCATACTAGTTTAGCATCTAACCTATATAGGGTTCCAATGCATTCACCCTTTGCCAGAATAATAGAACCTCTAGTCATCTTACAGCCACCATTCACAAAAGTAACTTGCACTCCAACATCATTAAGCTTACTAACAGAAAGTAAATTTCGAGCCAGACCTGGTATGTGTAGCACTCCATTCATTCCCTTTATTCTGCCATCTGGGAACTAGATTCTGACTCGTCCTCGGCCAACAATTTCTAGTGTTGAATCACTTGTCAGGAACACCTTTCCACTAGCATACGGTTCATACTTTGTGAACCACTCTCTGTGAGATGTCATATGAAATGATGCTCCTGAATCCACCAGCCACACATCTTCAGATGCAGGTGTTGCCAAGGCAGCAATGAAGGCATCTACATCACTCTGAGAAGAATCATTGTCAGAAGAGTTCTTCTTCTTTTTCTCCTCTTTACAGTCTCTTTTGATGTGACCTTTCTGCCCACAATTCCAACACTTCACCTTGGACTTTGTGCTAGGAGATTTTGATTTCCCCTCTGATTTGGACTTAGACCTGTTGTCCTTCTTCTTGCCTCTTTCCTTTGATCTACCTCGAATAGACAGGGCCTCTTTAGCTGTCTCAGAAGATTTCCTCCGCATCTCTTCAGATAACAATGAGGTAACAACCGCTTCAGTTGTAAACGTGGTTGTTGTACTTCCAATAGCCATCACAAGATGATCCCACGAGTCAGGTAAGGAACACAATAGAAGCATACAGCGGTCTTCCTCTTCTATTTTTACACCTACAGACGTCAACTGTGCAACAATCAGATTAAATGTGTTTAGATGGTCTGCTACAAATGCACCTTCATCCATCTTCAAAGAATACAACTTCTTTCTGAGGAACAGTTTATTCACCAAGGACTTGCCCTGGTAAATATCTCCCAACTTCTTCCACAGATCTCTGGCTGACTTCTCTTCATGGACGTTCAATAGAACAAAATCCGCAAGACTTAATCTTATCAGTCCTCTGGCTTTTCTATCAGCTAGGTCTCAATCTTCTTGTTTCATGCTTGTAGGTTTAACCCCAGACATAGCAATCCAAAGATCTCTATCGACCAGCAAATCTTCAGCCTTAATCTTCCACAACTCAAAGTTTGTGCCATTGAACTTTTCAATGTCTATTTTTCCTGATGTACTTGCCATCTTATTTAACAGAATAGACCTCTACAGAACTCCCACTCACTGAACTAACACAAAAAACCCAACCTACCAACAAGGATAACACAATGGGCCAGGCTCTGATACCACTTGTAAGGAAAGTAGAGGTGCGGAATATAGCTTCCCTAATGTTAATTTTAAGGGGATAGTGTAGATAGGTAACTTTCAATTTAAAAACACAGATGAATACAACAGAGCAAAACAGAATACACAAACAAAATACAGAGTATGACACCAGATTTACGTGGGAAAACTCTTTCGAGTAAAAAACCCACCATCACAAGAGAACAACCTTTATTACAGTAAAATTCATTTACAATAAAGATCCCAGCTTCTTGCTCTGGTATCGATTCCCAAAAACATACACCGTTCATTACCTCACTGTACATTTACAGAATGAACTATGTATTTGAATCTCATCATCAATCCTACTACAGACTACATCATCAGATTTCTATATGTGATTCCAAGAGCAAAAAAACTATTTCTCAACTTCTGCCCTAACCAATCAAACCAACTGATTCATCGTAGTTACCTGCCAACCGTCACAACTGTTTGCATTCTAGCGAGACCTTTAGTCCCACACATATCAAGTCATAGAGGACACTTCAGTTTATAACCGCCAACCAACTATAAGATTATCGTCGACAATTTTGTTGCCGACAATAACAAGTTAAAGGCTCATTGGGGTAACCATCACTATCGGTGAAGCAATCAACACTTATTCTGATGAACCGTGTCTCACCGACACCTACAAAAAGCCTTCATCGGAGTGACCACCGTTCATCGGCCTGAGAACTTTAAGTTTCACCAATGAACATCCTCTTGTTGACGCCCAAAGCTTCGCCAAACTCCATCGGTGAGACATCATACATCGGCCAAGGATTTCAAACTCCCACCGATAACAGTTCTCACATCGATGCCAAACATCATCGGTATGACGGATAACATCAGAGTAACATTAGAGTGCTTAGCCGACAATAGTTCTCACACTGATATATCCATATCGGTGAAACCTTGTATCATTGCCCAAACACTCTCGCCGATAGTGTGAATGAATGAATATATGAGGTTCCAAACAATAATATGAGACATTAATCTCTTCATAATTATGACCCAAGTTAGTTCTGCAATGCAAATTTGACCTATTTTCAAAATCCTAACTTCACCTCAAGCCCAATTCAACTCAATATTAACTAGTTTTTATGTGCTAACTTTTGCACCAAAACTTTCAAATCGTGTGCCTAAGTCATGAATCATGCATAAAAGGACATCACCCTATGTCATTATCGATTACCTAGGATCATTTATTATCATGCACCATCACATGTCAGTCTTAGAGAATCACTCCTTACTAGCAATATGCATCTCACAATCGGGTAATCCCACAATACTATGTCCCACGTTTAGGCCAAAATGGGACATTGAAATCAACAATTTTAACCAAATCTTTACTTTCTGACACCTATAGCAGCTAAACCATTAAGAATTCGAAGATGATGTGAACTAGTGATTTGTGAGATTTTGTTTGTAGATTCTAAATATTTTTTAAAATTTAGAAATAAATTGTGAATTTTGTACATAACTTTTAAAAACTTTTTTTTAAAGTAAACAACATTTTTAAAAAGTGGTGTTTCCATAATGCATAACTTTTTTATAGAGATGATAAAATTCTAACTTTTAAATATAGATTTGTAACACCAATATCTAGGGCATGGATATTTTTTCAAAATTTTTTGTTGCATATTTTTTTTAATTAATTTTTGAAGTGAGATTAATTATAATTTCGACCTAGGTTTATGTCATAATGCATAAATTAATTTTTATGTATCAAAATTCATTTTTTTTATAACAAGGACACCAATACCTAGGGCACAGATCTTTTTTTAAAAAATTGCTATTTTACTATTTTTCCACATGTGTAGAACAAAGAACTTGATGTTCGGTGAAAAACCTATGCTTAGTAAAAAATAAAAATAAAATATATAATCAAATTAAATATATTAAAAATTATCTTTGTTGGAAAGCTCATTTCGAGGGCTACAATCTTGCAAATTATCTTGTCAAGTTCATTCCATTTGAAGGTCCAACCCGAGGTTTGAAACTAAAATTTTGGAGGAAAATTTGAGGCAAAGAGTGGGAGAGGCTAGCAAAGCACCATTATTTGAAGGACCTTCGAGCAAAGGTCCCTTTGTCTGAAGGTTTTACATTTGCACAAAGGTACCTACAAACAAAGGTACCTTTGTTCGAAGGTCCTTTTGGCTAGTTGAAATAATATAAAAATTTCCTAATGGTCTACCTTCGAACAAAGGTCCCTTAGTTAAAAAAATATTAAAAATTTGTAACAGTTAACCTTTGAACAAAGATCCTTTGAGCTGACAGTTTTAAAAAAAATGTTTATGCGAATAACATATAAATATGCTTGGTCATTTTTTATTTTCCTAAATCAAAAAATAAAGAAAATTTCACATTTTTTTCTAATTTTTTGCAAGTGAAACATTTGGAAAGGAATTGGAAAATTTGTGTTTGCAATTTTGGGAGACTTTGGATGACAAAATATTTGGCAAAAGAATTTTTTACTAATATTTTGCAAAGAAGGAGATGAGAAATAAAAAGACAAGGAAAAATAAGATTGCGCAGTCATATTCAATAGAAAAGGAATAGAAATTATAGATGCAAAGATATTTTAGACAAAGAGAAGGTGTGTATTTTTTTATTTCTATAAAAATGTTTCAAAAATATTAGTTTGTATTTATTCCTACTTCCTCAACTATAGTTTACAACTTTAGAATTGTATTGATAAATATTAGATTTGTATTTATCCCTAATTTAGTTTATTATTTAAATTTAATTTGAATAAAAATTAGATTCTTACATTAATCAAAAATTCAAATTCTACATAGATTCCAAATAAATTCTCTAGATTAAGTTCACTACTTCCTCTCTAGGGTTTGTATCTCTTTTCCCTCCTTCGTCAGTTCTCTAGGGTTTCAATATAGTTTCTAGTTTTAGATTTAATTTTAAACTAGAATTAGACTCTTACATATTCTATATTAATATAAATTGTCTAGGTTAAATTCACTAGATGAACCCTAGTTTCTCTCTAGTGTTTGTAACTCTTTACCCTACTTTCTCAATTGTAGGGAACTTGAATATAGTTTCAAATTTTAGATTTAAAAATTAAATTCATACATGTTCTACATTCATTTAAATTTCTTAGCCTATCAAACACCACAAAGAGATATTTGAATCAAAGAGATATAGTCCTAGTTTCCAATTACTTGCCTTAATAACATGACACCTCACTTGTACAATGTCAAACATAATTAGCATCATCACCTAATTTTTTAATTAAATCATCTTCTATAAATCATAAATCTTTTTCAATTAAATCATCTTCTATAAGATTAAGAACAATAGGATCAAATATCGATCCATAATCATATACAATTTGTACAACAATTCAATATGAAAATGGATGAATACCACACTTGGAAAGCAAAGCTACCTCAGAAGAACTAACTTTGTCGCCCTTTGCAATGAGCTCTATAAATGTTATAATTTCAATAATACCCTTGTTAAATAGTACTTTTGTGGGAACATTTAACACGTGAAAAAAAGAATTCTGAGATGGATCTAGACCAATGTTTCTAGGGGAACAACGACATCAACTAGAGAAACCAAACCCACATATTCTCGAGCTCCAACCATATATTTTTCTACTTCATCACACACCTCCTTTAAGTCACCTTTTGTGAAAATAAGACCAACATTTCCCACAAGCAAGGTAATTAAGTTCTGGGAAGTGGTTTTCCTAGTCTTTTGTCATAACCCTACTAGTCATCTTAATTATCTTTTAATAAGTTATTTATTTATTTGTTGCTTAGATAGTCTTTCCTAGCAGTAAAGGATTAAAGTAATTATATTCTCATGATCAATTAATTTTGTGCATAATAATTAATGCCATGTGTAGATAACCTTTTAGAAATAGAAAAAATTAGTTATAAAATGTTAAATGAGTTTAGAAACATCTTATTTCATAATATCTTCCTAATTTTAGTATGGATTGTTTTTGGAAAGTTAATTGACCATTTTACTTTTAAAAATTATGATAATTAATATCGTGATGATTAGATAAAATTTGCATAATTTGATATATTAAAACATTATTTTCATATACACCTTATGGACAAATTAAATATAAATTAACAAAAAAAATAAAAAAAATAAGTTTAATTTAAAATTATAATGAATTTTGCCGATGATGGCATGGTTCGGTGGTTAAGTCGCTCAGGATGTAGTGGCGGCCACCAGAGTTCAAACCCCCGCTGGGCCAACGAGCTCGCAAGGCTTTACGCCTTCGCTGGGCCAATGAGCTCGCGGGTTTGAAGTGTTCTTCCTAGGGGATGAGGTCCCCCAGTTGTGGCCTCACCGGTTCATTGCTCCGGGCAAAAGCATTTGCGTGGAGCCGGAGGGCGTGTCGCACCAGCGTCGCCGGTCACGTTAAAAAGTTTACCAGGGGCATTTTTTTTTTAAAAAAAAAAATTATAATGAATTTCCATATTAGTAATAATCCTTATCTTGGTTATAAATTATAGCTCTTATCTTCTAAATTTATTCCAATTTGAACTATTGCAATTAGGAAAATCAATTTCAATCTTTTGGAAACAACCATTTAATGGCTTTAAAATAAAGAAGTGGGGAAAAATTAAAAGGGGGATCTTTTTTGGGAGGGCATCTCTTCTTATCATTTTTTATCAATTCCTTCCTCCAGCCTCCTTTTTCTTGGACTTGGATGTTGTATTGCATCATTCTTCTAGGTGGATGAAATTAACTCTCGGTGAGTGGTTTTATTAAATGTTTTACTTCTACATTTACCTGAAAGTTCATTATCTTGCATCGCATGAAATGTTTTCCTCTGAATATTTTGTAAATCAGATTGCATGCCTTAATGGTGCTTCCTCATTTTAAAGTATACCGACTGGAACTTCCAACTGTATTTATCTGACAATATCAACCTTATTTTAAGTCCTTACGCTAGAAAAGATTGAGGAATTCGCGTTAAGACGCATTTTGCCTTGTCATGTAAGTTTCTTGAAGTAATTAATTTGACGTTTATTTTTTCTGTGAACTTTCTACAGACATTGCATCCATGAGAGGATGTTTCTTTAAGTTGTTAGATAGCCTTAGCATCATGAATATGCCTCCATGTTGGCTTTTAATCTACCATTTTCTTTTTCTTGATAGATTATGAAGCCTTGTCGATAAATCCATTTATATTATTTTAGGGATTTAGTCTTTTGCTTAAGTTTCCAAAACTTTTTCAATAGATCGACCTTGTTCATAATCATTTCATTCCTTGAGGCCGCACTTCTTGAGACTCTCTGTCCACAATTTTTCATGCTTAGTCTATGGCTCCATTTTCTTTCTTTGCATGTGTTCAAGGATACTTGCAGCTATCAATAGATAAATTTCCCTTCCATTATTGGATTTATTAGAAGTCTCTTCTTCTTAGGGCGAGCTTATAGTTCTTTTAGCTTCATCAATAATGTCCACAATTAAGTCATTTCTATGATGAAATAGTTTACATCTCTCACGATAATATTGGGATAAGTTTCACTCTAGCGTGGAAATCAGCTCATACTAGAAGGTTCTTAACAACTCTCATAGGCATTTTTTGTGGCGTTATGTCAAACGGTTTATCTACTTGTTGCGCTTCCTCTTAGTTATTTTTACATTCATGTCGACATGAGCAGATCCAACTATCATATCTGGCAATAATTGCCCCTTTGTCCTACTTGATGGATGTCCATACCCTCATCCAATCTGATCTGCACTTAGGTAGAAAAGATACTAGCAAAGGTTGTGGATGTTGGTTTTACGCCTGCCTTTTTGCATTTGCTCGAAAGTGTATGAAGCCATTGCAGTACATCCATTCGTGTCTATCCTGGAATAATTGCATTCCACGAGGGTGACATTTCCTTGAGCCATTTTGTTAACTAGTTCATGTGCCTCATCTACGCCTTTTATCTTGACTTTGCAACATTTCCTCTATCTGCAACCTTTTTAACAAGTTCAAAGTTTAAGGCGTAGAAATGTAGTTGTATGCATGCCAATTGCCATCTACCAGGAAGTAGCTTCTGGTTGCATCTGTTAATTTGAGATTTGTTGATCTCAAATAACCTACTCATAACAATACATGCAAAATGTGGGGATAATGAAAGTTTCCATGTTATGCTTCTCTCTGTAAAAGCTATTACTTTTGGAATGGATGAATACAATCTTCCCTTGTCTTGCATAAGCTTCATCATGGCTTTACTGTTTACTATTTTGTTTTCCAGTTTGCTCTTCCTATTAAGATCTTGTGATATGATGGTTTGTATCTTAATATAGAGATACCGGTGGTTTTGATTATTTCTTAGTGATTCACTTCAAATCTGATCAAACATATTTTAGTTATTTGCTGTATGTTCCCAACTCATATCATCAGATTTTACTCCTTCAACGTTTTTAAGGATCTTGGCTATATTGTAATTGCATTTGCTTGAAAAATTCTAAAGTCTTTTCTTTGTCGTATCTTGAAATAGTTGTTTGGTAGAATGAAATAGTTGTTTAGTAGGTGACCTCATTATGGCAGATCAGGATTAAGTAATTAAGTTGAACCTCAAAGCTTAGAGTGTAGGATTTTCCTGATAATTAGATAATTGTATTTGTGGAATGATAAGGAGAGTTCAATTAAGTTCTCAAGGTATGATAAAGCTATGAACCCCAAATATCTTTGAAATTTAGTTATGCCATTCTACGTAATTAAATGAGACTTGGATTTTTATCCTCAAACTAGAATTGGAAAATGAGGAATCTATTAATGGTAGTTGCTTATTTCCCTTCTATTCTTTTGTGTGACACTTGTGTAAAATGTATGGATATTTAATCTTTATAATTGGTGATTGACTGGGTATAGAATACTCAGAAAATAGTTACTCTTGTCTATGTTTACCATATTTTTGTAAGGAGTTGTAGGCAATCAAATCACATGAATGATTGTGGATATATTCATGTCATAGACATTACACTAGAGGAAGGGAGGGTAAGGATAGCTTCACTTATTCAATTGGTACATCTATCACCTAATAGTTGATGATTTTTTTAGATTCATAAGATGTTGTGCACAATGAGTTAATCAACTTAGGAGAGTTATTATAGAAAAGGTAATAGGAATGTCTTTTTAGTTTCGTAAAAAGTGTGTCTTATTATGGGATTTAACATGAACATTATGTTGTACATGTTGTCATTGATGTCAAAGGAGTTATGATGTTGAAGGCATAATATTGTATATGATGTCAAAAGGGTGGTTATCTTTGATGTCAGAGGAGTAGATCAGAGGAGTGGTGTTGGTGAAAGAGATAAGGGATCAGTATCATCTGTACACAGTCATACCTTATCTTCTAAAGTTCATTGATAGAGTACTTAACATGTTGTCTTTGATATGTTGCATTCTCATGGAGCAATGTTGGTTGCATTAGTTGTATTTTGATGATATGGACTCATGGTAGTTGGGTGCTTGATAAAGAAAGTTACAAAAAGGTTGAAGAGATTTGTCTAAGTAAATTTCTAGTTATGAAGACTGTCACAAGCTCGGGAAAATGTACTGCATATCTCCACAAATGAAGTTATGAGCTTGCAGATTGGAAGATAGTTACATATAGCTATAAGGTTTGTATGATTTAGTTTTGAGAACATAATATCTACCACAGAATGTTTTAGGGTTGGTAAAGTGAAGATAGTGGTGAAACAAGGTTGTTGCAGTCTCAAAGGGATAGGATATCACTCCGCACTTCTTTGCACTTGAAGATATGTCATTGCAATTTAAAGGATAGCTAGATACAGGTAATATACATGCATGATTCAAGTTTCAAATGATAAGATGTACCGCAGTGGTTTCTGAAGTCAACTGAGTAAGGACATGTCTTGTTGTTGGTTAAGACTATCAGAGGGAGAAAGTAAAAGCCACCACATTTCACTGCACTATGATATTTGACTTTGTTGTTTGAAAAATGAGTTAAGATTGTCTGTATGTTTTCTCTATTCAAGTTTCAAGTGTTTTTGTTCACTACAAGTATGCTTCTCAATGTTTTATATCAAGATAGGGTGACCAGACTGTGTAAGGGATACCAACATCAGTGTTTGATTGTTTGCACAAGCATGAAGTAGCATGAAATGGTGAAAGGAGTGTATGAGAATGTTTTTACAGATCATATAATGCTTGTGACATGATCTGCATGATGTTATTTTTGTTTCTCTGATACCGCTTTAGGTCTTGAGCTAATGCATAGAAGGATAAGTGTCTATTGAGCTGACTTGGTATGTTTAAATGATTGTGTCATGTGTTTGGAAGTGTGTGCTAGCTTTGAGATGTGTGCTAAAGTAAAATAGGTCTAGTTTATCACTTTGTTTGAACTGCATAATGGAATGTGTTCCCTACATTACCGCAAATGACTTGGAAGCTGACATGTCTGGCTGATCACATGTTTCATTTAGGCAAACAATGGTGTAGTTTTTGAATACTTGCGGAGCATATAAATTAAATATCACGATTGTTGCAAGAGAAATAAACATGTGTGTTATGTGATTAGTAATAATAATGTGTGAAGAAGATAACTACAAAAGCAGTTTGATGATGAAATGTGGAAAGGATAAATTTAGACAAGGTAGTACAGAAGTGATGTTCTTGCGGAGATAGCTGAGGAAGTTGTGATGACAGAGAAGAGACCTACTTGAAGGAATTTTGATATTGCGGAGCTTGGTGTAGTGTTTTTACAAAGGTAAAATGGCAAGAATTTAGTAATCCAATGTTTGGGGAGATCAGCAAAAGATTGAGGTTGAAGCAATTTTTAAGAAGAATCATCTGAGTCAGACAAGTATTTTTGGTACAGAGGTTGAAGCCTCCTTGTGTAAGAATTGTAAGTGTTGTAGGACTTCAGGGAGTTATAGCTTCCTTTGGGTTGAAGCCCATAAAATTGTGTATCAGGGAGGTGTAGCTTCCTTTGGGTTGTAGTTCATAAAATTTGTTGTAAATCTTGTTTTTATTTGTGAGGCTAGATTTGGATAGTAGATGGACAAGCAACTTGCTCATCATGATTTTTTCCATCTTGGGTTTCCACATACATCTATTGTGAGTATGGGCCTAACCGGTGTTGTCATTAATGTCAACATACTCCTGTTGCATTGATGTCAAGGATTGGATGAGCTGTGTACAGAGGATATTGAGAAAATTAGTCCTATCAAAAACAGAGAAGAATAGTGAAGACAGTGAAGCTCAATGAAGTGATGATCCCATCTAGATGAAGATCAGAGAATGTGTATCAAAGGGTTTGTAGATATGTGTCTAAAGATGATCCAATCAAGATTTGAGAGGTCCACATGAAATTTGGAGAAGTTATGGCCATATGAGTAAAATTGGTTCTGGTAGCTGTTCAGAGGTGACAGAGTGACACAAATAGGTCCGGTGAGATCTAGAAATGCAATATCTTGTTCTGCGGATTTGGTGGAATGTTTAGGAAGCCAATGTGAATTAACAACTCAATTGGTTTGTGGTCTGGAGGTCCACAAGCATTTATTCTAATGTGACAGTGATAACAGACTGTGTTCTTGAGGTTCCAGATGAAGATGCAAATGATTTTAGTAAGAAGAAGTGGTGTGGATGTTCTTGGTGATTCATGCAAGCTTGTGGGGGTCTCTAGATTGTGTCCAGTTTATGTTGACGGTCCGCATTGAAGATTGAGCTCAAAATTGAAGATTTACTCTCAGGTGATGGTGTTCTTCCTAATCATGGCCAACCGGATGTTTTACACATCTTGCGGATGATCTTGAAGATGTTCTGTGAAACATGGCGTGTTCCTCAAAGAAGATTGAAGTCCCAAACATGTGTGGCCGACAGTGTGGTGATACGCATGAAGTTCTTGTAACAAATCAAGTTGTATTTTTGTAATTTCTCTGTAATAGAATATGTTGTGCCGACTTTGATGATCATTCCAAAGTTGATGTCATGTATAAATAAGAATTACGAAGACGTTTCAAAGCGTCCTTGTCAAGATGAGAAAGTGGTAGAGAGGAGAAGAGCAAAAATTAGGGTGGAAGTGTTGAGCTTAAATGGAACTAACTCAAGCATGGTGAAGATGCTAATCTCCAGTTCAAGCATGTAATATTTATTATTCTGTAGACAGTGTGTCTCCTGTAGGTAATAGGCCTCTTGTGAGCAATGTGCTCGAGCAGTGAGCCCTAATTGGCAAGTGCCATTTTGTTCTTCTTATTCTTTTAATAGATAATACAATCTTGGGTTAGTCACCCCGTGGTTTTTCCCTTAACCGGGTTTTCCACGTTAAAATCTTGGTGTCATATGTGTTAATGTGTTTTTGCTCTTGAGATATTGCATTGTGCTTCCATGATTAAATCATTATTATACTGTAGAAATATAAGAAGGATTTAAGTGCTCAAAGAAAAGAAAGTTTTGGTGACAACTGTTTCACCACCCCTCTCAGTTGTCTATCCTAAATCAACAACATCTAGTGTTATGTGCTTGTGTGCTCTTTTGTTTCTCATGCTTACATTTGATTGAATGTTTTGGAAGAAAAGAATTTGATTAAGTACTGATTCAGCCCCCCTCTCAGTACTTATGTGTGTACAACACATTATCCATCTCTCTAGTTAGTTTGTCCACAACTATATTATCATGTTTTCTCACTTATGTTTTAAAATAAAATGTTTTTCTTAAATTAAATAGATATTGTGTATTATATATAAGTTATTATTTAGTTCTTGTAAACCCTGTTAATAATTATAATTTAGCGTTGTATTCATTATATTATCTTGGCACATTGAAATTGTTAGATAGTAATCCACTCGCTATGTTTTAGCTCTGGTGACACTGGGCTCATTACTTTGGGATAGTTATGGATATCACATAATTGTCTTGAGATTGATAGGTTTCCTCGTATGCATATGTTATTCTCTTGAGTATCATTCACGATTGACTCTATTAATGTTTTAAAAAGTTAGTGCTAATTATTTAAGAATGTGATTACTTAGTTGACCTTGTAATATTTGTTGGTTTGAATTTGAATTGGATATGGCTAAAGAGGTTTAAACCTTATATAAAATATTATGCAAAGTTAACCTTAATTATGCTCTCTCTTCTCTCTTGACTGTTGTTGGTGAGGTTGAGATTTTGGAAAATGAATGATATGGAAGGTATGTATAGGTATTAAATTGGAGTTCTAAGAGACATCTCTACTAACCATTTTACTAATGAATTCCATCATTTCTAGATGCTTATAATGTAGGAGTCAAGGACAACACTGAGAGGGGGGGTGAATCAGTGTTGTGTGAATTTTCAAATCTTTTTCAAACTTTAACTTGGAGAGCATAAGGAGAGAAAGTAATCATTGAATTGTCAAACACATATGCACATAACTTTGTCAAACACATATGCACATAACTGAGAATGATAAACAAAACTCATGAGTAAAACATACAACCATAGAAAGATGACCAATATGAATCAAGACACAAGAATTACTAGAGTGGAAAACCCTCTCTGGGTAGAAAAACCACTCATGAAGTGCCTCACTGGCTTAACTGAAAAACATGACTCACTGGCAATACAAATTGTCTCACTGACAAATATTAAGGTCACACTGACCTATAAGCCTCACTGGCTAATACAATGCCTATTAACAAAACATCAATCTTTGTGTGCAAGACATGATTGCTGTTCAATCGGATTTGCACCATTGTATACAACCTTATACCTTCAGTTTGATTTTCAAATCAAGACCATTTTCTTTTTCTTACTTCTGCAAACAAGCTCCATATACAAATCTCTATAAACAATTTTCTCTACAAATTAATCCTATATTCTGATCCATTCAACAACACTGCATATCAATCCTGTATTCTAATCCTCCATACAACAACACTGCATATCAATCCTCCATACAACAACACTGCATATCAATCCTGTATTCTAATATGCTTAACAACACTACTTTTCTCTGTATGTTTCATCTCTACCTTACTAGCCATTCAATCAATTTCACTTGATTATCATTGCAATTGCATATTGTATTTTTGATCACCTTGTCAGTCTCTGTACCTGTATTTGATCCCTGTCAGTTCATCATTGATCTGCACAATATCACTCACATCACCTTGTTAATCCACAAGACACTTTAATCAAAGCATCTGTAATGTCATTAAATAAAATCTGAATATCTTTCACAACCCATCATAATGCACTTTTCTGAAAAAACCTTTCATATTCTCTTCTCTATATTTAAAACAAAATATCTTCCCGTCAATTCTATGCATTAAAAAATCTTTTGATCTTCCTCTTCTCTGTACATGATCCTTCATATTCTTTTTTTAAAAAAATCACTGGATTGCTTAATTTTTCATGTCAAAAATGAATAGCCTTCTCAAATTGATTCACCTGCAAAAGATTTTTCATATTCCTCTGTATAAATATTTTCACCTTCTCATTTCAATCCCTGCATGATGTTTCATATTTTCCAAAATACAAAACCCTTGCAAATTTCTTCAAACAAATTTTTCATTATCCTCTTCAAATTCTTCTTCAAAAATAATCTCCTGCAAAATAAAAAATCTTTATCCAATCTGCAACAAAAATTAATTTCTCCTCAATCTGCCTTATTCTCAAAATAATCCTTTCAAAAACAATCTCCAATCTCCATAAAAAATCTCCCAAAAAAAAATTAGTCTTTAAAAAACTCTTCATAAAAAACTCTTCATAAAAATCTCCTTATTACAAAATCTCTTCACAAAAAATAATAAAAATCTCCTTATCAAATATACTCCTTAAAAAATTCTTCATAAAGATTTTTCTAAAAAAAAACTCCTTATTAAAAACTCCTTACATAAGGGACCGATCAAAAGGATTTAGAAGGAAATTACATAAGTTTTAAAAAGGAAACTAATTAAAGTTTCTAAACTCCTCTCAAAGTTTCAAGGTAGAAAAAATAGCTTTTTCTTAAAGCATCGGGCTTTCCTTCTTAGAGTTTTGGCTATGGTAATTCAAACACATTGAAAGTCATATTCCCGCTCACCTCATAAAGTATTTAATTTGTGTTTGTCGCCCATTGCATTTTTCAAAAAAGAACCATTAATATCATAAACAATGTCCATCACATAGGAAACAACCGGTAAAGATGGTAAGAATTTCAAGGGGGCCGGTCCTCCAATGTTATTTATATCCTTCTGCAGGTCACTTAAGTGACAATTACTTGGAGAAGCAAGTTAGAATAAAACAATAGTGTAAATCATATGGCAGTCTCAATAGGGTTATATAAGAATTTTTATAAGATGACTAATTACCATTTAAGTCATATTTAAACCTTGGAGAATATGACCTCATTGAATATCTCTAAAATGACAATTTGCTGCCACTCTTTTGTCTTTTCAGTATACTTTTTGCAAATCCCAAATACCTTGACAACATATTGAAGTATAAATCAACTTGAAAGCAATGAGGTAAATTGAGAACTCCTAGAGCATTAACTTGATCATAATATGAACAAGGACCATCATCTGAATACATCATTGAATATTCTAAACCACCAAAACTGCCATAAAACCCTGATCTGAATGTGATCCTTCCTGTTCCTGATAATGAAACAAGACCAACTGTATACTATGTCACTGAATACAGAGATCAAATTACCAAGCCACTACTACTGCAAATCATGTCATCTGAGTTTTATATTCAACGAAAGGATATTTCATTGCAATCAACACAAGATGATGTACTCTTGCAACAACACACAAGATGATATACAAGATGATGTATTCCTGATATAGTGACCTTCAGATGTTAACTAAGATCAACCCAAAATCCTGCAAGACCTTTTTGACATCAATGACAACCTGACTCTATCAATCTCCCCCTTTGTCATTGATGGCAAAACCACCTGTTGCAATTTTTCTTTCTCCCCCTTTTTGACATCTGATGACAAAGCTTGAAACAACTCCCCCTGAGAACAACTCCACTGAAAGATGTTATAGCATGAACATAACAATTGTAATTATATTGCATTAAGAGCACCTTGAAGACATAAACTCCTGTTATCTTGTTATCTTCAACCAAAAATAAGAACCACTTACCTTTCAAAGCACTGAATGCAATTTTGCTAAACTTATCCTGAACATCAACATTTCAAACTTGAGAGCAAAAAGATGTCAAAAAACTTACATCTGAAGCACAATACCACTGTCAATCACTCACAAGGGCAAACATCACTGCACAAGGAAGCACTATCCTGTTAGAAAGAAACATGTATGTTAACCTCAACATAATACCACTTCTTGATACAAATATGATGATGAAAACTTGGCATAACTCTGCACTCAATAACCATCTCCTTTGATGAACTTAAACACTGTGCAAGGATGTCACAATCACATCTCAATATATGAAGACCACTCTTGTGAAAAACCTTCCCAAAAACTTTTCTTTAACTATCTCTGATTTAAGAATTTGATGAAATACAAGGCTTCACTATCAATGTCATAAGCAACTTCAAATTGCACATACCTTTCTGAATCATATTAATGAGAGAGAACATATTGAATTATTATACCAATGATCACTTCTCAATGATCATTCATTTTGCAACCAAGAATGAGGATTATCCTACTTGACATGAAAGGAATGAACACAATCTTGTTGTTCCTGCACATCTTTTGTCAAATTTGATCATATCTGAAACCTACTGCAATCAACAAGAACTCTTGTTTCTTGATTTTATCATTCAAATTGGCCCATCAAAATTGCACAACCTTCACCATCAAGCTCTTCCTTCTCATGACTCTGTTTTTGCTTCCACACTTTTACAGGTGCTTTCTTTTTCCAAACCTTTTCAACCTTTTTCTTTTCCCAACCTTTCAAATTAGGTGATGCTCTCCTGCAACTGTGTGCTTTATGACCAAAAGATTTGTAATTATAACAAACTATGCTATAATCATAACCAAATGACTGATAGTACCCTTTTGTCATCTCCTGAGCAATTATGTTATGCTTCCATGCAGATTCATTCATTCTATTCATTTTGCAGTTCCTTTGAATATGTCCAACCTTATTGCACTTGTAACAAACAATATTGGTATTCCTTCTGCAATTAACTGATTTGTGTCTAAATTGATTACAAGTATAACAATAACCATCAAAAGAATAGTTATACCTGTACATGTATGCTTGTCTTATAGCAGCAGGTTTTATGAAATTCCTTCTTTGATTGTGCACAAATTCATCTCTGGTTTTCTGTTCTGTTTCATTCTTCCTTTCACTTTCTCTGGCAGCAACATGATGACTTGAATCAATTTTCCTTCTAGAAGTCTCTCTTGCTTTTGAACATTCTCCTTCTTCGAAATCAAGTCCAGTAGTGTCTTCATATAGTTTTTGTTTACCAAGCATCTTATGTAGCTTGCTTGTGCTTTCTTCAAACTCCTTATACTTCTTAGATAAAGCTTTGAGACCATCATACTCTTTTCTCAGATTGATAATATCACTTTCTAGTTTTAGATTCTCAATCCTTGCAACTTCAAGGTTAGATATTGAGACATCAGCTATCCTCTTAGCTTTTTCAATTTCTGATTTCAACCTGACAACCAGTTTATCTGATTCACTTGCTTGATTCTTCAAGTCTACAATCAGGTTTCTAGCATCTTCAAGATCTGTAAGAGCTTTATCTTTTAAATCTCTTTCTTGCTGCAACTGCATCATTAATTTATTGTTCTCCTTCTTATAATTCTTGAGCTCACTCAGAGCATATATGAGCTCTCCTTCCAAATCAATCTCACAATCTTGTTCAGTATAATCCTGATCATCATCACTATGATCATTATCACTTGTGATGCTAGCTTCTTCTGAATTTGATTGGTATTGAACATCAACTCCTTCATTTGAAAGTCTCTTTTCATTGCTACTTTCTTCACATACCAGAGTGTCCTCTTCTTTATCATTACCTTGGTAAATTCTTTTCAATCTCCTCCACATATCCTGAGCTATAACACAATCCATAACTTTACAAATAACATCATTAGATAGAGCAGACAATATAGCCTTCTTTGCAATATCATTACATTCAAGAGCTTCTTTGTTATTTGCAGAAATACTATTTTCAACTGACATTAAAACATCGTATCCTAAGGAGGATAAATACACTTGCATTCTAACATACCAAACTGAAAAATTTGAACCATCAAACTGAGGAACATCTGAAAAATTTTCTTCTAAGACAATATCAGATTCAACTTGGAGAACAACTTTATCAACTGACTTTTTATCAAATTCTAGATTTGATATGGATGATGTCTTTTTACCAGAATGAATCTTAACATTTCTTATGTTCTTATTTCTCCTGCACTTACCCATTGAACTCCACACACAGGACCTACCCAAGCTGATTAAGCTGTAGAAGGGAACCTGGCTCTGATACCAATTGTAGGAGTCAAGGACAACACTGAGAGGGGGGGTGAATCAGTGTTGTGTGAATTTTCAAATCTTTTTCAAACTTTAACTTGGAGAGCATAAGGAGAGAAAGTAATCATTGAATTGTCAAACACATATGCACATAACTTTGTCAAACACATATGAACATAACTGAGAATGATAAACAAAACTCATGAGTAAAACATACAACCATAGAAAGATGACCAATATGAATCAAGACACAAGAATTACTGGAGTGGAAAACCCTCTCTGGGTAGAAAAACCACTCATGAAGTGCCTCACTGGCTTAACTGAAAAACATGCCTCACTGGCAATACAAATTGTCTCACTGACAAATATTAAGGTCACACTGACCTATAAGCCTCACTGGCTAATACAATGCCTATTAACAAAACATCAATCTTTGTGTGCAAGACATGATTGCTGTTCAATCGGATTTGCACCATTGTATACAACCTTATACCTTCAGTTTGATTTTCAAATCAAGACCATTTTCTTTTTCTTACTTCTGCAAACAAGCTCCATATACAAATCTCTATAAACAATTTTCTCTGCAAATTAATCCTATATTCTGATCCATTCAACAACACTGCATATCAATCCTGTATTCTAATCCTCCATACAACAACACTGCATATCAATCCTCCATACAACAACACTGCATATCAATCCTGTATTCTAATATGCTTAACAACACTACTTTTCTCTGTATGTTTCATCTCTACCTTACTAGCCATTCAATCAATTTCACTTGATTATCATTGCAATTGCATATTGTATTTTTGATCACCTTGTCAGTCTCTGTACCTGTATTTGATCCCTGTCAGTTCATCATTGATCTGCACAATATCACTCACATCACCTTGTTAATCCACAAGACACTTTAATCAAAGCATCTGTAATGTCATTAAATAAAATCTGAATATCTTTCACAACCCATCACAATGCACTTTTCTGAAAAAACCTTTCATATTCTCTTCTCTATATTTAAAACAAAATATCTTCCCGTCAATTCTATGCATTAAAAAATCTTTTGATCTTCCTCTTCTCTGTACATGATCCTTCATATTCTTTTTTTAAAAAAATCACTGGATTGCTTAATTTTTCATGTCAAAAATGAATAGCCTTCTCAAATTGATTCACCTGCAAAAGATTTTTCATATTCCTCTGTATAAATATTTTCACCTTCTCATTTCAATCCCTGCATGATGTTTCATATTTTCCAAAATACAAAACCCTTGCAAATTTCTTCAAACAAATTTTTCATTATCCTCTTCAAATTCTTCTTCAAAAATAATCTCCTGCAAAATAAAAAATCTTTATCCAATCTGCAACAAAAATTAATTTCTCCTCAATCTGCCTTATTCTCAAAATAATCCTTTCAAAAACAATCTCCAATCTCCATAAAAAATCTCCCAAAAAAAAATTAGTCTTTAAAAAACTCTTCATAAAAAACTCTTCATAAAAATCTCCTTATTACAAAATCTCTTCACAAAAAATAATAAAAATCTCCTTATCAAATATACTCCTTAAAAAATTCTTCATAAAGATTTTTCTAAAAAAAAACTCCTTATTAAAAACTCCTTACATAAGGGACCGATCAAAAGGATTTAGAAGGAAATTACATAAGTTTTAAAAAGGAAACTAATTAAAGTTTCTAAACTCCTCTCAAAGTTTCAAGGTAGAAAAAATAGCTTTTTCTTAAAGCATCGGGCTTTCCTTCTTAGAGTTTTGGCTATGGTAATTCAAACACATTGAAAGTCATATTCCCGCTCACCTCATAAAGTATTTAATTTGTGTTTGCCACCCATTGCATTTTTCAAAAAAGAACCATTAATATCATAAACAATGTCCATCACATAGGAAACAACCGGTAAAGATGGTAAGAATTTCAAGGGGGCCGGTCCTCCAATGTTATTTATATCCTTCTGCAGGTCACTTAAGTGACAATTACTTGGAGAAGCAGGTTAGAATAAAACAATAGTGTAAATCATATGGTAGTCTCAATAGGGTTATATAAGAATTTTTATAAGATGACTAATTACCATTTAAGTCATATTTAAACCTTGGAGAATATGACCTCATTGAATATCTCTAAAATGACAATTTGCTGCCACTCTTTTGTCTTTTCAGTATACTCTTTGCAAATCCCAAATACCTTGACAACATATTGAAGTATAAATCAACTTGAAAGCAATGAGGTAAATTAAGAACTCCTAGAGCATTAACTTGATCATAATATGAACAAGGACCATCATCTGAATACATCATTGAATATTCTAAACCACCAAAACTGCCATAAAACCCTGATCTGAATGTGATCCTTCCTGTTCCTGATAATGAAACAAGACCAACTGTATACTATGTCACTGAATACAGAGATCAAATTACCAAGCCACTACTACTGCAAATCATGTCATCTGAGTTTTATATTCAACGAAAGGATATTTCATTGCAATCAACACAAGATGATGTACTCTTGCAACAACACACAAGATGATATACAAGATGATGTATTCCTGATATAGTGACCTTCAGATGTTAACTAAGATCAACCCAAAATCCTGCAAGACCTTTTTGACATCAATGACAACCTGACTCTATCATATAATGCCTAATCATGTTCCATGTGTTTTATTATTATTATTATTATTATTATTATTATTATTATTATTATTAATTAGCCAATCTATGGGTGAATATTAATTAGGCTTAGTAAGAAATATTCTTATGTAAATCTGAGACTAATGATGGTTACTATTCTGAGATATAGTATAATAGTGCCTAATATTCTGGTTCTATTCTAATATTGTTAAGATTGATTCTAGAAGGAAGTCATGGCTGTCGATCATTCTATGTACATCATTTATAAACCTTGAAAACTTTAGTACAAAGAATAGATGTGCATTAGAATTTGAATACTTCCTTGGATTCATAGGACTAATCAGTAAAGTGTAAGGTTGGGAAGTTCTTAATAAGAAAATGGTGATTTATCTCTTGCGAAACTTCTTGTGAGAGTTTATTGTTGAAATAGTATGTTCTTTTGGAAAAGAGCTTGTTGTTAGTAAACTTAAAATGTCTTGGAAACTAAAACATTTCTTGTCAAACACCCCTATTAGGTATTTTCTCATAGTTGCTTCTTTAGGTTTCTATCCCTGTTTCACCTGAGTGGGTGGTAATCGACGAAGAACTATTTGGAGAAACTGAACCCTAGAAAGGGTTGCGTACCCACTCAAACAGTTACATAAACATAGTTATAAATAGAACTACATATTTTGAGAGTGTGATCAAATTCTCTTGTGGCCTTGATCCTATGGATACAGGGTATGTAGGCAGTCTGGGCAATTGTTTTATAGGAAAAGAGGGAAGAGGGTAAATAGTTAGATCCTCCTTTCTCTACAAACATTCAAGGACATTCAACCGAGTTGAATCACAACTCTTGCAAGAGGATTTACCTACAGGTTGATGGTCACTTGTAACGATGTGGAAATTTAGTAATTGTCAATTAATGTATTAATTTAATGCTCAAGTATGCTCAAAACCCTAATTATGAAAAATCGTAAGCAAACTGATAAATTACAACAAATGCTCACAGACCAAGGTAGTAGACAGAGATTAATTACTAACCATTTTTCAAAGTTCAGGATGTGGAATAATCGGGGGCTTCGTGACTAGTGCCCTAACCCAATGCAACGTTTTCTTCAGGGGTTCTAGACTCCTTCCAACACTTATGATCACTATTTTGTCTATTTTTGTAAGGGCACCTAACCTTATTTGTTAATTGTGATGTTTCATTTCAAAATAATTATTGGATAATTTAATATCGTATAGAAAAGAAAATCATACATTCCTCTATATGTAGTGCCCCTCACCTTGCTTTCTATTGGACTGATGGTTCTTCTAGTAGGATTGGATATAATGACATTGGACTCTCTATTATTATGCTAACTCCGATCAACAATTCCATTGGCTAGGGCATGCTCAGACCTGCTAGTTCAGGTGGAGTCGATGCCCGGTACCTGCATCCTGCAGCAAACCTCCAGGTTAAGCATATATATACAAACATGAAGTCATGCACACAGTAAACAGAAATCGCAGCGTGGCAGGGTACTCGGACACGAGTAATGTGACACTGTTCTGTTTACCTAAATCCATCCACAATTAAGTATTCAGTTGTCTACAAGAAAATAGAATAATCTATTCAATATGATCTAGTCTAACAATTATTGTTAAAGCATCATAACCATGATTAACTATCACCTTAAACTCAGAAGTAACATTAATCCATTACACCAAATACGTCCATCAAACTGTGAAACATAAAATATTAGTAATCCAATATCACCAATCATCATCATAGCAATAGGTCCATAAACAACTCAGCATAATAACAGAGAATCCAATGTCATTATATCCAATCCTACTAGAAGAACCATCAGTCCAATAGAAAGCAAGGTGAGGGGCACTACATCCTCCCCCCCTAGGATCAGGCTTACTCCCGGAAGCCTGCAACAAATGTGAATGAGTTTGGACAGTTTTCACGATGCTATGCAAACATGGGAGCACAATCTGTGCATGTGATCTATTACCAGGGAATCTTGATATAATGATTTACACTTTTATAATCATGAAACCATGAAGAGCTTTAATCCATTGGTTTTTTTCTCCTTGCTATTGTTCGTGTGCGAGGATGTTGTATCGTGTGTATCAGCTGTCAGATTTTGCACCAGGTATGAAGTAAGTGATTTGTATTCATGTGCTTGTCTGTGTATCAGTTGATTTATAATGTTTGAATTCGAAAGGTGTTAAGTAACAGTGTAATGATGTACTCGTATGTGAGAAGAAATTGTAACTAGGTACTATATCCTAATGATTATTTGTTTGATGTAAATGTTATTGATTTAATGCATTAGGTTTAGAATGTTCTACTGATGTTAGTTAATGATGTATGTCAGATTATGTTGTTTGATTTGGTAAAGTAATGCTCCCATGATATCTTAGAGGACTAGTCGTTAGATCAAATGATGTATTTAGATGTGTTAATCATTACTTTGTCACTTTATTCATTTAAAAAAAAAATTATTCCGTTTTTGCAGAGCGTAGATGTATTGTTGTCTAAGGTGTTCTTGCGGGGCGTTACACTATATGTTGTCTTATTTACATTCTATTTGTGGGCAAAGAAATGGTTGTTTCTTGTCTTTAAGGAAAATATGTTATTTTAATCTATTTTTAAGAAAATGGGAGTCCTCACTTTCTTTTGGAAGACAAAAAGTTGTGTTCAATTTTAAAAAGATCAAGAAAGGTAAGTAAGTGGGGGGTTATAAAGATGAAAAACAGACATCGATGGAGAGGCATTCAGTAGAGAAACGATTTTCTCAATTCATGGTGTAGCACAAAAATAATTTTTTGAATTGGGTGACGAAGAAAGACAAGTTTGCAGAGATAAAATTTCAAAAAGGTCATCATGAGTCAAGATCAAAATCACCATTGGGAGCAAGGTACACTCACCTTTCTTTCTTATTTGTGTTTAGTGGATAGAGCATATACTGTATTTGTCTTTTTATTCGCCTAGCATTAGTGGGTAACTTTTGCATATGATCGTTCCAACAATAATATTTGGTAATTCTCATGCCACTAATCAAATCATAGATAAAACTAAAGAGTATCTTTAGCAGCTTACAGAACAGAGGACTTGCAAATTTCATGATAACACTATCGATGATTTGTTTTCTTATTTTTGTTGTGCACATGTTGGATCTTCTAGTATCAATGGTTAATTGTTTAGGTTCACGTAGCAGCATTTGATCTATTTGCATTTATTCCACTGCATGAGTAAATGTTTCACAAAGGGTCAAGGTAATGCTAGTTTCTAGTACCTGTTCAATAAATCCATTTTGTGCATAATCTACGAACATTGCATTCTATCTCCCTGAGGCATTCTATCAACAGTTTCACACGCCTTGTGCATGTTTTCACATTTTGCATACATGCGTATGAGAGCATTTCCAACTATTTTATTTGTTTATCAAAGGCCCTATCATGGCGTATACAAAGGTTATGGAATTTAGTATTTTTTCACCTGCCAATTGCATTTGCTCAAAAATCTCTAAAATCCCTTTTGTGCATACCCTGCAACCATTGTGTTTCATGAGATAACATCTCTTTGTTTCACTTAAAATAGAAACTAAGGAAATCTCTTCGAATAGGTGATTCATATGCCGCTTCCTTCTTGCAACTAAATCAATTTGCATGGATCTCCTGTGTCTAAGGGAGTGATCTGTCTTGTTTATGGGAAACTATGCCAATTTATTCTTACCTCTATGCATATGAAGATGCATGCACAAATTTGGCATTTTCTTAAAACCTTAAATTCTAGAGAATTTGATGCAGAGGTAGGAGGACCAAAACTATTCTCAATAACATTAATAAATCAAAGAACTAATCCAATTGCTTTGGTCAAATTGAAGAGAACCTTAATACAGACTTTTCATCCAATTTTCATGAAGATCCAATGGTAGGAGAGAAAGTTATGACTCTTTTCCTAAAACTACAAACCCTAGGCAGTGTTCAGACCTGCCCTCACCAAAAATACCATAACTTATTCAAATCTTAATGAAATTTGATACAACAAAAAGAAATAGAAAGTAGACTCAATACTCTTTCCAACCATATATGGCTTGCTCCTATATATGTCTGTACAAAATTGTACCAAATGCTGCAACAGGACTGTTATAGGAGAATTCTGAAAATTGCAGTCACTAAAACGATCATAACTTCTTCAATATTGCACGAAATTCGATGAGACAAAAAAGAAAGGGAGGGTGATTGAATATAATTTCATTTGAAATCAAAAAGAAATGTCCTCCTACCCTTACTGGGTCGTACCATGCAAGAAAACAGCAAATTTCTGAAGTATAATACAGAAAACATTGCTTTTTACCATTCCATTCTCAATCTTCATTCACCTCCAAGTTTTCAAAGGTATACAAGGCCTTTTTAAAGGTATTATAAATGACCTTTCAGTTTCCAACTACTTGGAATGAACCAAGAGCCAAATGACTCTTCACCTTCCCTCATTCTTCATCTTTTCTCCAACTTTACATTAACAACCTTTACATGGTTTGCAATATTTTGCATATTTGAACTTCCTAGTGACCTCTAATACATAACAATGACTTGATTAACCTTATACAATGATGAATCATTACAATATTGGATCATTTTAATCAAACTCCTATAGAAGTCAAGGTGCTCCTGCACCATACAACCAACCAACAAAGATTTCCAAGTCCCTTGGAAATGTATCTGCAACAAAAGTCTCTTTCCTCTGTCTTTATCTTCAATCTTCTCAGCTACAATCTTCCAATCTATAGAAATGGTGACCAACCAACCAACAAAAAAAACTACCATCTTCACAGAGCATCCTCAGGCTCCTTCTACTCCCATCAGTGGAGTACTCTTCGGGCTGCAACATCAAGTGCTTCTTTAGGTACCCATCTCTCTCACTGCTTCACAACAAACCAACTCACCAAACCATTCATCTCACCCAACAGCAGATCCTAGTGATGCACCTACCACTCTCTCCTCAGTGGTTTCTCTATGCATCCTTCTCCAGCCAAATCTCTATTGGAGAATGGTCATGACAGACCTCATCTTGTCTGCCCACACACAATCTCAGAAAACATCCTTCTTGCAGCTAGATGGAACAAGCACCTGCAACCAAACAACTGAGCAACACAAAATCCAAAAGGTGTAGATTGCCTCCCTCAGCGATCTATCTACACAATCAAGATCTTCTTGCTCTTCACCTGCCTTCTCAGTGACAGGAAAAAAAAAATATACACCACCCAAATCTTTCGCTAGCTCTGATACCAAAATAATGCAGAGGTAGGAGGACCAAAACTATTCTCAATAACATTAATAAATCAAAGAACTAATCCAATTGATTTGGTCAGATTGAAGAGAACCTTAATACAGACTTTTCATCCAATTTTCATGAAGATCCAATGGTAGGAGAGAAAGTTATGACTCTTTTCCCAAAACTACAAACCCTAGGCAGTGTTCAGACCTGCCCTCACCAAAAATACCATAACTTATTCAAATCTTAATGAAATTTGATGTAACAAAAAGAAATAGAAATTAGACTCAATACTCTTTCCAACCATATATGGCTTGCTCCTATATATGTCCGTACAAAATCGTACCAAATGCTGCAACAGGACTGTTATAGGAGAATTCTGAAAATTGCAGTCACTAAAACGATCATAACTTCTTCAATATTGCACGAAATTCGATGAGACAAAAAAAGAAAGGGAGGGTGATTGAATATAATTTCATTTGAAATCAAAAATAAATGTCCTCCTACCCTTACTGGGTCGTACCATGCAAGAAAACAACAAATTTCTGAAGTATAATACAGAAAACATTGCTTTTTACCATTCCATTCTCAATCTTCAATCACCTCCAAGTTTTCAAAGGTATACAAGGCCTTTTTAAAGGTATTACAAATGACCTTTCAGTTTCCAACTACTTGGAATGAACCAAGAGCCAAATGACTCTTCACCTTCCCTCATTCTTCATCTTTTTTCCAACTTTACATTAACAACCTTTACATGGTTTGCAATATTTTGCATATTTGAACTTCCTAGTGACCTCTAATACATAACAATGACTTGATTAACCTTATACAATGATGAATCATTACAATATTGGATCATTTTAATCAAACTCCTATAGAAGTCAAGGTGCTCCTGCACCATACAACCAACCAACAAAGATTTCCAAGTCCCTTGGAAATGTATCTGCAACAAAAGTCTCTTTCTTCTGTCTTTATCTTCAATCTTCTCAGCTACAATCTTCCAATCTATAGAAATGGTGACCAACCAACCAACAAAAAAAACTACCATCTTCACAGAGCATCTTCAGGCTCCTTCTACTCCCATCAGTGGAGTACTCTTCGGGCTCCAACATCAAGTGCTTCTTTAGGTACCCATCTCTCTCACTGCTTCACAACAAACCAACTCACCAAACCATTCATCTCACCCAACAGCAGATCCTGGTGATGCACCTACCACTCTCTCCTCAGTGGTTTCTCTATGCATCCTTCTCCAGCCAAATCTCTATTGGAGAATGGTCATGACAGACCTCATCTTGTTTGCCCACACACAATCTCAGAAAACATCCTTCTTGCAGCTAGATGGAACAAGCACCTGCAACCAAACAACTGAGCAACACAAAATCCATAAGGTGTAGATTGCCTCCCTCGGCGATCTATCTACACAATCAAAATCTTCTCGCTCTTCACCTGCCTTCTCAGTGATAGGAAAAAAAAAATATACACCACCCAAATCTTTCGCTAGCTCTGATACAAAAATAATGCAGAGGTAGGAGGACCAAAACTATTCTCAATAACATTAATAAATCAAAGAACTAATCCAATTGCTTTGGTCAGATTGAAGAGAACCTTAATACAGACTTTTCATCCAATTTTCATGAAGATCCAATGGTAGGAGAGAAAGTTATGACTCTTTTCCCAAAACTACAAACCCTAGGCAGTGTTCAGACCTGCCCTCACCAAAAATACCATAACTTATTCAAATCTTAATGAAATTTGATGCAACAAAAAGAAATAGAAAGTAGACTCAATACTCTTTCCAACCATATATGGCTTGCTCCTATATATGTCCGTACAAAATCGTACCAAATGCTGCAACAGGACTGTTATAGGAGAATTCTGAAAATTGCAGTCACTAAAACGATCATAACTTCTTCAATATTGCACGAAATTCGATGAGACAAAAAAAGAAAGGGAGGGTGATTGAATATAATTTCATTTGAAATCAAAAAGAAATGTCCTCCTACCCTTACTGGGCCGTACCATGCAAGAAAATAGCAAATTTCTGAAGTATGATACAGAAAACATTGCTTTTTACCATTCCATTCTCAATCTTCGATCACCTCCAAGTTTTCAAAGGTATACAAGGCCTTTTTAAAGGTATTACAAATGACCTTTCAGTTTCCAACTACTTGGAATGAATCAAGAGCCAAATGACTCTTCACCTTCCCTCATTCTTCATCTTTTTTCCAACTTTACATTAACAACCTTTACATGGTTTGCAATATTTTGCATATTTGAACTTCCTAGTGACCTCTAATACATAACAATGACTTGATTAACCTTATACAATGATGAATCATTACAATATTGGATCATTTTAATCAAACTCCTATAGAAGTCAAGGTGCTCCTGCACCAGAATTTCCCTATAGACTTTTAGTTAAACAACTTCTTTTAGAATAGATGGTAAGAAGGATTTGTTATCTATTCTATGCAGGCCGTGCCATAAGTAAATATGCATTTTTAGTAGTGTAATAAGTCATCCACGGTATAATTTATTGCTAGCTTAGTATATTTTTAGTTCCTGCCCTAGGCAGGATTATTTATACATCCATGTGATGCAATTTGTTTTTCTCATTTGATCAATCAATATTGATTATTAAATTTATTTCACAAACATATTATAGTTCACAATTAATTTTCTTATTTAAACAATTAATAAATGTTATTTATCTGTTTTTTTATTGGCTCATCTAATGAACAATGTGAAAAATAGAATTATTATTATTTAAATTTTATTACATTTTATTTGACCAATCACTATAAAGTATTAAATTCATTTCACTATAATTTTATTACAGTATCAAGTTGGTGCTGTTTTCTGCACAGAAGAATGCACGCTTCTTCTGGCACTACTTATTTTATCCATAAGCTCCGTCAATGGCGTCCGCCTTCTGAGCACAGCCCCCATAAACTTTGACATTTGTGCAGATGCAAAATCAAGTCAGATTTAAAAACCAGGCAAACCCTGCCAACGTCTTTCTCTTCTCGATCCATTAAGAAGAGAAAGAGGAAGAGTACTTAATTTGGATTTTTGTCAAAACTGTACATACAGATCTTTACCTTGAGCTCGGATACAGCAATGGATTTGCGTGCTTCAATTCACAGTCAAACAGATTTCTCACTTGGGTTTTCAAAGGAAACACGGGAATTTAGTGCAGACAAGAATGTTGTTTTTTCTCCGTTGAGCATATCCGTGGCATTGAGCTTGGCTGCAGGTGGAGCAAAGGACACAACACTGGACCAGTTTTGCACTTGTCTCAAGTTCAAAGAAGCCCATCAATTGCATGAAGTTTCTTCTCAGGTTATCAAGGTAGTTCTGCCAGATGGAAGTGCCAGTGGAGGTCCCTTTTTGTCCTTTGTAAATGGGGTATGGGTGGATCAGTCCATGAGCTTGAAGCCCAGTTACAGAGATCTTGTGAAGAACTAGTATAACACCGAAGCTAGCTCGGTAGATTTTATCATTAAGGTATGTAGTACCCTGGATCCTTATTTGTGTGCATTTTATTTCCTTGTGTGTATAGGACAACAAAGTGTTATAGCCCTCAGAATTTATTGATGTGGATCGCAGATTGAAGTATATTTAGTATAGGATATGTATTTTTGGATTCTCTAGGTCAATGAAAACAAATGTTGCAAGTAGCGGCCAGAGTGTAGAGATTTTGGTGGGTGTTTTGTCCATAATTTGGGTATTGTTGCAAATTGGGGTTTTCAAAAATGTGTGCTTGCCTTCACTCTCGTTGTTATTATTATCACATAAGGTTTACAAAAAGCACTTCAGTTGAATCAATGCCCAATTGGGCATAGTGCATGCCCTGTTGTTTAAAACACGGGTATAATTTGAGATTGCTGAACTTATAGTTTGCAACATTAGGTTTGTTCTTACTTTGAGTAGATGTAATCCATAGGGGTTCAGCATTCGCCTAGCATCCCACACATAGTGTGTAAGATCTGATAAGGAATTTCTCTGCAGCGAAATATTTGAACTTTCCAAGCCTAATAAGCTTGTGTTAGTTTTTGAGCCTAGTTTTTAGATTCAAGATTCATACCCATGATGGGGTTATGTAAAGCACATAGCCAATTAATGCTTAACCATCTCTATTTATGTGTGAATACAGAATGAATTTTTAACGGCTTGCTTAACCTGGATTAGATATATCATATATTTTTTAATTCGAGGTTTTCCGCATGTTATTATCCTCTAGACATAAACAGAACAATCACCATCCATAGGGCACAGTATCATAGAGTGTTGTTTCCTATTTTTGAAAGCTTTTGGTTTCAGTATTTCATCCTTGGAACAGAAGGGTTGACACAATTTGCCATTCCATCAATCTTCCAAAGTATGAAATATGCTTGGTTATATTGAAAGCAAATGACAAGTGCCTGATTTGTATTTGTCATTTTTTTTACTTTTATCAGGCAAACGAAGTTAGAGTGGAGGTGAATAAATGGGCGGAAGATGAGACCAAGGGCAAGATAAATGAGTTGCTTCTAGGCTTCCAGCTAATTCTATAGATAACTCTACCAGGCTGGTTTTGGCAAATGCCTTGTATTTCAAGGGTTCATGGCAGAAGCAATTTGATTCCTCAGCTACAAAGGAAGGCACTTTTAATTTGTTGAGTGGGGACAGCGTGTAAGTACCAATGATGACTACTACAAAGAAACAATTTATTAAAATGGTTGGTGACTGCAAAATTCTACGCCTTCCCTATGTTCAGGGACAGGACAAGCGGTCCTTCTCTATGTACTTCATCTTGCCTGATGACATCAAAGGTCTGCCTGAACTGTTGAAAAAAGTTGATCTTAATTTTCTTGATAATCATCAATCGCAAGGATTTGAAGTGAAGGTAGGCGCTTTTCAGCTACCTCGCTTCAAGATATCTTTTAATGTTGAGGCAACTGAAATCTTAAAAAAGATGGAGTTGGATTTGCCATTTTCTAACAAGGCAAATTTCACAGAAATGGTGGAACCACCTATAGCCAGCTCTCTTAGCATTTCAAATGTTTTTCACAAGTCATCTGTGGAGGTTAATGAAGAGGGCACTGAAGCAGCAGCTGCAACTGCAGCCACTATTCTCCTCAGGAGCATACCAATGGACCCTGTTGACGACTTTATTGCATATCATCCTTTCATGTTTGTGATCAAAGAAGAGCTAACTGGAGTTATCCTGTTTGTTGGACACATAGTGAATCCTTTGAACAGCTAAACTCAATAGAGCTTTGCGAAGCTGTAATTTTTGTGAACAGATTACAGAAGACAAAATACAAAATTAAGTAGGAATTATGGTAATACTCAGCTATTGAGAAATAGCCATGATCAAAGTTATTTTATTGACTGGATTCTAATCCCATAACTAATGGTCAGTGTGTGTATCTGCTACATTTTGTGGCTCGTAGTAAGCCTAATAGATCTTATTTTGTTTATTGCTTCAAGTACAAACCATTGTGTTTGTCGATGCTTCGGATCTCATCTCTTTTACAACAATAGTAGTAGAAAGGATAGTATTAACTATTAAGTTTTTTAAGAGGACTCTGGAATTTATTACACTCTCACACTCACATACAAAAAAGATGTATGTGCATTCCCTGTGCATTTGCATATGTATGAAATCACATCGAACGTTATGACTTTGAATTCGATGTTCTTTTTTATTTTCATTTGTGAAACTCATTACATTTGGGAAATATTTTATGGTGGTGTGCATTATGGCACATCTAATAGTTTTTTTTGACACTTGAATTTCTGGTTTCAACATAGTAAATGTAATCTCTTGAAGAAAATTGTAAATGATTGTCCCAATTGTTTCTATGACTTGAATTTTGTACTTGGATATGTTTAGTTGCTTAGTTACTGCATACATCAAAATCTAGTGATGAACTGTATAACTACCCACCTTTGCCCCTTTGCCTTGGTCCCAATTTCCATCCCTTAGGCTCAAATTTACGAAATCCGCATAATCTCTAAGAATATTAAACAAATGTGATCTTGTAAAAAGAATATTTCATGGAAAATGGATCTTGATCCAGAACGACTGTTAACTGCAGTAAAATGGTTGGGACTATGCTTCCATGGCTGGGACCAGTGACTTAAATATTATTGATCACATGTTCCAATCACAGTAGGGACCTCGATAAATATATGACATCAAGCAAACAATTTATTACAGTAAAAGAAAATCGAGTAGTTGCATTGGCATGACTGAAATACAGCAGACCCAGTTGCAGGGATGTAAGAAAAAAGATCAGTTCTTCTTGTGTGTATTGCCATGGACAGCAGCATGTAGATACTCTTTCTTCCCCCGCTTCAATGGAGAGAGGAGGCTAAAAACAGCAAAGAGCAGAGCATAAACGGCATCCAACAAGTTCGGGGTGGCTTGTGAGCCATGGCCCTGTTGAATACTTTCATGTAATAATGCAACCCAATACAGACTACCCCAATTAACTGTATCCCAGCCCCCAATTTGTTCACAAAGGAACCCATTGAAGACGCACCCGCCACATTACAGGTGTGCAGAGACAAATTCAGAGCATATCCCAAACCCTAAAGCAGCTGCAAGTATATGTAGCCGTCGGGAGAATTTACAGTGCTTTTCAAGTCTAGGATTTTGCTTACCTTGGACTTTGCCAGGGGTCTAGCTTGTTCCTGTAATTTGATATTTGTGGCATTTTGTGCTTTAGTGCCTTCGGAATCCGTCAGGGTTTCAACTTCAGGTTCAGATTCCTTCAGTTCCCTGTCTGTTGAATTCGTAATCCCTTCTATTCTAGTGTCTTGGATTTCTGTTGATGTTTTCAGTGTTTCAACTTCATGGTCTTCAATCTTCTGCATTCCATTTTCTGTTTTATTATCCACTGAATTTATTTGCATTTCACCTTCATTGCTTTTAGTTGTCTGCATTCCAATTTCTGTTTTGTTATCCACTGAATTTATTTGCATTTCACCTTCATTGCTTTTAGTTTTCTGCATTCCAATTTCTGTTTTATTATCCACTGAATTTATTTGCATTTCACCTTCATTTCACCTGCATTTATTTTAATATTATTTAATATTTAGTTAACTATAGTATATACATATAATATTAATATGTAATATTAACTTAATACTTTGTTTAAATTCTTTTTTCATAATATACTAAAACAATCGATTGGCACCACTGTGTAAATGTCATATGGATATGCATGTCAGTGGTTTTCCAGAAGTATAATCTGGAGGACATTATTTTTTGCATTAGCTTGTTCAGGTATTACAAGGATCAACAAATTAAAATCAATCTTTACATTAAGCAATTACAATGTCATTCATTTTATTTAACATTACAATGGTAGGAACCTGAAGCAATGCGTCTCTTGTTATATTAATCTCACTTGTAACTAGTATAGTTTCTATAACTCTACAGTAGGAAAGATTAAAATAAATGAATGTAGAATGATCGAAGTGGTTATAGTCATAAATTAAAGTAGTAAGCTTATAAAGATATATGTATGCCGAATTTTATATAAGTCTAAAGGATATGTAGTTTGGTCTTGTCTTTAGTGAGAGCGCATTGCCTCATTCTAAGTTGACACTTATTTTTCGGATTC
Source organism: Cunninghamia lanceolata (assembly GCA_027924645.1). Taxonomy (NCBI): domain Eukaryota; kingdom Viridiplantae; phylum Streptophyta; class Pinopsida; order Cupressales; family Cupressaceae; genus Cunninghamia; species Cunninghamia lanceolata. The sequence goes on along the minus strand of BSBN01000953.1, from coordinate 62,052 downwards.
TATATTCAAACATATAAGACTGTTAAAATTGATCAATGCATATTATTCTCACTAAGTCGTAGTTTTTATACCTATGTTCGCTTTTAAAGGTCGATGTACCCTGTTTACCTATGGGGCCACAATATTGTTTTTCTTTTAGGGTTGATTCGTATTAAGTTTAGGTAGAATCATATTTGTATTTACTTCTATGTGATTATTCTTTGAGAACTTGTCTCTCTTTTGAAAAAAGAGAAGAATTTGTTTAATACTCTAAGGACATCATAATAATCTTTGGATAAATTAATGTTTAGTTCTTGAGGGATAGGTATTTAATGTGTCTTCTATTATATATATAGTTAATAGTGGGATAGGTTAAATTAGGTGGAGAAATCCTTAATGAATGATTGTCTCTCTATTTTCTTTTTACTTAGTCAAGGTAAATAGGTGTGTCTCGTTTATGGAAAAGTAGTTTTGAGAAATAATATTAGATATTGATTCATAAGCTATCTAAAGCTTCTTGTAGAGGAAAATGGTTAAATTGTTTGGCATAGTTGTAACCTTCTTTTAGTAACCCCTTGGGCTCATCGCATTTAATATAATTAGTGCTTTCTCATGCTCTCTTGTTAATAAAATGATTCCAATGATTGAATTAGGTGATAGTTTATGTTGTCCAAGTATTTTATACAGATTCTATTGCTTTTGAAATGATGGATTACTTTTGATTAGAAATCAAAATAATGTTTTATTGCTTGAGTAACTTCTTATAATATTTTTGGAGACTATATCCTTTAGTGTTTTGAAAATTCAAAATGTTATAATCATTTAGTATGAAAAATTCTTACTCATTAGAATAACTTAAGTCTGGATCATACGTAATCTATTTTATTGAATAATTAGTGATGTTCTTTGGAGATAGATTAAAAGTTAGAAAATATTTAAGCAATTTCCTTTAGATGATGTAATTTGTCTTAGACCTTTTTTTATTTTTATTCTATTATGTCAAAGTATTAGTTAGATAAGTTCCATGGAGGGAATAATAGATTTGTGTTAATCAATTTGTGATACACTATGCCTAGCAAGGAGGAACCATGGAATTGTGATTAGGACTTTATGCTTTTCACCTAAGACATAAACAATGCGGTTAGAAAACTTGTAGGAATTTGTTCAATACCTTTAAAAGTTATAAATTTAGGATCATCTTTTAGATTTAATTTATAATTATGGCCAAAATATGACTCTAGGATACTTGTTGTAATTATGGTCAACCTATTTATTCGTGGTCTCAACTTGAGATATTTTCTCTAATTCGATTTAATGAGAGGTAATAGTCATCTTGTTAAGAATGAGTAGAGTTAAGTATTAATGTATTTTAGTATTATGTTACTTATGTTTCAATCAATATATTAGTATGTTTATGATCTTGACAAAGAATCGAAAGTGTATCTTTAGCCTTCATCTAAGCTTTAAATTTAATGTTAATAGAAGAGCAAGGCTTATTATATTCTTTAAGTTAGTTTGCATAGAGAATTACAATTCGTAAACCATTTATTCATCTTATTCTGTGTGAACTAAGGATATATGTGTAGAGAGTTAATGATATTTTCTTAAATATATGCTTGGCACATAATATTATGATGTTTTGGTATTCTTATTAAGTAACTCTTTTATTTTGGAACCTTCTTATTGAACTTTTGTCAAGTTTAGATATTCTGTCATATATTCTTGGATTGAACTACCTAGAAAACCAAACTCAACATAGTATATGTAAAGAATGAAATGTCTTTCTAATCTTTTCTTACTTGCACGTTAGTTAAAAATAGTAGAAAATTGTATACTAGTCTAGAAAAGATCAATAATGATTATAAGCATATTGTGAGGTAGGTAAACCTTAATCTTATATTATCTTCAAGGATGGATTGAAATGTGAATGTGCATCTAAGATGGAGAAGATGTCATAAACACGTGAATAACATTTTTTAAAGTGTTGAATTTTATGATATTATCTTATGGTTTGCAAGTTTATTCACAAACTACGAAGTCTCTACGCTATGCATACGTAGGCAAGGCCATCATGAGCCCCTGAGACATTAGGTCAGCCCCTTAGGGCCTTAGTCTCATTATCTTGTACTTTGATATATATATATATATATATATATATATATATATATATATATATATATATATATATATATATATATATATATATATATATATATATATATATATATATATATATACTTTCTATGCAAAACTAATGTTTACATTTAGTTTGCGGATCTAGGTCTATTAATCATGTAGGATACTGAAGCTAAGGAAGTATTTTTCCATTTTGCGAGTGGATGATCATATAACACTTATTCTAATGAATTGTAATTGCATAGGAAATGTTTATATCTTAAATTTTCATTGTCGACAAATGTTACTATACTTATGTTTAATTTTGAAGTTTATTAATTTAACATAAGAAAATTTCCTCCTATAATCGTATTATATTTTCATTATTTATGACTAATTTAGTTATTTATTGTTATTTACTGATATTTCCTTGGGTAGGCATTACAGTTTCTACCTTTGAAGATGCGGAGATCACTATGACTAGCACCCTAGCCCAAGGCAAGATGTTCTTCAAGATGTCGGGACTTCTTTTGATATTGAATATTACTGTCACAGAGATTTCTGTACCTGCAACCTCGGAGGGCTTTACAACTAGCACCCTAACCCTGATAGTGCACCAAACTACTTTTTTCTGCCGAATCTGAAATCCTTATCTTCTGCAACCTTCCTCTCCAACTCCATTCTACGAAATTTGATACTTGTAACCTGCAATCACAAGGAGTGTGATTGGGGGTTGTGGTGTTTAGGATCTTGCCTCAGTCAAGCCCTAGAATGGCATTCAAGCCTTCCAACACTATTTTTTGATAGAGTCGGTATCCCTATGGGATAGAGGCAAAAACAAATTGATAAATGATTCAAACACAAATAGATATCACCTCAGAGGTGTAGCTCGCATGTAGATGAAAATCTTTCAACACATAAGAAGATGAAGTTGAATCTGCAATCACAAACACAACAACAATATTCTACTCTGTAACAATGAATATCTTGAATGCTCCAAAATCATAAGTTCGCCAAAAGTTCATAATCATCTTCTAGTTTGCAAATGAATCCCTAAATATGCTTATATATGCATTCCTGCTTTAATTTCGTAATTCAAAATTAAGATGTCAGCAACGGAACCTTCTAACGGTCACATAACCGACATTCAAATTTGGGACTTGCCTAAAATAGGGTAGGACTAGGGCGCGAGCACCCAAGCCCTCAAGTCATATTTTAGGGTAGGGTCAAATGCCACAATGTCCCTCAAGCCCCATTTGACATGGGTTTTACGCCATTTTGTCTCGGGAGTTAAAATGAACATGCAAGATGCAAAACAAGGGACCCAGGAGCTAAACTTAGGAGGTAGAAGTCCTAGGGGGACATTTTACGACATAACAACAATGAAGGATGTTCCCAGTACTTGGGACCTGAGAATATAGTTTTAGAATGTAGTTAGGTCCTTACATCTTCTTGGCATAAATATGTATAGATCTCTTCATCATGACATTCTTTACCATAAGTAGGATGGAGTCAATTAAATAGTGCTTCCTGCATTCCCACATTCATCTTTCATATATATGCATGGACAAGTAATATAGGCCCACACGGATGTAAGTAATAATTCTTTCCCACATTATGGCCACCACATCTTGGATTCAATCTTGTATGTTATCTAACTAATTTTAAATGATATTCAAGTCACATCAAACTATGTTTGAGCACCTATTTATGCTAGCATTAAATGTAAGTATATATCTAGACATGAGGAAAATGATACATTAGAAATTTACATGTTTAATATTATAGTGATTTGAGAGTAAATAGAAAAGTGTTATACATTTGAGATCATATTTAATATTATATTTAATAGAGAATGATAAAATATTTAAATGTTAAAACTTACATTTTTTGAAAATGAGAACTTTACATATATATCCATCTCTTAAATATATTCTAAAATATTCTCTTTTATATGATATGTGTAGGGGCTCAACATACAAATACTAGAGTAGAAGTCAAGCCTAATTTCGATACTGGAGCAGAGAAGGTTGAAGCACACATAGTTGATGTCAAGGAGGAGGCCCAAGCACAAACAATTGATTTCAGAGAGGAGGCCCATCCACACTTTGATGTTGGAGAGGGGTCAAGATCGCTTCCTTCTACAAATATGCATATGAATCTAGTTAAAGAGGTGAAGAGAAAAATTTCTTACAAAAATATAGATCACTTATTTGAAATGGATATAGAGAAACTGGAATTTTACGTTGAACAACCTAGTCAATTTTCTAAGAAGTCATTGAATAGAATTTCAAAGGAAATACTTGAGAAGCATTTCAAACATCGTGATACACTTGGTCAAGCCCAACTATTATCAAGTATATTTATTCATGATGAGATAAAAGAACCATTACAATTGTTGGGTGTAGATTGCATAAAAAAGAGGAAAAGACGCCTACCAAAAGATATTGTTGAAAATGTTAAAAAAACATTTGGGTTCCATTGGCAAAAAATCTTGATCACTAGATAAGAGAATTTCAAGAATAGTGATGTTGACATCTATTGTAGGTCCGCAAATGCCAAGAAAGTGTTAGATCTCTTCACTTTCAAGTGAAACTGGCATAAGTAGAAAGACACTAACAAGATATGTGAAAAGGAGAAAGGTTTTGGATGATACTATTGCAGAAGGCAATTGGGCAATGATGTGTAGGGGTCCTCATTCTGACAAGATTCAAGACAGTGTTAGGAAGTTAATTTCAAGTTTTTGGCATGATCATACCCGTCCGTCATCAAAGAGTAGAGATGTTCTCAAACACAAGGTTGGGCCAAATAGTTATGAACTGCATACAAAAAATTAGTTAGACATAGCACAACATGAGATGTATGTGAAGTTTTGTGATGTAAATCCTCATATAAAGATTGGGAAAACAATGTTTAAAATGTTAAGGCCACATTATGTGAACGCAAACAAAGTTTTTGAAACTTGTTGTTGTCATTATCATATTGAATTTGATCTTTACCATCAGGTGCTTCAAAAGATCAAAGAAGAAAGTGATGGTGTTCAAAATGCACCACCTAAATGGGTAAGTTTGTTCATAACATCCATCTAATGTGATAAATCTGATAATGATGTAGATAGTCCAATGAAATGCATAAAAGGACTTTGTGGAACATGTGGAAATTTGGCTAAAATGCCTTAGAGTATTGAAGATACTGACATGACAAAGATGATAAATTGCAAGAGTTACAAGTACATAAAGTTTGAAACAAAATTTGGGAAAGAATCCACAAGGTTAGATTATGTAGAAGAGTAGGTACCTATTGGAACATTTATGGAAAAATTATGTAAATTGATACAACCGTACATACATCATGCATTTTTTGCTAAATGGCAATAAAAATAGTTTCATTTGTTAAGAGATACTTTCCCACCTGGAATGGTTTTATCAGTATTCAACTTTGTAGAAAATTACTCTTTTACCCATTAAAGGGAGATTCAAACACTTTATTACTATTTGGAGTAGGTCACTATTATGGTGCATGTGTGTTATCAACATGCACAATTGGATTTGGATAGTGTTGACAATACATAGCAACAACAAGTCATTAAGAAATAAAATCACTTTTATATTAGTGATGATAAAGAACATGACACACATTTTGTAGAACATTGCTTTAAGAAATTTTTTGAAGATTTGGCAAGAAGGGGTGTGAAAATTGAAAAGAATTTTGCATGGTCAGATGGGTGTGTGTCACAATTCAAAACATCAAGGTCATTTTATGCACTTAGTACATATCATCAACATGACAATAGACTACATGTTTGGAGTTTATTTGAGAGTGGACATGGAAAGGGTGAACATGATGGCGCAGGAGCTTGCATCAAACACACTCTAAGACAACATCAAATGAATTATGAGGGATATCATATAAATGATGCACATGATGTTGTTGAATGGTGTAAGAAACACTTTGCAAGTGAGGTCGACACATCTTCAGGGAGGAACCCACATCCAAATAGAGTGTTCTGGGAGATATTAGGTATGTATTGTTTGAAAAAAAATTGACTTGTTTAATATTTACTTAAATATTTATTTTATTTCATGTTGTGATTATAGTTTTATAATTCTGGACAAAATTATAATTGTAAATCATGTATGATATATATATATATATATATATATATATATACATATACATATACATATACATATACATATACATATACATATATACACATACATATACATATACATAAACATATAATTTGTAGGTGTGGATAGAAGAACAATGCATGGATGCAAGTGGGTGGAGAAAATAGTATCTTTGCATTGTGTCATGAGTACATATATATAGGCACACATGGACATTGTGCACTAGGGATTACTCTTGTTTTTGTTATGACTACATTTTGGGAAATTATGAGAATTGCAACAACCAACAACATGGATATGTCAGTGAATATAATTTGGTGCCACTAGTTGTTACTGACACATACGATGAAGATGAAGATGAAATCTTTGAAGATATTACTTTGATTTCAATTGATTATGACCATATTTCAAGATTGATTAAAAAAGATATATATGTATTGCAAAGTTTGTAGTTTAATTTTTTAAATTTTAATATGTTGATAAAATTTTAATTGTAATTTGGTTATTAAATATTAGAATTCATGATAGGTTCCAATTTTTTTACATTTCATTATGGTGCAAGAGATAATTTTCCATTCATATTAGAGGCTAGAAACATAGAAGGTATTAATTGTTATTTATTATGTTGCATAGAAGAGAGGATGAAGTTAACAAAACTAGAAACAAGCGATGGAATATTGTTTCCCACAAGTTCAGTTGTAGTGCAAGGGACATATCTCAAACAAGTCAAAATTGTTCAAAATGGGATTCATTTTATTGATTATCAACCTGACAACATGGTGTATCAGTATATCCACCAAGTAATTGCTACCAACCTATCTCTTCATCAAGTTCCATGTGCACGTGGACATCATAAGTGGATAATAGAGAGAGATGACCATTAGAGAATATTACATGTTATTGAAGAATGAGTTGAACTAATCAATGTGGTATGAAAAATGTGGACAATAACTTACACTTCATTTCAGGTATTCAATAGATGTACTAGTGTTTTAATTTATGCTTCAATACTTCTTTCCTTTCATTTTAATTTCAATGCTTCTTAACATATTTTATCTAATCAAATGATCTATAGGTTCTAACTTTTTATTTACATTTCATCATGGTAGTAGGTTTTTTTAATCATGTAGTTGAAAGGCTTTCAATTTATTGTTTCATGTTGCACATGTATGATCTTTACACTATAGATTCTTTAACTTAGGTGTCTTAGTTGTAGTCTTTAACTTAGGTGTCTTAGAATTATATATATAGAATTGGTGTCTTAGGTATATAATAGGTATCTTACATATACATATTAGGTCTAGACTTAGAGAATATAGTATAAAATCTAGGTGTCTTAGGTTTACTATGTCTACTAGAAAATCTACATATGTCTTAGGTCTAGAGACTAGAGAATAAGGTATAAAATCTACATGTGTCTAGACTAGAATAAGGTATATAATTTAGGTGTCTTAGGTAGAATATAATAGGTGTCTAGGTGTCTTAGGTAGAACTATAATAGGTGTCTAGGTGTCTTAGGTCTAGACTACAATAAGGTATAAAGTCTAGGTATCTTAGGTCTAATATAATAGGTGTTTAGGTGTCTTAGGTAGAACTATAATAGGTGTATAAGTATCTTAGGTCTAGACTACAATAAGGTACAAAGTCTAGGTGTCTTAGGTCTACTATGTCAACTAAGTCTAGACTAGAATAAGGTATAATTTAATCTAGGTGTCTTAGGTCTACTATGTCAACTAGGTCTAGACTAGAATAAGGTATAATTTAATCTAGGTGTCTTAGGTCTACTATAATAGGTGTCTAGGTGTCTTAGGTCTAGACTACAATAAGGTATAAAGTCTATGTGTATTAGGTCTACTATATCAACTAGGTCTAGAATAGAATAAGGTATAATTTAATCTATGTGTCTTAAATCTACTACAATAGGTGTCTAGGTGTCTTAGGTCTAGACTTCAATAAGGTATAAAGTCTAGGTGTCTTAGGTCTACTATGTCAACTAGGTCTAGACTAAAATAAGGTATAAAATCTAGGTGTCTTAGGTCTACTATAATAGGTGTCTAGGTGTCTTAGGTAGAACTATAATAGGTTTCTAGGCATGTCTTAGGTCTAGACTATAAAAAGGTATAAAGTCTAGGTGTCTTAGGTCTACTATTTGAGCTAGGTCTAGACTACAATAAGGTATAAAATCCAGGTGTCTTAGGTCTACTACGTCTATAAAATCTAGGTATAGATACAATAGGTGTCTTATGTCTACTAGAATAGGTGTCTTAGGTATTAGGTGAGGCCATATGAGCTTCAACCTTCACATGGTTGGCCTTGTCAGTACAAAATAAGTATTTCTTGAAGCTAAGGGAAGCACTTTTTCTTGTAGAGAAGTTATGAAAAACCAATTAATACATTGATTAAGTTGTTATTATTTGGTCTCAATGAAATTGTACAAAATGCTAATTTTATTATTTTTTTTTATAAATTATAATTTTTAGTTTTTTCAAAATTTTAGCAAATCTCAAAAATTTTAGTAGATATAGAAACAAGTATTCTTCATCAAATATAGCAATTTAGAGTAGGTATTTCTCTATTTTTATTTTGATATTTAGGGTAGGTATTTCTCTATTTTTCTATAAAGGCTACAATGTCAAAAAAAAATGAGAAGTACTCCTAAGGACATGTCAAGAACACATTAAGAAAACAAAAAATAAACCTAGTTAGCATTGAGATAACCAAAAAATTATTAGTAATTATGCAAGTATGATAGTCTTTATAAATATCCAACCTATTCCATCTAATGTAATAGATTAAATAAATTGATTAAACATGGTTAGACCTCACATATCTAATCAATAAAATTTCCCTAAAGGTTTAACTCAATTATAACCTCCCAATGACTCATGCAAATCCAAAAACAACATAGACTACTAGAATAACTTATCTTTGAACAAATAAATATTTATAAGATTTAGTGGGTGATCAATTGGCTTCATAACCAATTAGTTATTCATTAGCTCAACAAAGTCAATATTATCAAAATGACCAAATATAATTTAGTGTATATTCCCCCTAGTGAATTGAAATGTATCTAGGAATCTAGTCAATCTAGCTAGACATGTTCATCTTATCTACAACATTAATTTAAATGAAAACATTAGTTAAAGATAAAATAATTAGTGATCCACAAATGATCCAAATTACCTCTTACATGTATGTTTAGAAAAATCTTTTTTTTATGAACTACTTCTAACAATCTTGACTTATTCCCTCTTCTGAACTGGAGATAATTTCATTCCAATTTATAAGTTGGACTAATTTGTCTGCATAATTCTAAATAATTTAGATTCATTCTCCACAATCTAGACATGGAATCACTCATGTATATGTAAAATATTTTGGATTAATATTATACATTTTGAATTATTTGGTTAATTCTTCACAAATTAAGCTTATTCCTACAAAATGGGTGGGTTGTAATGAATAATTTGAATAATTTGGACTTATTATGCATGCAATATGGACTTGGAATAGAACTCCTAGATGTGAATTATTTTTCAAATTAATATTTTAGATAAATGAACTTATTATAGTGTGTCATAAATAAAACTCTGAAACATAAATGTCTATACATGTGAAATTTATAAACAAAAACATAAACACAAATATATGATGTCAAATATCAACATAAACATAAGTTCACAAATCTCCATCATATCTAGAACATAAATGTCTATCTCTGAAACATAAGCATAAACACAAATATCCATGTGATATCTCAAACATAAACATGTCTATCTCTGAAACATAAACATAAACATAAATATCCATGTGATATCTCAAACATAATTGTCTCTCTAAAACATAAACATAAATAGAAATGTCCATGAAATCTGAAACATAAAAGTCCATCTTTGAAACACGTAAACTAGGTAGTTTGGTCACCAATTCAACTCCTAGTCAAGCAACCCTCTGAGTGTGAGTCTTGCTCTAATAAATGCATTGAGCCCTATGTAAAAGTGTAATTAAATTATAATATATATACACATGAACTTCCTACATATATATACATACATACATACATACATGAAAATTAACTCACCTGTCCACTAACATGGTCAAGTGAAGCATGCGTACACACTTTACCCTCAAACTAGGAGTAACATCTACTACCTCCAGCTACACATGTGCATGTAAAAATAAAATTAATTTCAAATATAATTTATAAATATGTTAGGACTACAAACATATGTTTTAAATTTTATAGTATAAACATTTAACTTAAAAACTAAAAAATTATATATATGCCTATGTCGTACCAAGATCTTGAATGTTAGGTGCATCTCCTGCAATGATGGAATCTACCAAATTCTCTGTAGTTCTATCCTCAAATAGTCGTAGAAATGATATGTGTAGTGGATTCTGAAACCAAGATGACATCGACCCTAAAGACAATATCTCCATAAAACCTAGACCTCTCATAGTCTAGTCAAGTGAATTAGTAGATGTTTGAGCACATTTAGTGGAAAAATGATAGTAGGTGGTTGTGCATGTGCAATGGAAGAATCATCAATATCATGTGGCTCAGACACCCCACCAAAGGATCTAATTATATGATCTGCATCTGAATGTTGTGAGTGAGCTATAGGACTCTCTAAATCTCCATGGATGTGACCCACACATGAACTAACATCTACCAAAGAGATCGCTAGTTGTGATGAAATCACCTAGTATGCTCTCATCAAGTACTAAAAAAAAAAACTTGCTCCCCTCTAAATTTGGCCATCACATGTAATGCGGTCTATATCATCTAGAGATGGGATGTCTGCAATGTGATAGGGATCTGACTGAACAAGTGACCTGCATAAATGCCTCATCAAGTACCGCCCCATGCAATCTATAGATATCCTCTAAGTCTACACAACAATCTCAGCAATACTATCAATTGCTTCCCATTGGGAAGAAATGAAAACCTAATCACCAGTAGGGCTCAGAGATGGAGAGATAGAAAGCATCCTCTCACCAACCAAGGTCCTATAAGCAAGAGGCTCTTGATCTGCACGATAGTATGCATCCATGTCGTATACCCTACCATGCCCCAAATGAGGAGGTAAATCTAAATAATTGACCTTGAGGCCTAAATGAACCTCATCATATAACTTCTATGCAAAATATAATAGAATTTAGTTGTTATTTGGATAACTACAATGGGTAACAAGAAATCGAGGGTAGATCAATGGTGTAATCCTAGGACATGCGCACCTAGTCACCTGATATGCCCTCACAGTAGTTTTGGGGCATACTGTGTAAAACATTCTCTTTTGATATTTTCTTTTGGCACTCATAGCTAGAATGTGCTCAAAGGAACATCACTAGAAACCTATTCCCGCATTTGGGAAAGAATGGTTGCTAAAGTCTCACCAGATTATGTATGGACATCCCCTAATGAACATCTAATCTGAACTAAACTCTCTAAAATCATCTCACAATTGGTTCTATACACCCCTGTGGTCGAAGGGTCATCTAAAATCCATCTCAATCTATCAATCTCTCTATCCGTGTGTACCAAAATCCCATCCATATCAGTGTTGTACAAAAATAAATTAAGTTCTAATTTAAGTTTGCATGGGTCATGCACATATATTCATGATGTTAGGGTAAGGACAAACATGTACATGAGTATGAATAACCTAGGGTCTAGTAAATTATGAAAGTACTCTTCAAAATACTTTATGGACAAATGTAATTAATATTGACATGGGATGGAAATATTTTTATAATTTGGTACTAGAAATACTTTTTATAACATCATTTTCCTCACCTATCATTTAGAATCCATAATGAACTTTTGGAAATTAGAAGCAAAGGCTAAAGTTAAGACAAAGACAAGAGATTCTAATTCTCAGAACAAGCTCCAATCTAAGCCCTCTAGATAGAAATCCAAACTAGGAAATAGCTCTCAATGCTATCCATAGAAGAAGTAGAAATCATAAATTGATCAAATTAAGTAGTAAAAGATTGACATGCTTGCATGGGAAAGCATAAACAATTAAGTCCTTGTACATAGCACAAATTGTTCTTATGTAGATAATTTAACTAGATTGCACTCTTTCTTAAATAAAGTTTACATAATTATTTACACTTGTGATGATTTTCTTAATTTCTTGTGCATCTCTTTAAACAATAGAATAATGGTGGTTCACTAAGTCTTTTTATTATTGGTATAGCTCTTGGGATTTCATGTTCATTTTATAAAACTCAACCTAAATATTATATGCTAATGGATTTAATGTTTCTTTGTACTCTACACTTTTGGCCTCAATAAGGATCTACAAATCATCCATTTGAGTAATAAGTGATCTCACCTCTTTTGGAGTCAAATTGAATCTTAGTTGAACTTCTACTCAAGAGTATAAAGGTTTTTTTAGGGTTATATTGTAGATGTCACATATTTATTCATCTAGAGACCAATTTATAGTTAACATAATCTCCCACTTTAAGATCTTAGATTTTAGGATTGGACTCTAATCTCGCCAACCATTTTTCCTAGAAATTTATCATGCCGTTTTTATATAGATAGATATGGAAATTCAATTTTTCCATGTCAAGAAGTCTAAGGAGAGTTTACTAATCCATATAGATAAATGTTAATGGAATAAATCATGAATCTAGTGAATTAGCTTCCCATAATGTGGAGTCAACCCTTTTTGTCTTTCAACTCTAATACTAATTTGAAGCCTCCTTGAATGATCCACCTAGATAATATCTCCTAGCTTAAATGTGAATGGAAGGTTGAACATTAAAAAGAGTGTTGATTGATCACATTTTTCTACTACACGTATCTCCTTTTGAGATGAAAAACTTAGGCTTGTTTCCCTACTTCCTTGAAATGAGGGTTTCTACTATAGTTGGTGCAATAAAATAACTATCAACAACAACATGCTTGCTAATAATATGGATAAATAAATTGCTAATCTCAAACCCTAGGATGTGTATATATTATACACTATGATTTAGATCTAATCAAACAAAAAAAAAACATCACAAATAAGATTTCATATCAAAAATCAATAAGAGACTAATATCATAGAAGTGTAAGATAAGATAGGAGTGCCTAGATATTTCACATGTGAGGTTGATTTCCTCTTTGGTGTACTAGTGTATTGTGATAGATGAAACAAAATGATTATTAAATGATGATGACATGATAGTGAGACAAAATAAAAGACTTGATACCAAAAATTTGGCTCTATAAACTATTATACCACACCCTCTAGTCCTAATTTTAAATGTGTTATATGTGACTCTATCCTACTTGTGTGACCTTGTTTCCTACCACTAATGATTTGTGGGATCTTTCATGTGTTCCTAAACTTGTTTCTAGAAAACTTGTCATGCTAAGAAGCATGATGGTGCTTACTTGAAGGAAAATTTTTGATGACCTAATCTAGTATTGACAATAACTCAACCCCTTGGAAAAAGTACAAGTTTTATTATACAATGTGCATGCAATGATGATGCAATAATAAAGCACTATGATGCACATTTTTTCCTTAGATGCTCTTGGAATTGAATGATATTGCAATGGCATGCTTATGTTGGATCTTATTTTGTGTTGCTAATTATTAGGATAAGAGTATTAGTATAGGTTATTCATTGTTCAACTTAAGGTATTTAGTGTATGGGACAATAGGGTAATCCAAGTTTTTGGAATGTTAGCTCACAAGTAGGAAAAATCAAATTTTAAATAGGTGGACTAGGTTATGACATATAATCTAGTCTAAAGAATGTGATATATACCATGCATTAATCCTAAAACAAAATTTGGTAAGCTTCTATAAATTTGTTCCTAGGTTGTTTCATCAACTACAATGTAGCATGTTTCTATTTTTAATTTTGCATTAATATGTCTATTTTCTCAAGGAAATAAATTTTGATGAGCTTCTTTTGCTTGACAAATTTCTTTTTCTTTGCACTGTAACTAACCTAGTAGTGGCATTGGCCTAGCATATAATTTCATGACCCTATTAAAATCCATATTCCCATCTACATCCCTACATTTTACTTTTTGGTAAATTATACCTCAATATGTGCTTCCTTTGGTAAATTTTACTTTAAGAAATTTGATTCAAATGAAATAGAGACTTCACATCTATCATAAGTTATCTTAAGAACAATCTAATTCACCATAGTTATAAATGATAGTTATTTTATTTGATATAAAGCTATCCAGATCATTAAGGTTACATATAAGTTAAGAATATGATGTTGTTCTAACAACAAGTGATATTTTTTTCAGTTCTACTATCATGGACTTCCTAATAAAGTTTTGGCCGAACCTTTAAAAATTGATTTTAAAAGGACACTTATCATCAGACGTGTTGATGTAGTGAGTTGCATGATGAGTCACACCTCCAAACCTTAGTTGTATATAGATAAGAATCCATACTAGATTTCTAAAAAATAGAGACCTCGTAGATGATATTCCATGTATGTTAGGGTTTTAAATTTTAGGGTTTTACGTTTTAAAACTTAGGGTTGCAGATTTTAGGGCTTCATGTTTTATAACTTAGGGTTTCACATCCATATTTTAGAGTTTTATATATTAGGGTTTCAAATTTATGTTTTAGGGTTTTAAAATTATGTTTCATATTTTAGGGTTTCATAAATTAGGGTTTCAAATTTATGTTTTAGGATTTCAAATTTTAGGGTTTTAAAATGTAAAACCCTATAATTTAAAACACTAAAACATAAATTTGAAACCCTAATTAAAACTTAGGGTTTTATACTTTAGGGCTATATATTTTAAAACTAAGGGTTTCACAACGTGAAAACCTAAAATTTGAAATGCTAAAACATAAATTTGAAACTCTAATTAAAAATTAGGGTTTTAGATTTTAGGGTTTTATATTTTAAAACTAATGATTTCACATCCATATTTTAGGGTTTCACATATTAGGGTTTCAAATTTATGTTTTAGGGTTTTAAAATATATGTATTAGGGTTTCAATTGCACATTTTATGGTTTGAATTTGACATTTAAGGGTTCCAATTTGATGTTTCAGGGTTTAATTGATTTAAAATTTAGGGTTTCAAACTACTATTTAAGGGTTCCAATTTGACATTTTAGGGTTTGAATTAATGTTTTTGGCTTCAATTCATCTAAAATTTACCCATAAAACATTACAAATTGAAAATGCATGTCCATATTTGAGTCTTTCACCACTGAAAATTTGAACTAAATAGTTGTACAATGTTGACAACAGAAGAGGAATACCTAGATAAGGCAACTTACAGGTGGATGTTGGCCTGTTGACATTGACAAAACCATGGATGCCTTTGTTTGAAGACACGTGCCAATTTCAGGCTGATTTGGTGTGTTTTCTCTATGGAAATTGTCCTCAACAGTCATTTGGGTTGCACTGTATAGTAGTCCTTTTTTCTTTGTGGATGGGAGGCAAATGATAGTGAAAATGGCCTTTTTCACTTCATATACCCTTTTTTAAAAGATAATAAAATAAGACCTTCAAGCAAAGGTGACCTTTGCTTGAAGGTATTATTTTATTGATTAACAATCAATAAAATAATATGTATTCACTCGAAGGTCAACCTTTACTTGAAGGTCAACCTTTGCTCGAAGGTGAAATATTTCAGCAAAATCTTTAAGCAAAGGTAACTTTGTTCGAAGAAATTTCTTCGAATGAAGATGTCTACTAAAAAAATTTCCAAGCAATTTTAAAAATTTGATGTCCCAAGTTTGGGACCCAATATTGTGGGATGACCCAATCACTCTTACCAATTCCATTATAATGTTTTGCATCAATTTTTATTACATCAGTGTCTTTGTCAACAACTTCCAAACCCTAGTTTCACACTAGGTCATTGAATCACCCTTTACATTTGTGTTCAAGTTCCCTATTATCATCATAATTGTAGTGTCATTTGCATTTATCATGTGATGTTCTACTACTTTTATCAAAGGACCATTGAATCTATCCATGGGGTTCAACTAAGGTGAAGAGCATAGCATAGCATAGCAAGCACAAAAAGGTGTCCATCAATACCACCCAATTTTTCCATTATAGGTACAAACATCAAGCAATTCTCTATTTTTAAGCATAAAAGGTCTACAAACATCAAGGTCAAATGTGTAGTCAAATATCATTTATGTAAATCAAAGGTAAAATGCACACCATAAGATTGACCTTACACAAATTTTGAGATTGACCGGGTTCATATTTTATCATTTGGCTTCCAATGCATCCAAGTTTAAGCGATTATTAGATATGGTTCAACAATTATTATTAAAATAGTAGATTTTGACCTATTGAGCATCACAATCAGTTGTCTTTTCACTACTCGTAATTTCTATATTTTTAAATTATATCACATAATCTGTCACAACTCCTTAGTCTAAGTTAATTTATTTATTATCGCCTTGTTTACATTTAATTAACTTAGATTTTTTTTAAAATGTATTAGATAAATGATGATAAAATTCACACTATCAACTCATAACTTACAACTCATGATAGTTTACCGTCAAACTTTTAAAGACTTTTAATATCATAACTTACAACTCATGTCAATTTACCATCAAATGTACAAAGACTTTTAGTGTCGTAACTTACAAGTCATGACAATTTACACCAAACATACAAAGACTTTTAGCCTAGGTAAATGAATTTTTTTTACAATATGTAACTCATCAATTTATGGTGACATCATATGCAACCGAAAGTCAAATCATGGGTTTTTATTATGCCGAAGGTGTTCCCTTGTGAGGTGAACTAGCCTAGTGAGGAAATTGGCGACTAAGAGTGCTCCTTAGGAGATGCAAGATGATCAAATTGATCGCAACTAGACATATTTCTCCTTGTTGATATTTCATTGTCATTTTTTACTGTCATTGTCATTGTCATTTTTACTCACTTCTTTTTCCTCAACAATCTTTACTGTACATATTTTCATGCCTTCGTTGGGATATTTTCCATTAGAAAAGTTATCTCAGGCTATACAAAAATTCATGCCAGGAAATTTTCTAAACTCATCGATTGTTGTTAGACCAAGAAAAAATCATGTCAGAAGAAGTCTCATGTCATTTAAATGTCCCCTAGTGGATACCCTGGGATTTCTATTTTTCAAAGGAAAAGGAAAGGGAAAATGGTTGAAAGCAAATAATTCAGGCGAGCATATTAAATTGCAAGATTTGAGGTGATTAATTGTAACTTAAAACTATTTTTAAAATATTATATTATATTATAAAGTGTATGTGTATATTAGATATTAAATATTAATTAAATTATATTTATTTATATGTAATATATAATATCTATAATAATATATACTGTAAATTATTTAATAGTGTACATTTAAATTACAAATGGTATGTCTATATGTAATATAGAAAAGAGGGCCTAATCAATTATGAACTAACTAGATCAATCTTTCCTATCAAACATTTTGGTGACCCTGATGTATCTTACACTTGCACTTATTGGTTTCATTATTTTTTATTATGGTAAGATGCAAACAAGGGTACATAACCCTTTAACAAAATCTCCCAATGGGCAGCAAAGTAGGCCCAGTAGGCCACCAACAATAGAAAGGAAGCACACTAACAGTAAATGAACATATTAAAGTAAAGATACAATAACAAAAACCATAACCAAAAACACAACCCAAATTAGAAATAAAAGCTAATGGAATAGTTGGCTCTAGTCCTCCTTAAGGAAACCATACATTTCCTCATAGTTCACAAAAGTCTTAGGATCTAGACCATATCTCTTCACTTTGAAATCCTGTAGGACCACCAGAGTAGTAGTAGCATAGTGCATCACCTTTGAACTCAAAGAAGCCATGAATTTCAACTTCCCTTTCATGGAGTCCACTCTCAGTCTCATCTCAGCCATGCCACTGACTTGATGACACTTCACACACTCCCTCTGCATAGGCAAATTTTTCTTGACTAGCTTAACCTCTTCTGGTTCCACTGTAGTCTCCTCCTCTTCAGTATCATAGTAGGAGTTATTCAGCTCCTCAAACAAGCTGGCACCATCCCGACATTAAGTCTGCTCCGGGGTGAGCTTTACTTGTTGAATTTCCACTTCCTCCTCCGGGTCCGAAGCTCTCAATTCTTCCACAATTTTGACTTTGGGGGTTTGAATTCCAGCAAACCTACTGGAGCATCATATTATTGGCTTTCTAGTAGTAGCACCACTAGACTTCTTCAAATTGTCACCAACATTTTTAATCGTGTCCTTCTCCTTGTACCCTACCCCCTCCATTTTCTCCATGTAGGTAGTGCTATCATTCTTTTGATCCTCTTTGGGAGTAAACTCCATGGCCTCCCCCATTTTACAGTCCACCTCCTTATCCAAAGACAAATCACACTTAGGTTTCTTGTCCTTAGTCTTCTTCGAGGTATCAATCAAGCCACTTTTTTTTTCTACAGCCTCTTCCTATCCCCAGACTAGGTGGGGCTATTCTTCAAGTCACAGAGACCCTCCGTTGCTTCCTTCTGAGTGGAATTGCTAGGGGTACTAGCCAAGGAACCAATAATCGAGTGGGGGGAGGGTTTGACAGTGGGTTCCTTCAGAATGACCACAGTAGTCTTCTCAAGCAGAGGAGCTTTCACATTTTTTTGTTTTTTCTTATTAGACTAAGCCACAAAGGTCTCAATAGAAAGGGTCGTAGAATCCAAGGGGGCCCAGCAACCATAGGGGACTTTCTCAAAGGGGGCCTACCAACAATAGGGGATAAACTACCTGAGGGAGTATCAATAACCATATTAGTTTTAAAAGTGGACCCTTCCCTAATAGTAGAGTGAGGGGCTTTCTCACCCAATTGCTTCTTGCGCACATCCTCAACCAAAAAGGCACGAATAGGTTTAGGAAGGAAAATGACAAGGTGAAACTGATATAGGCAAAGAATTAAACTCTAGTGAAGGGGAACAACAATAACATTGGGGTTACTAGCATGGGCATCCTTAGCCACTTTGATAGAGGATTCTAATGAAGACAACAGATAAAAAGGAAAGTTGATGATAGCCTTGTGTCTGAAGTGGGTCAAAAGTGAAAAGTGGTAGTGATAAAAACATTTAAAGAACCCCTCCAAAGTCACATATTTCATCATCATGAAACATACCTTATCCCACAGCAGCACCAAACTATCCCTTTCGAAACCCCCTGCATTCTCATGGGAGTTTCACCCTCCTTGAAGAATAGAGCCATACTTTCATTATCCTGGACTTTACTATGCTTCTTCAGCTTCTTGCCTTTGAAAGATAAACTAGTGGCCTGAGCTATAGTCTCCTCACTGATCTTGAACTGTACTCCTCCCACTTGCACCACCCTTGTGTCCCATGACATTGCAAACTAGAAATTGTAAACTGGAAAGACAAGTTTTCATCAAACTCATTAAGACATTCAAGAAATGAGGTGATACCTCCCTCATAGTAAATACTCCATATCATTTCATCAACCCTAAACTCTTCACAAGAAATGGGTTCCATTCTAACACTATCACCCCCCATAATTAAGCTTTTCAAACCTATGTGAAAAAGTTGGTGTAACTGTTGCAGGAAGAACCAAAGGTGGAGAATGGAGTTTCTAATTTTTCTAGACTTTCTAATCAACTAAAGGCCTTTGCAATTATGAGTTTTACTCCCACACCAAGAAACATTACTTGAACTAGCCTCACAAAGCCATTCTTGTCTCGTATCATAATTACCATAATTATGATCCATGTGTAGGAGATGATCATTAGAGGGAGGCACATGTGTAGGAGATGATCATTAGAAGGAGGCACCGCTAGATTTTGAACAAATCCTGATGACCATGTCATCCAAGGCCACATGATCCAGAGGAGTTGGCAAGGGATGAACTAATTTAAGCCAATGTCCCCTTGTCTAGAAACAATGAGGTTGTTAAGTAGGGAAAAAGGGGATGAATGCAAGCATGTAAGTACACTAGATCAAATCCTCTTTCACTATAACATTCAAGGACAAAACTGAGCTAAGTCACTACAAGATGAAAGAGGACTTAGCTACTAATTTTGTGCTCTTTCTTGGCATGGAAAGATGTGATTAAACCAAGCTTTTTATCAAACCCTAGGCTAAGTATGAGTAAAACCATAGTTATGAGATAATCAGCTTGTAACAGACAAACAATAACAGAAACTCAGGATCTAAAAGTGCCAAGATGATTAGTGAGATTTTGGAGGATTCCGAGGTGAGCGCCCAAGTCGTAAAAGTCAAGATCTCTGGAAACTCATAAATGGAAAGATGTCATAGAGATTTTCCATATGCCTATTCCAGTGGTTGTTTTAGCAGGAGGATGTCAAGGCAGGTGCCCAAGTCTTTTGCAGAGAAATTTCTGTAAACTATCTTGGATCTTAAAACCCTTTCTCTTGAACAACCTCTTTGTACCTTCACTTTTTCAGTCCTCGCACCTATAACATGCACACAAGAAGAAAAGGGGTTTAGGGGTTGTGGTGTTTAGGGATTTGCCTCAGTCAAATCCCAGGTTAGCATTCAAGCTTTCCCAACACCGTTGTTAGAGAGAGAGAGAGAGCATGTCCTTGAAAGACAGAGGCTAAAGATAATCCAAATGATGAAATGATTCAAATAATAATGATGTTACCTCAAAGATGAAGTCCTTAGGAGAATTAAGATCCATCAACTCATAAGGATGTTGATGATGATTCCAAATCTGCAACAAACACACAAATACAAACACAAATCTGCAACAATAACACAATGAATGGCTTGAATGCTCTTTACTCTAATATTATAAGTTTTCTATCATCAACTTCTACTAAATGAATTCAAATACTCAGTTATATATGCTTTCCCTTTAAACATTCGTAAATTAATTGAAGGAGCTAACAAGGGAGACCCGTTTAAAGGTTCTATGCTGACATGAATTAAATTCTTCCTCGACCAATTAGGGAGGACTTGGGCACGGGCGCCCAAGTCCCAAGGAGCCTTTTTGGTCTGGGGTAAGGCATTAAATAGGCCCCTAGTTCCCATTTGACATGCGTTTTGGAGGATTTTGCATTGGGATGAATATTTTACCTATAGAGTGTTAACACAGGGACCTTGGAGGAAAACTAGGAGGTAAAAAGGTATGTGTCCACTTTTTACTCCATAACATATAGCCCCAACTTTAATGTGTGTGCGATCTTACGATTCAGCACATGTATTAAAGTACTGTCAAAGAATATCAAAACATATCAAACACATCAAACACAAGAATGAAGACACACCCTAAGTTTGAAGGATTATTTATATCCCCCAAGCTTAGGCAAACATAAGAAAACACTTAACAGTCACATAAGACACAGTGAATATAGTAAGGAAGCATGCAATACATGGAGAAGATAGTGAAAGCATGCAATACATGGAGAAGACATGAATACAATCATGCAAGACACAAAGAAGACATGGAGAGAAGACATGCTTTGAACAATTATGCATATATATATGATTCTAACTATTAAAATGCATAGCGTGGGGGGAGCTCATTGCTACATGTCTTTAGACCATGTACAAAGAAACACACACAACATGGGGGGAGCTCATTGCTACACATCTTTAGACCATGCCAAAAGCATGCAAAACATGCAAGGAAGACACATAAAACACATGGAAGACACACAAAATACATGAGTGCTATATAGTATGTCGTTGACACACTATACGTATTATACATGGTAAACATAGGCAATAGTAAGGAGTTCATCGTTGTACTCCACTATCTAAAACACAACAAACACACCTGATGGTTGAGCTACGCTACCACAACTGCCAAAGACATGCTTAAGGGTGAATGACTCAAGATCCAACCTCGCCTTGTGATGAGGACTTTGTTAAAAGGATGTGCAACTAACTAAGGAGTTACACCATCCCGGCTTCTATAGAAGGGCTTTTAAAATGCAACCCCACTCACATCTATAGATGCCTTACAGTAAAAAGGAAGCATGTGCCCAAAGTATACAACCCCACCCACATCATGGAAATGCCTTATAGTGAAAAGGAGGTATACACAATAGATCAAAGTACACACCCCCACCCACATCATGGAGACGCCTTACAATGAAAAGGAAGCATACACAAACACGCTTTATCAATACCTAAAATAGCCAAGTTGTTACCATGATATATGCCCCAGCCTTAAAGTAGTTGATCCCACTTATCGGTATGAAACACATTTAAGGTAAAGTGAAAACTCACAAGGGAACAAGAGGTTTCACCAAGCCCATGCCCCAAAAGCGACATGTGCCATGATCATTGAATGTTCCCACAAACACACCATTATCATTTTCTAATATAATCAACAACATATAAGCTTTGGTTAGAAAATATATTCTAAGATAACAACCAAATCAATTCATGAAAGCTATACAAAAACATATCACATAATAGACCAAGGCTACCCTTGTAGGTTCAGGACCGAGTATAGCCATGAGGTTATACTGCAGGTATCTTAGAACTGAGTGTAGCGACAAGGTGAGATACAAAACAATCCAAAGTGCATAGAAGCATATTTAGAGTATTACAAAGGTTTATCACAACAAATTTCACAGTATAAATCACAGCACAGAGTGATTCTACTAGTCAAGCATTAGTAATATATATCAACCCCATCTTCATATATGGACTAGTCCATTTTTGCTTTCTTTCTGAAGGGATGCACAGTCCTTATAAATATTTATATGTTTTCATCATCTACTGACTAGTAGAGCCACTAAAGAATGTAAACATTTAAATGAGAGAGGAGAAAAGTGACTTGAGTTTACAACGTGAGAAGATGCCCCCAAGACATCCTCCACAACATTATGCCCCCAAGATACAACACACAACAATTATAATAAGAGAGATGAGAGTAGAAGAATATATAAACATAAATAGAAGAAGTGTCACAATAGAGGCGGTCTCCTTGTATCCTTGACCTTACAAGAATATCAAGGGTCATCCAAGGAGACCTAAACAACATTTAACACAACACAAAGGAACACAACACAATGCTATCAACATATATATCTAGGAGGAGGCCACCCTTGAGAGAAACTGGAATAGGTGCTACATCGAGTGTAGCTAAATAATGGAGAAATACTTACCTAAGTCAATGGGATATTTCCTAGCAGACAATCCATGCCTATCATCACAGGATATATCATATTTAGTCTTGAACTTGTTGATATTGTGTTAGCATTAGTAAACTTATTCACTATCCCCTTAGTAGGTGGAATAAGTCTATTAATGAGAATTAAATTAACATTGTTTTCACTTTGATTGCGCTCAACATCCATCCCTAAAGGATTTAATGTGAGAGACCTTTCTTCAACCACCAATGCTTCATCTTTCAAAGGGAGAGCATTCGAACGAAGGGAAGGTAAGGTTTGTTAATGGAATTGTTGATGATTGTATCTTTAGTGATGCCCAAAGGGTTTGAACATGCAACCAAAGGAGAACTATCCATGGCCTTCGCATCCTTAGTGTTATCCAAGGGACTTGGACATTCAACCAAAGGGAGGAGATTGAGGATCTTCCCTTCCTTAGTGATATCCAAGGTACTTGAACATTCAACTAAAGGAGGAAGATCTAGGGTCTTCACTTCCTTAGTAATATCCATGGTACTTGAATATTCAACTAAAAAGGAAGATCAATAGGATGATCCATAGAGACTTCATGCACTATGATAAGGATAAAATTTTTAATATCATTAGATGAATGCTCATTATATATCCATGGAGTGTTCTTTTAATGCTTCATCTTTCAAAGAGAGAGCATTGAAATGAAGAGAAGGTAAAGTCATGTTAAGGGATGTGTCAATGATTTCATCCTCTTGCGTCAAAATGTCCTCATAAGTGGGAACAACTTTGGGAGAGAGATCATAAGGTGAAATAGACAAAACTAAGTTACCATCACATGTATTAGAGACTAGATCCAAGGTATGGTCCTGAACTTTAGCAATAAGAGTCATAGTGGAATGTCCAATAGAGATATAGTTATCTAGGGCTTCATCTAACATATTGAATTCATCACTACTAAACGATGCATCATATTTTATTATTATCTATGAATTTAGTGAGATCGTCTAATATTGAAGGATATATTCACATGAGAGTTATGAAGCTTTCAAAGTCAAATATATAACAAAAGATTTCATATGTGGAACATGTAGAAATGTCAATATCATATATGTATGCTATTGTTTTTAAGACTTGAGGATGCCTATTAGTGAATTTAGAGAAATAATCAATATCAATAATGTATGCAAACAAAGATTCCAAAGATGAATAACAAGAAGCATCCATGATGGAGATATGATAGAGATTTACACACCAAGTCACAAGTTTGATAAAATTAGATTTTTGAAAATCAAAAACACACTAATTTCACTACAACAAAGTGGGTATGATGTAAATAGTGCTACACAACAAGGCAGTGTGAATGATTTTACAATTTTGTTCTTAAAAATGTGAAGAGAGTGTTAGAGCCCTTAATGTTGAAATACAATATGTGTAATTGCAAAGATTGAGATTTTAATGCAAGGATGAAGCAACACTACAATTCAAAATCAGATTTGAATGAATGTTTTATGATAGCAGAAAAATCTGAAATAATATTTTGACTACAAACCCTAGCTTTGCAAATTAATAACTAGGTTATAGGAATAGATGCAAGTTTCCAACAAAACCCTAGAAAATGAGATCTTTAAATGCAAGATGTGATATCATGAAATGATTAATTGCTGTAATATAGATTAGATCTGATGTAAAAAGAAGAAAATCAAATGTTTCCAATGATATTTAAAGAGAATAATGCAAAACTATGCCTTTATGCAAGCCTATAATGCTTATTTTTTCACTTTTTTCAAATTTATCCAAATTTTTTAAATGAATAATGATAATTATTATATGAAGTAATGCAAGATCTAATTTCAACACTTAGCAAGATGCAAATTCTCAATTCGTCAGGTTCACCAAAATGTTAAGTAGGGAAAAAGGGGATGAATGCAAGCATGTAAGTACACTAGATCAAACCCTCTTTCACTATAACATTTAAGAACAAAACTGAGCTAAGTCACTACAAGATGAAAGAGGACTCAGCTATTTATTTTGTGCTCTTTTTTTCTATGGAAAGATGTGATTCAACAAATATTTTTATCAAACCCTAGGCTAAGTATGAGTAAAACCCTAGTTATGAGATAATCAGCTTGCAAAAGACAAATGATAACAGAAACTTGGGATATGAAAGTACCAAGATGATTAGTGAGACGTCATAACTTGTTTCATGGAAGTTGAGATGTTGTAGGACTCCGAGGAAGGCACCCAAGTCCTAAAAGTTGGAATCTCTGGAAACTTAGAACTAGAAAGATGTCACAGAGAGTGTCTAGATGCCTGTTCTATTGTCTATTTCAGCAAGAGGACACCGGGGCAGGCGCCCAAGTCTTCCATAGAGGAATTTTTGTAAACTATCTTCGTATCTTGAAACCCTTTCTCTTGAACAACCTCTCTATACCTTCACTTCTTCAGTCCTTGCACCTATAATCTACACACAAGAAGGGATTTGCCTCAGTCAAATCTTGGGTTAGCATTCAAGCTTTCCCAACACTGTTGTTAGAGAGAGAGAGAGCATGTCCTTGCAGGACAAAGTTTAAAGACAATCCAAATGATGAAATTATTCAAATAATAATGATGTCACCTCAAAGGTGAAGTCCTTAGGAGAATGAAGATCCTTCAACTCATAAGGATGTTGATGATGATTCCAAATCTGCAACAACCACACAAATAAAAACACAAATCTGCAACAATAACACAATGAATGCCTTGAATGCTCTTTACTCCAATATTATAAGTTTTCTATCATCAACTTCTACTAAAATGACTTCAAACACTCACTTATATATGCTTTCCTGTTAAACATTCATAAATTAATTGAAGGAGCCGACAAGGAGAGACCCATTTAAAGGTCCTATGCTGACATGAATTAAATTATGTCTTGACCAATCAGGGAGGACTTGGGTGAAAGTGCCCAAGTCGCAAGGAGCCTTTTTGGTCTAGGGTAAGGCATTAAATGGGCCCTTAGTTCCCATTTGACATGGGTTTCAAGGGATTTTGCATCGGGATGAATATTTTGCTTGTAGAGTGTTAACACAGGGATCTAGAAGCTAAACTAGGAGGTAAAAAGGCATGTGTCCACTTTTTAGTCCATAACACAAGTTGTCCTTCTTACCTCTTGAAAAAAATGATTATTGAATAAAAACTTCCAATGATTATAGAGAATATATTTGAAAATATATTCCATATTAGCATTAGCCCAAATAATTGCATCCATTAAGAAGGGATCGGTTGTGCCTCTAAATATAGGTAATCTTTAACATTTCTTGAGAGATTGTTTATATTTCTCCATCATCTCTTAGGATTAAGGTTAACCCCCAAGTTGGTCATTGCATCTATAGCACCTCTCTCTCTCTCTCTCTCTTATATATATATATATATATATATCTGTGTGTGTGTGTGTGTTTTACTTCAAACTCATCCAACCCCAAGAGGAGGTATTTAATATCCTCAATGATATCAACAACATGCCATCCCACTCTAGCTTTCCCATGGACAACATCAATAATGAGTTTCGAGTCATCCTCTATCAGAAAATTTTTTATACCAATGGACAAGGCAACTTTCAACCCCTAGAGGAGAGCCATAGCTTCAACCACATTGTTGGAATCTATTCCCAACTCCCAACATGAGCAGCCACAAGTTCACCCCCATAGGACCTCAGGACCCCACCACCACTAGCAACTCCAGGGTTGCCCTTAGCCACCCCATCAAATTTTAGTTGTATACATCCTTCAGTAGGGGGAATCCATCTAGTGTTCCTGTAGGCTAGTGTTTTAATATTATTAACCTTGAAAATGTGGAGAGGGACATTCCACTTCCTAAGGATATTGATTTCTTTATTATTGGGATGGGCCCAAACAGCTTTTAGAGTGCAATTAGAAACATTTTCAACTAGTAACTTGGACTAGACACAAAAAACTTCTTGAGTAGTTCTGGAGCTATCCCTAAAGATTTTGTTATTACACTCCTTCCACAGGCCCCAAATGAGAAGAGGGGGGATCTGATACCACAACTCCCTACAGATAGAATGGGAGAGAGGGGTAGTCTAGTTATTAATGAAGGAGGTCAAATCTTCATTCATACTCCAACTAATACCAAGATTTTGGAAGGCCATACTCCACACCTCCCCAGCAAAGTCACAGTGAAGAAGAAGGTGGGAGACTGATTCCTCCTCCTTCTAACAAAGGACACACCTGTTAGGGATTTGGAATCCCCTACTTTTCAAATTTTCTTGGGTGAGGATCCTTCTATGAGATGAAAGCCACCAAAATAAATTCACCTTAGGGATTAAGTTGTGGTTCCACACCTTTCTCTAGATATTATTATCTTCAGTAGCATCTAACAGTAGACTATACGTCAACTTAACAAAGAAGGTGCCCATTTTATCTTTGGCCAATAGAAGCTCATCTGTTGTAGGGAATAGACAAATTATGTACCTTTGGTGATCCTGTTGCAGCTCATCAACAATTTGGGAGATGTCATTGTGGCCCTAATAGCAGTCTAACAGTTGTTTCCATTGGAAAACTCCACCTTGTTGTAGCATGTAACCAGAAGTCAGATCACCAAAAAAACTAGTGGCCAGATCAGCTAATATTTTGAGATTCTGATTACTAAAGAGAGGTTGCTCCTTTATCCAATTATCATACCAAAATCTTATCATTCTCCCATTTCCAAGTTTCCACTTGATCCCTTTAGAGAGCAAAGCTTTAGATTTTAAGACATTGTTCCATATAACAGATCCTTTAGGAACTCCAACCATAGCAAGAAACCAACTGGGGTCCTCATTAGAAAGTTATTTTTCCCTCATGATGCCACTCTATCCCTTATTATCTTTCAAAAGGTTCCAACCCACCTTCTCTATAAGATCTTTATTGATCAGGTGAATTTTCCTTAACCCCAGCCCTCCTTTAGGTTTTGGTAAATAGACTCTATCCCAATTTATGAGGGCTATCCTTTTTTTTCTCTTCCACCCCTAACCAAATAAATTTGCTCTTAATGTTTTCAAAATTTTCATAAAGGTATTTAGGAATCTTGAAAAGAGATAAGAATTAGATGGGGACCCCCTGAAGGGAGGCCTTAAGGAGTTGAAATTTACCTACTTGGCTCAATAGTTTACCCTTCCAACCAAAAAGCTTCTTCTGGATATTTTCAAGGATAGAATTCCAAAACATGGGGGAAACTTCCTTGATAGATAAAAAGAGACCCAGATAAGTTATAGGTAGCTCAGCTCCAGCACAACCCAAGATGGCCTTAATTTTATGCTATAGGTCAGCCTTGGTGTTGAAGAAGTATATTTGACTTTTCTCATAGTTAATGCATTGGCCTAAAATAGAGGCATACTCATTCAACAATATCTACCATTTAAGATCCTCAACCATATAAGTAAAACCTAAAAGTATGGTATCGTCTACAAATTGTTGAATGGTGGATGGATCAATCGAAGTGGCCAGTTTAATACCTTTGAGATCTCTAGCTCTCAACAACCTTATAATATTTTTCTTATCACTTCAGCCATGAGATAAGGGGTCACCCTGCCTTAGCCTCCTCCCAGCATTGAAGAGATCTCTTGGGATACCATTCACAAGGATAGAGAACTTGACATTAGTAACACAAGTCTTGATCAGATTGAGGACTTTGTCTTGAAAATCAAATTTCTCAAGGAATTTGAAGAGGAAGTCCCAAGAAACCCTATCATAAGCCTTCGAGATATCAAGTTTGAATACCATACCAAGAAGATTACATCTATCCATAGAATGAAGAATTTAATGAGTAGAGATGGTAGCATCCAAATTTTTTCTACCAGGGATAAATCCTTTTTAGCAACCACTGATCAATTTTTCCAACATAGATTGAAGTTTGAAAACTAGAATTTTAGAGAAGATTTTATAGACTATGTTGCACAAGGTTATGGGTCTGAAGTCCCCCATAGAATTGGGGTCACTCTTCTTGGGGAACAGAGATATAAAGGTGTTGTCCAATTTATTCAAGAACTTCCTAGTTCTAAAGAAGTATTTGGCAACCTTTGTGACATCATGACCAACAACATCACAAAATACCTGAAAGAAGGTTGGGGGAAACCATCTAGACTTAGGGCTTCATAAGCTCCCATGGAGAAAAGGCTAGCATTAAATGCTTCCTCAGAAATTGGTGTAGTAAAGTCATTATCTTCCTTAGAAATAGAAGAGGGGATATTCTCCAAAAGTCATCCATCCACCCCTCCCATCTCAGAAGTCTCTTGATAGGCTAGGAAGTTCTAAAAATAGTTGGAAGCCACTTGCGCCACCTAGATATCAGTATTGGCTTCAGTCCCCTATTCATCAATTAGCCTTGTGATGTTATTTCTCTCATGGTAGATTGATATAGAAAGCGGTATTTCTGTCACCTTTCAGTAGCCACTGCACTCTAGATTTTTGTATCCAATAAATTTCCTCCCTCTTCAACACTTCATTCCATTCTTTCCTTAGAGTATCTTCTTGCTGAGAGATATCTTCTAAGGTATCTCCTTGGGCTATTTGCAACTAGATTTCTGAGAGTTTGGAAGAAATCCTTTTCTTATGGTCAAAGATATTTCCAAAAGTGAATTTGTTCCAACCCTTAACTCTATTTTTAACAATGATCATCTTTTGGGCCAACCTAGATATAGTTGATCCTTGAATATGGGTGTTCCACCAATTAGAAATACAATCCTTGAAGCTTTGGTGGCGAATCTAGATAATTTCAAACCCAAAGGGGTAAGGACCCTTATGAACACTATCTTTCCAAGATAACAATAGAGGGTTATGGTCTAGAATAATTATAGGGAGGGCTTCCAGGATAGAAGAACTGATGCAATTTCCCAATTAGTGGAAACAAGGAATCTATCCAACCTAACTTGAATCATATTATCCCCACTCCTCATGTTAGTCCAAGTGAACAATTGTCCTTGAAGGTCTATATCCATAATCCCAACACTATTAAAAAAGTCTACAAGGTCAACCATACTATCAGAATTGTCTGCAACACCACCAAGTTTCTCAGAGGGGTACAAGGGAGAACTAAAATCTCCAGCAAGCATCCATTGATCATATTTTTGTCCACAATGTAAGAGGTCAATTCCTCACACGCTTCCTTCCTAGCATTCCTCTGATTAGGGGAATCTATATTTATAATGTTCCAAACTTTGCTATGGGAAGAGAACTTAAAACCCATACTACTCTTAGTATGTGAGAGGTATTCACCTTTAACCATTTTCTTATTCCACATTGTAACAATACCCCCTAAAGCTTCGAGAGAATTACTTATTTAGAAGTAAGAACTCGGCCATAGGCCTCTGGCAATAACTTGAAAGTTGTCCACTCTCATCTTAACTTCCTGTAAGAGAAGAATGTCAACTTTATAATCTAGAATATAGTTCTTGACTAATAACTATTTTTGAGGAATATTCAATCCTCTAATGTTACATGAAAGAACTTCCATTTTTGAAACTTTCTAGACGTGGCCTCCAGCATCTTTTGTCTACCAATGGTTATTTCCTTGTTCACTTCCCTTTGCCTTATTTCTCTGTAGGAGGGCCTACCTGCTTTAGTATCAACTCCCACATATGGTATCTTTTTCCCTGGCCTCCTCCCTTTTCTTTTAGTTGTTGACCAACCATCCAGCTCTTGGTCAGTACTTAATCTACTAGTTCCTGCTCCTAGGTTCAGACTAAAGGGACTATTCCTTGGTGAAGAGATTCCTTTTAGCTTACTTTCTGCTCCCATCTTGACCACTGGGTTGTTAAGTTGTTGGGGGACAGTGCCTGACCCTGCAGTTGACACTATCCCATTAGCCAGTCTCTCCCTCTAACCAGGATTAGTCTCTTCAGTACAGGGGATTTACCCTCCCTACATTTCCTTTTGAGAGGGGTGAAGTTTTTCCTCCTATTGTAGTTCTCCCTACTTAGAGGTTTGCTAATCAACTACTATTACAGAGTTGTTGATCGCATCGTGGGAACTGAGTTCCTTTGTTGTTTGGTCCTTGAGGTTTTTAGTTTCCTCCTCCACTTCCCCTTCATGATCCTTCTTAGGAGAGCTTATAATATTAAGGATTTCCTTCTTGAAGGGGTGATCCTAAGAATCATCCTTATCACAAACCACCATTTCGGTGGTCTTGTTGAGTTGCATTGGAGGGACTTTACATTGTGTTATCAAGTGTCCCTTTTTAGAATAGTTTTGACAGAACACCATAGCATTTTCATACAGTATGGGTTGAGCCCATTGACCATACTTAGACACCAAGGTTATAGAGTTGGGAAGGGTTTTATGAATATCAACACTAACACAAAAATGAGAAAATACTAACCTGGATTTAGCTTTAGTAGTGTTGTCTAGATCAATAAAATGCCCAAAGGTATTGGTGATCTAGGTGAACACTTCTTCATCCCAATATTCTAAAGGGAGTCCTGTTAATCTAACCCACACAGGAGTTATCTTATTCAGGTCTACTACAGCATCAAAGTCTGGCCTCCACCTATGGAGGGAAAGGTTGTGCTTTCCATAGATCCAAGGACCTCCAACAAGAACAAAGATAAGATCTTCCCTAGAAGTAAATTTGAAGAGAAACAGTCCTCCTACCATAGCGCTAATGAACACACTGCCCTTTGGTCTCCATTTGGCAGCCACCCATCTTCTAACCAAATCAATATTTGGCCTAAAGGAGAAGAATTTCCCACCAGAGCATGCACCATTGAAGAGACTATCCTCTCTATTGTAAAGTCTAGGAGTTTTAAAGTTGTCCCACCTTCTAACTCCTGCAACTTAGGGATAGTAGAAGGGTTCACGTATTCATTGTTCCCCAACAGAACATTCTTCCAAACTTTGGGAATCGAAGCCTCCACTAGAGACACAGGTTCAGATAGACAACCTAAGGCTATACCAAGGTCAACCTATATCAAAGGGGAGAGGGGTGGAGGGCAATGGGCCTCCTCAGATCACCCACATCTATGACCTAACAATTCAAAAAGCTAAAGAGGGAAGTTGCAAAGCGGCAAGTTTTAATTATTTTACTTTGTTCCAAAGAAGTGGATGGAAGCCTTAGTTGATATGAATTGATTTCATTGTTGTGTTGATTAGTTTGTTAATTGATTAGACACTCTTATTGCATTTATCTTATGTGTTTAATTTAGATCAAAAAATATTTAAACTTTTTTCTTTTCTTAGAAAAGAAAAATCAAACAAAACTTCTAACTTCTTTTACCTCTTCTTATGGTGCTATATTGTTTTGATCCCTCTCCTAAAATTCCTACTACTTGTGAGGATATTTTGGTAAAAGAGGATGAAATCATTCACACATTCCTTAACATAACTTTACCTCCTCTTCATTTGGATGATCTCTCTTCTAGAGATGAGGCATTAGTGGATGTTGACCATACTACTTCTACTTCTACCACATCTTCCATAGTCCATGATGATTTCATGTCTCATACTATTGATCTTCCTCCTTTGGTTTCATGTTCAAGCTCCTTGAACATCACTAAGGATGTGAAGACCTCTTTTCTTCCTTTTTTGGTTGCATGTTCAAGCCCCTTGAACATCACTAAGGATGTGGAGACCTCTTTTCTTCCCCCTTTGGTTGCATGTTCAAGCTCCTTGGACATCACTAAAGATGTTTGTTAAAAACAAATCAACACAATTTATATTTCAAGTTCCCAAAAAGAACATGCGAAACCCAAAATTATTGTGCATCTTCATTTTGATGCTCTAAAACCACAATCTAACCCTATGATCATTATACGAGGTGTTCCAAACCCACCTCGACCTCCTGGTTATATTCTCAACTTCACGAAACAACTTACTCAAAATAAGCAATATGTTCAAGATATGTCACAGCAACCTCATTATCATATGGTTGCTCACACATACAATACTTGCAACAACAAACAAAGTAAACAACCAATTGTCCCTACTTCTCTTCCCCCTTCTCAACCTATTCTTCCTCCAACTGCTCATCTTACTCAACATACTAACAAAGAATATGATCTTGTTGAGAAGCTTCACTCTACTTTGACTAAGATCCAACTTTGGGACTTAATACAAACCTCGTCTACATACCACAAGATTCTCCAGGACGCTCTTTAGAAGGTAGTCGTTCCACCTTCTATTAGACCGATTGATGTAGTAGAACTATTAGATTGTATGCATGTGATGAATCTAGATATCATCTCAACAAAATGAATTACCTTTTGTCAAAGTTCAACAATAACATGATCCTCTCATGATTTTGGTCATCATTAATAGAACTAGAATAAAGCATACTATGGTTGATAATGGATTAGGCCTAAATATTTGTGGCATTGACTTATTGGTAAGCTCATCGTAGATACCTCTCTTATCAATCCTGATACTCTTAATATTCATGGCTTCAATAATGTTGGTAGACAATCACTAGGCACAATCACACTACCTATTGAGTTAGGACCTGTGACTTTGCCTATGCTTATTCATGTGTCATGTCTGGTGCTCTTTCATATAATCTTCACCTTGATAGACCATGGATTCATGCCAATGGGGTAGTCACGTCTACTCTTCATCGTACAATTAAGTTCATTTATAATAACAAACTCTATACAGTTCTGGGTGATCTAAATCTAAAAGTTGCTTAGAGGCAGAAGTTGGATCTCAACCTCCTATTTCAAAATCTCTCAATAATTTGATTCCTTCTTCAACAAAAGTAGACCCACTATTCTCCACTGCTAACAACAATGATGATCAAACTAGTGCTTCACCTTCGAGTGCATATTTCAGTGACGATTAGGGTTCACTAGATTTTACACCCTCCTTTATTGGAGAATACAAAATCTCACAATCTAAACCCGAGATCCTGAAGGTGGCTTCAGTTTACTCTATACAATCTATTCCTTCTTATAAGAAACTCAAACTCACAATTCAAGCTTCTTCCACTTTAACAAATTCTCAAGCACCATCATCACCTTCTAGTCATGATGATGTGCCTTCTTCTAATGATTACACTTCTCATTTCAACAAGATTAGTAAAGTGGCCTCTCCTCCTCTGTCTAATTTGGAGACACATTATGGGCTTCGATTCAAAATTCTTTCTAAACTTGGATACAATGGAAGTTGTTTAGGATGCATGGAACAAGGACTTAAGGCTCTTGTGAAACTAACATCATACTTTTCTAAAAAGGTTTAGGCTTCTAACCTTTTCCTCTATCTACATCCCCTCCACCATTATCTAAGATCTCTATGGCTCCTTGTTTTTTGAAATCAAACTTCTCTCCACAATGGAAAGGGTTGCTTTCTACTCCACCTGTTTCTTCTCTTCTATCTCAACAAGAATATATTTTGCTAAGTTTACTCAAGGACCACTCGATCACTCTTCCTCCTCTGACACGCAAATTTTTTTCACAAAACAGTCAATCAAAACTCCATTTCTATGCATGTCACCGAACACTTGTCCATTCCACTAGTGAATGTTGAACCTTGTGTAACAAAATTCAACACCTTCATGACATGTGTGCTTACACTTTCCATTTTGTTGTATCACCTCCTCTTTTAAGTGATGGTGAGAATCACCCTCGTCCATTCCATTTCACATAATAAACATTATTTTCTCTACATCATGATCGAGTCTTCTTTGTTATGGTATCGATCCACCTCTGTCATCACATTGCAATAGATTACAGCATTTTACAGAAGAAAAATGATCATTCTCATCTCCTATATCCTGGGGGCAGTGACAACTTGTTCCTTCTTGTGGACACTCTTTTCTTTCTCTAACCCATCTCACTTACCTTAAAATCAATTGCATATATTGATTTATGCAATTATTTTAAGGGGGGCATATATGTTTCTTACATGTGCATCCATACATGCACCTTGCTTTATTCACAATCCCTAAGGTGGAGCTTATCAGTTTGCCTCCTGCAGCTTTATTTATTTTTATGTTCCTTGAAGTGTTCACCCCCTGTGGTTTTGATATTTGATGCACTCCCTGAGGCGTTAACAACAAATGGTCACCTAGCATAACACATCTTGCTAGCCTGTGATCCTTGTAGTCTATGAACCACTTAGCATAACACAACTTGTTGGCCTATGTGCTTCATATAGCTCATGATCCACAAGCATGTTTTGATCTACATGACCCCTAGTGACAAAGCAAGCTAGTTCCTGAGTCATGTACTCTTCTTCGTTCGTATCAGTTGCTCCCATGTCTATTTGTATGTCTTCTCTCCTTAATATAATCAATCAAATAATTATATGCTTCTCTCCTCTTTAGAATTCTTCTATTTTTTTGGTTTTCTTTTATTTTCTCTATATTTTGGGGACGACGCATGGTATTGAGGCAACCTTTTATACTGAGGTCTCCTTACCTTGCTGACTCAAAATCTTTGTTTTTGTTTCCTTATGTGCTTTTATTACCAAATTTGTTATTGTATGCTTCATGTTTTCCATGTATGCTTCATGTTTTCCATGTATGTTTCGTGTTTTCTATAAATGCTTCATGTCTTCCATGTATGCTTCATGTATGTCCCATGCATGCTCCGTGTATGCTTTGTATGTATATGTGTGACTCATGCTCTATATCTTGTGTATGTGTAACCTCTTTATCTAAGCATTGTAGACTCATAGAACCCTAAGCTTGGGGGATAGCGCATCTCCCAACTTAGTGACATTCTACATCTTCAACATTTTAGTGAAGATATTTGGCTTCTCAATACTTTAGTGTGCATATGAACATAAGTTTATACCCTCACTAAAGTGGGGTCTAAATGTAGTGTTGTAAATTGTCTCCACTTATAATTTCACACTAGGTTTAGCACTTTGTTTAGCATGTATGTTTACCTTTGCTTAATATATGCATATTCCACTACTTTTCTAAGAAACAAGACTAAGTCCTTTGACATCTAGTATTTCAAGAGCCCAAATCACCACAACACTAGAGCCTAGCACTAGAGCCCTGTCAGTTGTGCCCCGAAAGATATTATTTGAATGTCGGCCTTGTTGCCTTATGTGATGCACCTTGTCAGCATCAACCCAATTGGGCCCTTGAAACGTAATTGGGATTCATATATAAACCTCTCTCTCTCTCTCTCTCTCTCTCTCTCTCTCTCACACACACACACACACACACACACACACACACACAAAAGTATATAACTATTCTATATACATAATCTTTATTGTAAGTATATTATATTTGATATAATGTAAATTATACATGTAGCATTGCAAATCTTTTCTTAGAAAACCCTTGTGAGTGGGGATACAGGGGCTCTACTAATGTTTCAAGGGTTTTTTGACCCTCCATGATTCACTGGTAGTGGCCCCTCCATGCTTTGAATCCTTTCATTTGTCAAATCGGTTGCATTTAACCATAGTATTCTCTATAATATTTGGCCAAAATAGTTAGGTTTTGAGGGTTTTGGTCTTCTTTGGGTTTATTGTGTTATATCTTTTATTTGATTTTGATATGCTATTTTTATAAATTTTAAATTTTTGAATGCCTTTCAATCACCTTTCCTGCCTGGAACGTGACATCACTAGCCATACCCTCATTTTCCAATGCCCTCGGTGTTGATAACTAAGAGGGGGGTGAATTAGTTATCTTAATTATTTCAGCTTTCTAAACTTTCTTAATAATTAATGTAGCATTAATTCAAATAAGCAAACATAACCATGAAATGGAAATACACATGACACAATATTTTTGACGTGGAAAACCTGTTAAGGGAGAAAACCACAGGGTGATTAACCCAAGATTGTATTCTCTGTTAGAAGAATAGAAATACAAAATGGCACTTGCCAATTAGGGC
This sequence comes from Cunninghamia lanceolata, assembly GCA_027924645.1. Lineage (NCBI taxonomy): Eukaryota > Viridiplantae > Streptophyta > Pinopsida > Cupressales > Cupressaceae > Cunninghamia > Cunninghamia lanceolata. The sequence continues at coordinate 24,924 of BSBN01000953.1, read as the reverse complement.
TCACTACCCGAGCACACTGCTCACAAGAGACTCACTGTCTACAAGTTGTAACAAGAATAATAAGATACTTGAACTGATGTGAAGCATCCACACATGCTAGAGTTCAGTTCCGGTTGGGCTTAGTAAACTGATCTACTGCACTTCATCCTTCCTCTTCTTTTGTTCTGCTGTCCTTTCACATACCAGACATTCCTTACTACTTTCACTTTACTCTTCTCCTTTTCTTCACTTACCACACAACACAACTTCAACATGCCTCATCGAAATCCATTTGGTATGTATATCCACACAAAGGATTTCATCCTCTTTCTAGTCGGCATCCGGAATAGTCAATATTTCCCAAACTTTAGTTTGTCGGCTGAATCCTTGCTTCCCAGGTGATGTGGATCAAAAATAAACTTATAGAAGTTGTCTAATAAGTCAGCCAATCATGAATGATACCTTAGGAATATTTATCATCATCAACATCTCATCCGGGATAACTTCTAATGCTCTGCCTGTCAGTTCTTCCTCTATCTGTTCTACCAAACCAGACCACAGTGCTTAGAAGCTTATATCTCTTCACTCTTTCAACACCGGAGGTTCAAACCCTAGAATCTATTAGTCAAGATACTCCTCTTAACTTCCCCAAGTCTGCACTTTCCAAGGATATTTCCTCTAATAGATCCAGACCTAATTGTCAGACCTTCTGCATGCTCTATTCTTGCTTACCGAACCTGAAAGCCCTTCAATCTGACTTCCGGTAGAGACACACCATGTCCTGCGGATGTGTGGGATGAACTTTGTTGCCATCAATGACAACAATCATGAAGCTCCAATGTGTCTCTTGCCAACAATCTCCCCCTTTGGCATTGATGGCAACACTTAGTGAAAAATGACTAAGTGTTACTATACTCCCCCTTTGTTGATGCTTTCTTCTAATGTACACTTTATCGGAGCTCCCCCTTAGCTGGATTCCACATTTTTCACTGTTCCTCACTCCCCCTTTGATATCAATGGCAAAGGGTAGGGTCCGCACACCAAAATTGCCCAAAAATTCAACTATACTTAGCCGCATAAGTATATAGACAGGTTTTACTTACATATACTGTAATATGTCTATAAATGTTGTCTTCAGCTGTACAACTTGTGTCGCCCAACTCTGCTTCATCCTGTCCAAAATTGAGATATGACCACTCAATAGGAATGCAAAACTTGTGCCCTCTTGAGATCTGTCGGATCACTGGTCTGAGCTGTGGTCTGAGCATCTGTTAGGGCCTCATGTATGGCCTCTAATTTGGGGATAATCACCCCTCTAAGCTCACTCATCCTATTTATTATGTTCTTCCTCTCCTTTTCAAGTTTCTTAATCTCATTCATGACTACAATAATTTGATATTCCTGGTTTACTATGGATAGAGTGAGAGGATCAAAATTCTGTGAGAGGTTTGACAGTTTATCCTCTTGTTCCTTTACTTTCTTCTCAATATCCTTGGTCACTTTATGCCAAGATAATTTTTATTTGTAGAAATCTCCACCATCCTTGAGAGCATTTTCCAAGCTCTTTATTCCAATATCTAAAACTCTCCTATCATTTGCTATTATGCCTTGTAACTCTGAGAATCTCTTATCCAAAAACTCTTTCCGAACCTTTGCCTCAGCTGACTTTTCCAATGACTCAAAGTGAGTGCTAACAAAATTAACAAGAGTTTTGAGATTACCGGATGTGGAGGCCAAAGAGTCCTTTTGGAAGGAAGGCATAATCTTCTCTAAAACACCGGATGCAACTTCTATGAGCTCACAATCTACCAAGTGAGACTTCAAAATTTTTTCTTTTGCCTTTGCTTGGGTGAAGGATGCTAGCTTCATGGTTTGCATCGGAGAGAGGGAATCAAAATTGAATGGACCTTGAAGCAACTCCGATTCATCAAATTCCATCATCTCTTTGGTCAAGAAGTCCTTAACTGCTGCTGCTGTGTCTCTTGCCGGAGACAGAACTTTCTCCCCTTCTGCGGCCTTAGTACTATCATCTGTGGTCTTTTCTATTTGACCTTCTTCCTTTCCCTTCACTTCTTCTCCTTTCTCCTTTGTTCTTACTTCTCCTTTAGATCCAGAGACTGCAGGAGAATTCTGGTTTACTTAGATCCTTGGACTTCCTCTTCCGGAGCAGAGGAATCTAAGTCCATACCTTTTTCTTCACCTATCTCCTTTACCTCTTCTACTACCATCTCAGTGGTTTCTTCCTTGTCGCCCATGGCAGAGGGCTCATCACTTATGTCCTCTATGATAGGGATGTTGAACCTTTTGTAGGCATTTCGGAGAATTTCTTCACTTTCTCCAAGCATAAGCTGATTAATTCTGGCTTTGCTCCGAAACTCATTCTTGTAATCTTTGAAAATCATATTCATCTATTTCTGCGTGATTGAGGGATAGAGCTGAATAGCTATTTGTTCCCTGATCTCAAGGTCCTTGGCCTTGGCATTATTTTTTCTGATTTCTAGTTCTTTTTCTAGGCTCTTTGGAATTAGAGATATAATCTCAATGAATGCTTTATTGTAAATGTTAAGGTACCTGACAGTGGCTTCTTGCAGGATCTTCTGATCAGCTTCACTGTAGTAGTCATAAAATTCAGTCATTGGTTTCAAGTTCCCATCCACAGTGACTGATTTAACTACATTATCAATGGACAGAGTGGGCCTTTCAACAAACTCTTCTGCCATCTTTTCCTTGTCTTCATCGGTAGAAGGTTCACCAGATACTTTCTTCTTTTTCCTCATTTGATTCAGTTTCTTCATCATCCTTTAGGCTAACATAGGACCTTGTTGCCTTTTTCTTTATTCTCTTTTCTCCTTTTCCAGAGGTCTGGACTTCCAGTTTTGATGTCTTTGAGCTTTTATCAGAGGTAGGTGCAGCCCTTTTAGAGGATCTGGTCTAGGAGGGGGCTTCTACCAGATCACTTTCCTTTTCTGCTTCTTCCTTCTCTTTCTCTGCCCTTTCCATCTTTTCTCTGTTGGCATCAAGAGCTTCTTTTAATATGCCATATCTTTTGGCAATATTCTCTACTTCTTTTCTCACTTTTCTCTTTATCTCTGGTTGTCTAAGTTCTACATGAATTTTTACACTCAATTCTTCAAAGGTTCCAAACCTTTCTACTTTGGGATCCTTGGGTTGACTAAGCATGTGTTGGACATGCAGCTCCACAAGTTTCTCATCCACCTCATACCCCATCGGCATGATCCAGACTGTCCTTGGTTCCACAACTTCCATTAGGCATTGATCAGTTTCAACCATAAAACAAACTGTATCCTTATACTTTTCAACTAGAGATTTGGGAATTCTCTCTCTTGCTTGCATCAAATTTTGGAAGTTCTTGAAATATCCCCACAGAGCTGTATTTCTTGTCCTGGCATCTCCAAGCCCATGCAAATAGTCTCTGATTTGGATTGCAACAGGTCTGTCATTCTGCCAAACCCAACCACTTGATCCAGGCAGCTCACTCATGAAGTAGAAAAATAGACATAATATCAGCCCACCATACTTGAAGGAATTTTTCTTATCCTTCTTGATCTTCTGTAGATTCTCCAACAGTTGTCTTAGAAGAAGTTCACACAGATCATAGTCAGCATTTTTGTTTTAGCATCTGATAAGCTGTATAAACTGCAGTTCCTGATACTGAATTTTCCCTACTGGAGTGATAAATCTTGTAACCAATTATCATGGATGCAAATTTGATATCTGGATCAATGATATCTTCAATTGTCATAGCTCTCTTGTCAAATTTTGATCTGGCTACATCACTCACTATCTGATTCTTGACAGATTTGAGAATAGGTATCCCACTGGATGAGTGCAGATCGGTTACTGCCCTAATTACATCTTTGGTGATCTTAAATGGTCTATTCAACCATAGGAAGTTATCATGTACTCTGCTCAGCACATACCGAACCCATTCATCTTCTTCAAAATAGGGGAAATGAATGCACTGTGCAAAATGCTTATCCCGGATGGCCTTGAATTGAGGTTTGAGCTTAAGAGAATCATCTATTAACTGATTGTGATAGATATCAACTAGCTTAGATTCCCCAAATTCTTCAATATTCACATGAATATATGCCCTAACATCTTCTACATGTAGAACCCCATGCAGAATGCTTGAAAAAGTGCCGAGGGGATCAACTTCTAGGGATTTATATGGATGCTTCTTAAATTTAGGGCGTGGCCTATCAGAAATCTTCACTATATTTGGAGTAGTCATCTTTCAAAGATTTGCAGAGAGATATTGAGAATGGAAAATACCTTTTACGCTTCTAGGTTTCACGGAGAGAGCCGAATCAATTGCTGGATGAAACAGATTATGTAGATGATCCTTGATGGGCTTAAGGAATTTCAGTTGCAGAGCTTCTTTTCGCCTTTTCTTGAGTGTAAAATGAGCAAATGATTGATAGTAGAAACCCTTATACTACTTCGCAAACCCTAATACCAAGTTGCAATAAATGCTTGACCTAAGTCATTCCGGTTTGCCTTGTTTTCCTTAATTGGATGACTTGAAGAACCAGATCAATCTTGATCTAAACATCTTGCGGATCTTCCATATCTTAACCATAGTTTATTTAGATGTTTCTCTTATGAACCCTTTAATCTGCAACTCTCCTTGTGCCAGTTCCGGCACCAATTGACTGGCTGGGGGAAAATGGTTTTCTTTGTGTCTCCCCCTGAGCCAGAGCTCACTTTTTAATTTTTGAAAGGAATATTAGCACCAAAGTCTAGTGCGGATCCATCCCCTACATTCTCTATACTTTTCTTGACCCAAATCTTGTTCATCTCACTTTGAACTTCATCCACATTCACTTTTTGTTTTCCCTTGTCTTGATTCTGATTATGATGTACCGGACCTCTTTTGTCCTGATTCTTGCTTCTACAAAATTTGGCAATATGACCAGATCTGTTGCAAATTTGGCAAACAACATTTCTTTGCATATTTAATTGATATCCTCTTGATCTGCATTGATTAGCCATGTGACCCATTCTATTGCATGCAAAGCAACTACCATTGAATGAATTGTTTATTTGCATATTTCTGCATTCATGAGATTTGTGACAATACCTTTTGTAGTTGAAACACTATCCGGAGAAGGATGTATTAGTCTGATTCATTCTCTTTCTACACTGATTAGCTCTATGACCAAAGTTATTGCAATTGTGGCAATATCCATTGAAGGATGGATATCTTTGAGCATTTGGCTGCCTTACCGGAGGTCTTCTAGCCCTGTTCCTTGGATTTTCTGATCCAAAATTCTTCTGACCGGATCTGGAGCTTTCTCCTTTCTCATATCCCAAACCACACTTATCATCTACCCTCTTTTGACTTTCAAGAAGAACTTCAAGTTGAGCAAAACTTATTTTGAATTTCTCTTTATATTCATTTTCTGTTTGAAGATCCCTTTTAAGAGAGACAATTTGATACTCAAGTTTTTCTTCATTATCTTTAGCATCTTCAAGATCAGATTCAAGATGTCTGATAATTCTATCCATCTTGTGGCAATCTTCTGATTTCTCCTTGAGAGATTGTCTTAGATCATCTTCAGTTTTTCTTTTCTCTTCAATCTCTTGGGTAAACTTCATAACTCCTGATTCCATTTCATGTCTTACCATAATGATTTCTTTTGATAACTTTTCACATAACTTGGTTTTCTCCTTCAGATCTCCATTTGTATCATTGGCTTCACTTTGACTTGCCAGTTGCTGAAGTAGCTCCTTTCTCTTTTTCGTAGAGAGACTCAGTTTCTCTTTTAATTCATTTATGAAATCATCACCCTGTTTGAGTCTTTCCTTCAATTCATTGATTTCAGAATTTGACTGCTCAAGATCATCTAGGGCAGACTTAAGTTGCTCCCTCATACCATACACATCCATTTTGAATTCCCAAGTCTTCCTCAAGCTGTTAGGCTCTGTTGAGAGGAACTTGGCTCTAATACCAATTGTTGATAACTGAGAGGGGGGTGAATCAGTTATCTTAATTATTTTAGCTTTCTGAACTTGCTTAATAATTAATGCAGCATTAATTCAAATAAGAAAACATAACCATGAAATGGAAATACGCATGACACAATACTTTTGACGTGGAAACCCTATTAAGGGAGAAAACCACGGGGTGATTAACCCAAGATTGTATTCTCTGTTAGAAGATATCATGCCCACATTTTCCATGTGGTCACAACACACATCACACGTGTCATAGCCACATCTGTTATGTGGTCATGACACGAAATATCAAAAATTTTCTCGCGCTTCCCTAAAAACCCCCTCGCATGCGTAAGCATGCTCGGTGGTGTTCGTTCAAGGTGAAAACACTACAGTTGTCGGCATGGTACAAGTACAATTGCGTGAAACCAGACACAAGCAGACCAACAAGGGGGTCTCTACGACGCCGTTAACGTCACTGCTAGGTTGAAAATATCAGGGTTCCTAAATCTAAATCTCGGCAAAATTTTGACAGCATAACGCCTTACGGCGTAAGTGGGAATTACTCAACACTATTTTATGCACGTGGTTCACTGATAGATTAACAACTTCCCACGACGCCTTGTTCCGACTAAACCGTCTCGTGATCTCCCTATTTAATCATTTTTCAACAAGGCACGGTTGTCTGTCTCCTCTCTTGCTTCCTGAAACATACTCCTCCTTCGACTTAGCATTCTCAACAAGGCGGTTCGTTTGCTCTCTCTTCCCTTTTCTCAGGGTCTTAATTTTGATTGTATTTTTATCGCGCTCACCTTAACTATTTCTCTGATAATTTAGTTTGTTTATATTTCGGTCTCTCTCTCTTTCGTTTTCTATGCTTTCTTTATGTTTATCCGATCCTTTCTTCATATTGGACATCAATCAGGGTTATCACTGTATCTATTGTTGACATTAAACCTAACTTCTGATGATCCAGGTCACATAGGCTGGTTTACTACTTCGCTGGACTCAGTCTCCTAGTCTTCTCCGTTCTAGGTTTCTCCTCTTGTATGTATTATTTAAACTTGTTCCTAAGCAAGTATTGGCAGGAGGGTCCATCAACTTAGTTCTCTTATCCCATGTGGGAAAGACCGCGCATTTTCTCCTCTGTGTTTTCCAATGTTACTTTTTCTTCTTCTGACTCTCTTACAGGTTTACTTATATGGACGTTTACTACAGTTGAGATTAAAATGGCCTCACATGGAATGTCTGTGATGACTTCTTAAGTTTATTTCCAGTGACCTTTTAAGCAAGGTGACGTGTAATTTTCCTCTTCATTTTCCCAGTTATGGAATTACGTTGATAGTTGAAACTTCCGAGAAACTCTTCCCGGAGTAATACAGTATATTCCTTTATGCTCTCATTAAATTATAATTTTATTTTCTCTTATTATTGTAAAGCGAAAACGGCCTCTCTGAAAGTCTTAATAATTAAATGATATAAGTAATAACGATATATTTATATGTATATATATATATAAGATTATATATACATATGTAAACATCTATATTCAATTATATTTCTCATATTTATAATTACTGTTGTTATTATTACAATTATTTATTACAAATATTATTATTTCAAATGTTAGATTATCTTAATAATTTTATTTATCTATTATACTATTGTTACTCTTCTATATATATATATTTTTTTAATATATTCTATAATTATATATATATATTGTATTTCCTTGTCAAAGTAAATAAGAGGCTCTCCTCTTTATAAGGCAAATCCATACCATGGATAACATTACATATTATATTTGGTTAGTTTAATACCCAAATGGCAAACCCTAACCCCTTTTTTTTTTGTTTCATTTGTGAAGGCAGAGGAATGGAAATGGCGGCGGCCATGGCAGAGGGGCAGAGATTGAAGGTCGCAGCCAAGACAGAGGGATAGAGGTTGACCGCGGGGTGGGGAAATGAGTGGGCGGAGGAAAGGATGGGCGGCGGAGTGGTGAATCCGTAGCGGTGAGCAGATGTCAGCGGGGTGGCTGCAGTAGCTACGGCGGAAGTTTAAAATGGAGTCCGCAGACTCCACCGCGGACTGTGGGTATACGAATAGGGGGTGTGGGGAGGGGCGGAGCCCCCACCCACACCCAATGAGTACCGACGGAGGTGGTGGGAGGTTAAACCCTTCCCACCACCACTTCACATTCCATTAAATTGTATGCTGTGTAGTGCACAGCGTTATACACAGCGATTAAATTTTATTTCATTTTTTTTTATTGTTTTTAAAATATATTCTCTGTCATTTTAATATAATTTCCAGTTATCATTATATATATATATATACCTATATATATATATATAAAACATGCATATATATATATACACGTCAAATTTCACGAATACAACAATTTATTCAGTTTTCTCAAGTTCTTTTAAAATGAACAATTAAGACTTTAATAAAGAATATATATATATATATATATATATATATATATATATATATATTTACCTCTCCTTTCTTTTTGTTTTAACAGAGAACAGAACTTCTCAATAAAGATAGAATGAATGAATAATTTTACCAAGTAGATGCAAAATTCTTAAAATTACAATATTTCATAATTACAATTTCTTCCATCCTAATCTTTTTATTATAAAAATTTAACCACTAAACCAATGAAAATAAGAAGAGGCTTTACCTTAATCTCATTCTGTAATTTATCAAGAAAAATTTCCTTTTCACCTATTTGTAAAATTTTAGAAGTAAGAATTATATTTTACTACCTCAACTTTTCAACTTAATTATTTAAACTGTATTTTCCATTATAACAATGAACTATAAACTGTCCTTTCAACTAGTTAAGCAAATCTATTCTTATAATTACGTAAACAAGTTCAGACTTGATTGCAAATAAGTAATGATCTCTTCCTTTCTATGACACATTTAATACAATAAAACTTTTTATTTAACTTCAAACTTTCCATATGAAATTCAAGGTAAACAATTACATCATACACAATACAATAAGAACAACTATTCCACTACCCTTAACAAGATGAAAGATAAGGATTTCCTTCTCCCAACCAACTTACAAAAGAAGTTATGTAACAACTAAGAAACAGTCACTCCCAATAACATGATCAGGGAGATTATTTCCTTCACTCCCAGGGTGACAATAAATTACAACAATATCAAGAGAGGTGCTCTCTTTTCAACTCTTATGAAATGAACATGGTCTAATTCTTATGACGAAGAAGAATAAACTGTTTCTTCATAAATATAACTTCTTCAAATCCAACCAGAAGCTCTAAGAGAAAACCTGCGTATCAAAGACAAACAAAGAAGAAAACACCACTCATCTAGCTCTCCTCCCTTCCGTAGACCCGCAAGAGGGTCACCCCCGAGCTAGGGAGACCATACTCACACCTGGGTAAGTCAAGCACTCCACTTCGCAACAGGGACAACAACAAACCCAAAGCACACAAACACCCATGGGTAAATTACACAACACGGAAACTCAACTACAGTGAGTTTCATAAGGGGCAGGAGAGTGGACACACTCGACTCCAGAGTGTCACCCTTACAGCTAATTTAACCAACACAATTTCTCTTGGCCTCAAACCAAGTTTGATCACAAATTCTTTTAAGAAATCTGTATTTGACTCTCAAGTCAAAGATACAGTCACAGATACATGCCCTCAAGGCTTTCAACATCCCAAAAGATGGAAACAGGTATGCACCCGAGGAGGATCTCTCCTCCCCTACCCCAACTTGATGAGCATTTCTTCCAAGTGGGAGAAGCTCTGTCAAACAACCCGACAACAAACCCCACAGAAAACACATCTAAAACACAAACAATTAATCATCTTTCACACACTTTGCATACACATTCAGATATACGAAAGAAAGGTAAAAATCAACCAACCTTACAAAGCCCTCTTGGAATGAAAAAAATGTTGCAGAGCTCCACTGAGTTCTCTTCCAACCTTCGCCAACAACTCCCTCTCCCTTTCCTCACCTCCCAGCTTAACTTTCCTATCTTTTTTTTTTGCAATGATAAAAACTCTCCTCCAAATTCCACTCACTCCCTCTCATCCCAAAATTGGAAACAAATAACCAAATTCTTTTTTCAGTTTTGAGGAATGGGGAGGTGACACTTGTCACCTCCTCACTCTCCCCCAAAACCACTATTCTGTCCTGGTGGCTTATGTCACTCACCCATCCCTAGAGTACTCCTTATCCCTCTCCTCATGTCATTTCTCTTACGCATGGGAGAAATAAAAGGAGTTAAAGGAGGAAAAGACAGGTGACCCATGCCTCTTCTTCCCTCCTTCACATGGATGGCCCCACAACACATGGGGGAATCTCACTAATGGAGAAGGTGACTTCAAGTCAATCCTTCAATAATGGATGGGTTTGTAGTCATCTCTTACCTTGGGGAATGAAGAGGGATGGGTTGGGTGTTGGTACAACCCATCTTGTCCCCTCCATACCTCCAATTTTCGCCACTTAACTTCAAGGGGAAGTTAAGATGACTAGATGGAAGTTACTCAAGGGTTACCCATGCCAAATGGGCCCCTGGACCCATGGGGTATAACCCAGGGTCAACTTTAACCCATCCAGGACACCCACGGTCAAGGTAAAGCACATGAAAAGGCCTCAAAGATTTAAATAAAATAAAGAAATTCAAATTCAAACTTTTTACAACACAAATCATAAAATATTGTTACAAGAGGGTAACCAAACCCACTCGACCATACAAAAGACCATATTACAACATCACATCAAACACAGAAAGATCTTGGTTCCTCGTGGAACCAGATCGGCTTAACAAGGAATAACAATAACAAGGTGCGGAATGATCTCCGAAATCTGTGGTTCGATTAGTAAATCCTGCACACTAAATTACAAGATCAGTATCCACATATAATCATCATAGCCAAAGCAACTTTTAAACATGCATTATCATGACATAGTTCCAATTAACATAAATGAAATCATATTACAATTTTCCAACATCACCTAATTAACTTTTCTGAAATGTAAACTTATCCAAATATCACCCAATTAGTTTTTCTGAAATCATAATAAAGTTTAATAGTTTGACAATTCCGGGAACTGCTATCCCACAAATATAAAAAGTAACAATAACAGTAATGTAAATAGTCATAACAACAGAAGTAAAAAAGGGCGGTTCTCACATCCTCTCCCCCTAAGACGGTACTTCCTCCTGGAAGTCGTCAAAAAGGTGAGGATAAAGGGTCTTCAGTCTCTCTGCATCTTCCCATGTTGCTGTGACTTCGTCGTATAGGTCCCACTGGACTCTAACCTGGTCCAGCTCTCGACCTTGAAGGGCCAGTGTCTGACGAGCCAATATGCGAATTGGCTCCAGCGCCAGCTGTCCGTCTGCCTCTACCTGAAGAGCACTCCAATCCAACACGTGAGATAAGTCAGAAATATATTGACGTAAAACTAATACATGAAATACATCGTGGATATGTGACAGGCTAGGTGGCAAGGCTAGACGATAGGCTACTGGTCCTATCCGCTCCAAGATTTCGAAAGGTCCTACAAATCGAGGTGCGAGTTTAGAGCCCTTTCCGTAACGGATTGGACTCTTATGCGATCGCACTCTCAAAAATACTCTTTCCCCCACAGAGAAACTTCGGTCTGTCCTCTTAGCATCGGCATACTTCTTCTGCCTGTCCTATGCTTCCTGAAGTCTCTGTCTAATCTGTCTGACCTGCTGTTCCATATTCTGAACTATTTCTTGACCGATGACCGTTCTGTCCTCTATCCGATCCCAACTCAAAGGTGTTCTGCATGGTCTGCCATATAATGCCTGAAAAGGAGGCATACCCAACGAGCTATGATGCCCATTATTGTAGGTGAACTCAACTAGATATAGGTACTCCTCCCATCTAGACTGATGGTCCATTACATACATGCGAAGCATGTCTTCTAACACCTGGTTAACTCTCTCTGTTTGTCCGTCGGTTTCCGGATGATAGGCTGAACTGAAGTTGAGCTGTGTGCCCAATGCCTGATGTAAGGCTCTCCAGAACGAAGATGTAAATACGGAGTCTCTGTCAGATATAATGCGGTGAGGTACCCCATGAAATCTAACAATCTGATCAAGAAACACCTTTGCCACTGATGGTGCATTGTATGTTGTGCATATTGGTGAAAAATGCGCCACTTTGGTCAGCTTGTCAACTGTCACCATAATAGCATCATGGCGACGTGAGGACATAGGTAGACCAACGATAAAATCCATCGAAATGGTGTCCCATTTCCATTCAGGTATCTCGTGTGGGTACAACAGTCCGCTGGATGCTGATGTTCGGCCTTGACCCTCTGACATTCTAGGCAACGAGCAACAAATTTGGCAATGTCACGCCTCATCCCAGCCCAATGATAAAGCTGTCGTAAGTCAGCATGCATCTTCTTCACTCCTGGGTGTGCTGCATAGGGTGCTCTATGAGCCTCTGATAGGATTACTGTACGAAGATTACCCGCATTGGGTACATAGATGCGCTGCCGATGTCGAAGCACACCATTAGACTCAAGGGTATATCCTGTAAATTTGCCCTCAAGGGCCTTCTGATTTAGTATAGCCTACTGCACCTCAAGAAACCACTCGTCTTCTGGCAGATGCTGTAAGATGCGATCTTTCAAGTCCACCTTCAAGGTCAGGATCAGGATCTCGTGGCGCCTTCGACTCAAAGCATCAGCGACCACATTCTCCTTCCCTTTGATGTAGTGGACATCGAAGTCGTATTCGCATAGGAATTCCATCCAACGCCGTTGGCGGGCGTTCAAATTTGGCTGTGTAAAAATATACTGCAAACTATGATGATCCGAATGGAGTTCAAAGCGTCGACCTAGGAGGAAGTGTCTCCGGCGGACTAAAGCATGAACAACTGCTGCGAGCTCTAAGTCGTGAGTAGGGTAGTTTAACTCATGTGTCTTTAGTTTCTGCGATTCGTATGCAATCGCTCTACCACCCTGCATAAGCACGGCTCCCAAACCTTCTAATGATGCATCTATGCAAACTACAAAATCCTCTGTAGGATCTGGAACCGCTAAAATAGGAGCACTGGTAAGACGCTCCTTGAGGACTCCAAAGGCCTTTTCACACTGCTCGATCCAAATGAAACCCTTCCCTTTTCACTGAAGGGAAGTAATGGGATGTGCTATCTTGGAGAAGCCCTCGACAAACCGACGATAATACCCGGCTAACCCCATAAAGCTTCTGACCTCTGTCACGTTGGTGGGTGCTGGCCACTCCTGAATTGCTCTGATTTTAGATGGATCTACGGAGATGCCATCGCCTGATAAAATGTGTCCCAAATACTGCACCTCTGTCCTGAAGAGGGCACACTTCGCCAGGTTGCCATAAAGCTGCTGCTCTTGTAATTGCTACAAAACTTGACGCAAGTGTTCCACATGCTCCTCCTCAGTCCGTGAATAAATCAAAATGTCATCTAGAAATATGATCACGAACCGATCTAGGTAAGTACGGAACACCCCGTTCATGAGACTCATGAACACTGCAGGAGCGTTCGTCAACTCGAAGGGTACCACTGTGAATTCGTAATGGCCATATCTGGTTCGAAAAGTAGTTTTATGAATATCTGCCTCCGTGATGCACAATTGGTGATACCCAGATTTTAGATCAATTTTCGAGAACACTCTGGCTCCCTGCATCTGATCAAAAAGGTCGTCAATCCTAGGCAGAGGATAACGGTTCTTCACCGTCACCTTGTTCAACTGCCTGTAGTCCATACATAAATGAAGAGACCCATCCTTCTTCTTCACAAAGATAACTGGTGCGCCCCATGGCGAAACACTAGGTCAGATGTGCCCCTTCTCAAGTAATTCCTCTAACTGCAGCTTAAGTTCGGTGAGTTCATGTGTAGTCATCCTATAGGGTGCACAGGATATCGGTTCTGCACCTGGCACTAAGTTGATGTGGAAGTCCACTTCTCTGCATGGAGGCATACCTGGTAATTCCGGCGGAAATACATCGGCAAACTCTCTAAGGACAGGGTGATCATCTAAAGTAGCCTCAGGTTCTTCCTCTGTTCTATCACTGACCGTGATGGCAAACATCTGGCATCCCTTCCGCATACAGCGCTTAAGCTGCTGAGCGGATATCATACGAACAGCCGTGGGCTTTTGAATGCCCACTATTTCAACCGACGAACCATGATCGTCTAAACAACTAATCATCCTCTGGCGACAGTCAAGCTTGGCTCTATGTGCCGCAAGCCAATCCATACCCAGAACTACACCGTAGGATCCTAATGGCATAATCCTAAGGTCACATGTTGTGGTGAAAGATCCCAATGTGATCTCACAGTCTTTAACCAAGGTATCTACTGACATCCTGGCCCCTGAGGCCAACTCAACTTCCCACCTAATGTCTTGCCTAGAAGCCACCAGCCTGCAACGCTCCACTAACGATGTAGACAAAAAGGAGTCAGTAGCTCCTGAGTCGAAAAGGATCGAGATGGAGAAGTCTCCAATCGTACCTGCTGCCTCGATGACGGAAGCCTGGAAGTCAGCCTGGCGGTTATCAACCGCTGCAAACATGTGGTGGGATCTGCCCACGTCACCTACGGTCTGCTCAGACCCTCCTGATCGAGGCTGTCCCCCTGCAGTAAACCCCTGCGGGCACTCTCTAGCCAGATGCCCTGCCCCACCACACACATAACATGGTCCTCTAGCCTGTAACTGCCCTAACTGTGTTCTGCCCGACTGTTCTTGCCCAGTCCATCCCGTAGACCCCTGTGAACCTCTGTAAGACTGCTGGGACCTCGCGGGTCCTGCCGATGAACCCTGCTGTCTCTGATCCCTGCGTGGACCCTGCTGCTACCATCCACGATTCTGTCCTCCCAGACCCCTCTGTTGGAATTTAGATTTTTGCTGATGTTGCTGCTACTGTGGAGGCCTAGGGGGTAATGAGGAAGAGTTATATCCTCCTTTCTGTGTTGTGTTTTGAGGCCTTTGAAAGTTTTGCTGTTGCTGGGGATTACGTTCCTGGTACTACGGGCGTGAATTCTGCCCACGTCCCTGAATTTCCTCTGATATAAGGGCCTTTTCAACAGCCTCGCTCATGGTCTGGGGATTTGCCATACGAACTGGTCCTGCTATCCCATGATTCAGCCCTCTGATGAATTTGTGTATTAAGATTTTCTAATCGTGGAGGTACTCCGCGTAACGAGAAAGCTCAATGAATCAACTCTCATACTGAGTAACAGTGAGTCCCCTCTGCTGTAAATCATGGAACTCATCGATCTTGCGTTGTCTGTAATGTTCTGACAAATATCGCGCATTAAAGCGCTCTATGAAGATGTCCCATGTGAGTGTCTCTACGGAAAGTCGGCGCTTGCACTCCTCTGTGCGCCACCAGGTAGCTGCTGCATCCCTAAGAAGATGGACTGCCACTCGTGCTTTCGTGTTGCTTCCATATGGTCGCAAAGCGAAACACCTGTCTAAGCTAATCAGCCAAGCCTCGGCCACAGCTCCCTCTGTAGCACCCGCGAAAGTGGGTGGGTTGAGCCTAAGTAGATCTCTGATGGGGTCCCCTCTATCTCTAAGTTTCACAACTGGCTCTTCCACACCATCCTCATACAATCCATGATGAACCTGTTCTGCCCTCTGGTTCTCATCTCATCTCAAAGGTCTTGGAGGACTCCTGCTTCGTGCACAGAAAGCTGACCCTACCTCCTCTACTGTTGTGTCGGGAATCTCAACGAAAGGCTCCACACGTGGCACCTCTAGTGGATCAACGCGGGGCTCCCTACGTGGCTCAATACGTGACTCGGCACGTGGCTCCCTACGTGGCTCCTCTCGCGGATCGACACGAGGCTCTACACGTGGCTCAGGAATCACTGGCGGTAACCTGTCTAACATAGCCTGTAGTGCCTGTAAGATCTGTGGACCTATATCCAATACTGGTGTCGCCTGTGGTACTAGTGGTGCTTGTGGTACAGGTGGTGCTGCTGTAACTACGGGTGCTAGTCCCTCGGCTGAGGAATCGGTGTGCACCTCGACAGACGCTGTGTGGCGTGACCACGCTCATTGAACACGGGGAGGCATCCTACAAAACAAGGTAGAAACTAATTAGCCAAAGTTGCAGAATAATAACGTGCCCAAATACGCCCAGTGTTTAAACTTGGCTCTGATACCAAATGTCATGCCCACATTTTCCATGTGGTCACAACACACATCACACGTGTCATAGCCACATCTGTCATGTGGTCATGACACGAAATATCAAAAATTTTCTCGCGCTTCCCTAAAAACCCCCTCGCATGCGTAAGCATGCTCGGTGGTGTTCGTTCAAGGTGAAAACACTACAATTGTCGGCGGGGTACAAGTACAATTGCGTGCAACCAGATGCAAGCAGACCAACAAGGGGGTCTCTACGACGCCGTTAACGTCACTGCTAGGTTAAAAATATCAGGGTTCCTAAATCTAAATCTCGGCAAAATTCCGACAGCATAACACCTTACGGCGTAAGTGGGAATTACTCAACACTATTTTACGCACGTGGTTCACTGATAGATTAACAACTTCCCACGACACCTTGTTCCGACTAAACCGTCTCGTGATCTCCCTATTTAATCATTTTTCAACAAGGCACGGTTGTCTGTCTCCTCTCTTGCTTCCTGAAACATACTCCTCCTTCGACTTAGCATTCTCAACAAGGCGGTTCGTTTGCTCTCTCTTCCCTTTTCTCAGGGTCTTAATTTTGATTGTATTTTTATCGTGCTCACCTTAACTATTTCTCTGATAATTTAGTTTGTTTATATTTCAGTCTCTCTCTCTTTCATTTTCTATGCTTTCTTTATGTTTATCCGATCCTTTCTTCATATTGGACATCAATCAAGGTTATCACTGTATCTATTGTTGACATTAAACCTAACTTCTGGATGATCCAGGTCACATAGGCTGGTTTACTACTTCGCTGGACTCGGTCTCCTAGTCTTCTCCATTCTAGGTTTCTCCTCTTGTATGTATTATTTAAACTTGTTCCTAAGCAAGTATTGGCAGGAGGGTCCATCAACTTAGTTCTCTTATCCCATGTGGGAAAGACCGCGCATTTTCTCCTCTGTGTTTTCCAATGTTACTTTTTCTTCTTCTGACTCTCTTACAGGTTTACTTATATGGACGTTTACTACAGTTGAGATTAAAATGGCCTCACATGGAATGTCTGTGATGACTTCTTAAGTTTATTACCAGTGACCTTTCAAGCAAGGCGACGTGTAATGTTCCTCTTCATTTTCCCGATTATGGAATTACGTTGATAGTTGAAACTTCCAAGAAACTCTTCCCGGAGTAATACAGTATATTCCTTTATGCTCTCGTTAAATTATAATTTTATTTTCTCTTATTATTGTAAAGCGAAAACGGCCTCTCTGAAAGTCTTAATAATTAAATGATATAAGTAATAATGATATATTTATATGTATATATATATAAGATTATATATACATATGTAAACATCTATATTCAATTATATTTCTCATATTTATAATTATTGTTGTTATTATTACAATTATTTATTACAAATATTATTATTTCAAATGTTAGATTATCTTAATAATTTTATTTATCTATTATACTATTGTTACTCTTCTATATATATATATATATATATATATATATATATATATATATATATATATATATATATATATTTTAATATATTCTATAATTTTATATATATATATATATATTGTATTTCCTTGTCAAAGTAAATAAGAGGCTCTCCTCTTTATAAGGCAAATCCATACCATGGATAACATTACATATTATATTTGGTTAGTTTAATACCCAAATGGAAAACCCTAACCCCTTTTTTTTTTGTTTCATTTGTGAAGGCAGAGGAATGGAAATGGCGGCGGCCATGGCAGAGGGGCAGAGATTGAATGTTGCAGCCAAGACAGAGGGACAGAGGTTGACCGCGGGGTGGGGCAATGAGTGGGCGGAGGAAAGGATGGGCGGCGGAGTGGTGAATCCGCAGCGGCGAGTGGATGTCAGCGGGGTGGCTGCAGTAGCTGCGGCGGAAGTTTAAAATGGAGTCCACGGACTCCACCACGGACTGTGGGTATACGAATAAGGGGTGTGGGGAGGGGCGAAGCCCACACCCACATCCCACTACGTGGGGTGTGGGTGGGGGCTCCGCCCCTCCCCACACCCAATGAGTACCGACGGAGGTGGTGGGAGGTTAAACCCTTCCCACCAACACTTCACATTCCATTAAATTGTATGCTGTGTAGTGCACAGCGTTATACACAGCGATTAAATTTTATTTCATTTTTTTTTATTGTTTTTAAAATATATTCTCTATCATTTTAATATAATTTCCAGTTATCATTATATATATATACCTATATATATATATATATAAAACATGCATATATATATATACGTCAAATTTCACGAATACAGCAATTTATTCAGTTTTCTCAAGTTATTTTAAAATGAACAATTAAGACTTTAATAAAGAATATATATATACTTTTACCTCTCCTTTCTTTTTGTTTTAACAGAGAACAAAACTTCTCAATAAAGATAGAATGAATGAATAATTTTACCAAGTAGATGCAAAATTCTTAAAATTACAATATTTCATAATTACAATTTCTTCCATCCTAATCTTTTTATTATAAAAATTTAACCACTAAACCAATGAAAATAAGAAGAGGCTTTACCTTAATCTCATTCTGTAATTTATCAAGAAAAATTTCCTTTTCACCTATTTGTAAAATTTTAGAAGTAAGAATTATATTTTACTACCTCAACTTTTCAACTTAATCATTTAAACTGTATTTTCCATTATAACAATGAACTATAAACTGTCCTTTCAACTAGTTAAGCAAATCTATTCTTATAATTACGTAAACAAGTTCAGACTTGATTGCAAATAAGTAATGATCTCTTCCTTTCTATGACACATTTAATACAGTAAAACTTTTTATTTAACTTCAAACTTTCCATATGAAATTCAAGGTAAACAATTACATCATACACAATACAATAAGAACAACTATTCCACTACCCTTAACAAGATGAAAGATAAGGATTTCCTTCTCCCAACCAACTTACAAAAGAAGTTATGTAACAACTAAGAAACAGTCACTCCCAATAACATGATCAGGGAGATTATTTCCTTCACTCCCAGGGTGACAATAAATTACAACAATATCAAGAGAGGTGCTCTCTCTTCAACTCTTATGAAATGAACATGGTCTAATTCTTATGACGAAGAAGAATAAACTGTTTCTTCATAAATATAACTTCTTCAAATCCAACCAGAAGCTCCAAGAGAAAACCTGCGTATCAAAGACAAACAAAGAAGAAAACACCACTCATCTAGCTCTCCTCCCTTCCGTAGACCATACTCACACTTGGGTAACTCAAGCACTCCACTTCGCAACAGGGACAACAACAAACCCAAAGCACACAAACACTCGTGGGTAAATTACACAACACGGAAACTCAACTACAGTGAGTTTCATAAGGGGCAGGAGAGTGGACACACTCGACTCCAGAGTGTCACCCTTACAGCTAATTTAACCAACACAATTTCTCTTGGCCTCAAACCAAGTTTGATCACAAATTCTTTTAAGAAATCTGTATTTGACTCTCAAGTCAAAGATACAGTCACAGATACATGCCCTCAAGGCTTTCAACATCCCAAAAGATGGAAACAGGTATGCACCCGAGGAGGATCTCTCCTCCCCTACCCCAACTTGATGAGCATTTCTTCCAAGTGGGAGAAGCTCTGTCAAACAACCTGACAACAAACCCCACAGAAAACACATCTAAAACACAAACAATTAATCATCTTTCACACACTTTACATACACATTCAGATATACGAAAGAAAGGTAAAAATCAACCAACCTTACAAAGCCCTCCTGGAATGAAAAAAATGTTGCAGAGCTCCACTGAGTTCTCTTCCAACCTTTGCCAACAACTCCCTCTCCCTTTCCTCACTTCCCAGCTTAACTTTCCTATCTTTTTTTTTTTTGCAATGATAAAAACTCTCCTCCAAATTCCACTCACTCCCTCTCATCCCAAAATTGGAAACAAATAACCAAATTCTTTTTTCAGTTTTGAGGAATGGGGAGGTGACACTTGTCACCTCCTCACTCTCCCCCAAAACCACTATTCTGTCCTGGTGGCTTATTTCACTCACCCATCCCTAGAGTACTCCTTATCCCTCTCCTCATGTCATTTCTCTTACGCATGGGAGAAATAAAAGGAGTTAAAGGAGGAAAAGACAAGTGACCCATGCCTCTTCTTCCCTCCTTCACATGGATGGCCCCACAACACATGGGGGAATCTCACTAATGGAGAAGGTGACTTCAAGTCAATCCTTCAATAATGGATGGGTTTGTAGTCATCTCTTACCTTGGGGAATGAAGAGGGATGGGTTGGGTGTTGGTACAACCCATCTTGTCCCCTCCATACCTCCAATTTTCGCCACTTAACTTCAGGGGGAAGTTAAGATGACTAGATGGAGGTTACTCAAGGGTTACCCATGCCAAATGGGCCCCTGGACCCATGGGGTATAACCCAGGGTCAACTTTAACCCATCCAGGACACCCACGGTCAAGGTAAAGCACATGAAAAGGCCTCAAAGATTTAAATAAAATAAAGAAATTCAAATTCAAACTTTTTACAACACAAATCATAAAATATTGTTACAAGAGGGTAACCAAACCCACTTGACCATACGAAAGACCATATTACAACATCACATCAAACACAGAAAGATCTTGGTTCCTCGTGGAACCAGATCGGCTTAACAAGGAATAACAATAACAATGTGTGGAATGATCTCCGAAATCTGTGGTTCGATTAGTAAATCCTGCACACTAAATTACAAGATCAGTATCCACATATAATCATCATAGCCAAAGCAACTTTTAAACATGCATTATCATGACATAGTTCCAATTAACATAAATGAAATCATATTACAATTTTCCAACATCACCTAATTAACTTTTCTGAAATGTAAACTTATCCAAATATCACCCAATTAGTTTTTCTGAAATCATAATAAAGTTTAATAGTTTGACAATTCCGGGAACTGCTATCCCACAAATATAAAAAGTAACAATAACAGTAATGTAAATAGTCATAACAATAGAAGTAAAAAAGGGCGGTCCTCACAGAAGAATAGAAATACAAAATGGCACTTGCCAATTAGGGCTCACTGCCTGAGCACACTACTCACAAGAGACTCACTGTCTACAAGTTGTAACAAGAATAATAAGATACTTGAACTGATGTGAAGCATCCACACATGCTGGAGTTCAGTTCCGGTTGGGCTCAGTAAACTGATCTGCTGCACTTCATCCTTCCTCTTCTTTTGTTATGTTGTCCTTTCACATACCAAACATTCCTTACTGCTTTCACTCTGCTCTTCTCCTCTTCTTTGCTTACCACACAACACAACTTCAACATGCCTCATCGAAATCCATTTGGTATGTATATCTGCACAAAGGATTTCATCCTCTTTCTAGTCGGCATCCAAAATAGTCAATATTTCCCAAACTTTAGTCTATCGGCTAAATCCTTGCTTCCTAGGTGATGCAAATCAAAAATAAACATATAGAAGTTGTCTAATAAGTCGGCCAATCATGAATGATACCTTAGGAATCTTTATCATCATCAACATCTCATCCGGAATAACTTCTGATGCTCTGCCTGTCAGTTCTTCCTCTGTCTGTTCTACCAAACCGGACCACAGTGCTTAGAAGCTTATATCTCTTCACTCTTTCAACACCGAAGGCTCAAACCCTGGAATCTATCAGTCAAGATACTCCTCTTGACTTCCCCAAGTCTGCACTTTCCAAGGATACTTCCTCTAACAGATCCGGACCTGACTGTCGAACCTTCTACATGCTCTGTTCTTGCTTACCGTACCTAAAAGCCCTTCAATCTGACTTCCGGTAGAGACACACCATGTCCTACAGATGTGTGGGATGAACTTTGTTGCCATCAATGACAGCAATCATGAAGCTCCAATGTGTCTCTTGCCAACACTCGGGTTGCCAGAGGAAGGACATATCAAGTGCCCTAGGAGTTATTGCGGGTGTTAATAGGAGTAATGGAGGAGCCAGAGGCTCATAGTTACTCCAACACATTTGATGGGTTAGAGGAGACCCCAAAAACATACAGAGAAGCCTTGCGCTCTGAGGATGCTGAAGCACCACCTCAAAATGCAGGCTTTGAGGTTGACAATACATTTAGAAGAGACTGTGGAAACCCCAAAGGCTAAGAGAATAAAGGTGGAGTTGGTGAAAAAAAAGGTGAGGACTTCGGTTTACCTAGGATTCTCTCACTTAATCCAAACAATGATATGAAAAAGGCTTTAACTGCCAAAGAATATAGGCTTAAGAATGTTGCAATCTTCTTTTCTTTCTTGAATGTTGATAAAATCCCTTCAAGAAGGTTTTTTGATCATTGGTTGGGCTCAGTTTTGGGGAGAAAACTGGGCATTCATATTCCATTCTGTAGAATGATTAAACCTGGTTTATTTGTCATCTTCTTGAGATCCCATGATATGCAGAAGAGAGTCTTGGAGAGAAGCTTTTGGAATATTGGCCAAACTTTATTTAAGGCCTTTCCATGGGCACCAAATGTTACCCATAATGAAATTTTGTTCTGCACAGCCCCAAAATGGTGTCTTATTAAAAATGTACCTGAGCAACTGTGGAGTTTTCTGCCACAGATGATGGATCCCTTTAGAAAAGTCTTAAGAATTAATGAGACTAGGGTTTCCCTTCCTCATATGAATGCAAGAGTTTTAGTTTCTTTGAAAACTAGTTCTACTATTCCAGAAATAATTGAAATTTGTTGGAATGATAAAAGATTTCAATGTGAACTTGTCGGGCTAGGGGTTTGAACTCTTGTTTTCTATGCAAAATGGAAGGTCACCAAAAAAAGACTATCCAATCTTAATAAAAGAAAATCCAAAGAAGGGGGTCATTTTGATGCTAATATATCTGGAAATAATGTGGAAAAAAATGATATTGGGGAATATGGTTCTTCCCTTAAAAATGGTGAAGATAATCTCCCTCCTGTTTTGGAAAATCATGTTGATATGCAATGTGCTCACTCTCCAAGGTTGGATAGCCCTCTTTCTGATATAGATGTTTCAATGTTGCCTGATAGTGGGCACAATGGTGCTAATAATTTTAATATGGGTAGTATTGCATAGGATGATTCTATACATGCTCTGGTTAATGAGGCTACTTTAAACTCCCCTAGAGACTGTTCAATAGAAGATTTAGATGCCTCTAGAGAAGTTAATAGTGATAATGTATCTTGCCTAAGGGCCGAGTTAACAGATGCTCCTAACCCTAATAATGCTTCCCTATTGGGGAATGGTATTATTATTTTTTGAGAACCCAAGTTTTAATAAAGAAGAAGAGAACAAATTGTCCAATCCTCACAACATTAAAGATGGGATTAGCACCATAAATGATAGAAAAAATGATATTGATAATCCAATTGATAAGAATGAGATGAACAAAAGTAAGGTTAGTTATAAAAAAAATGCTCAAGAATTGGCACTTGATAAAATAAGAGACAATATGGCTAAGGAGCAAATGAGGAAGCTCGACATATTAAAAGAAAAATCTAGTGCAAAGAGGATAGTAGATCCCGTAGGGTTAACTGTGAATAGCCCTAGAGCTGGTAGCATTTTTCTTGCAGAAGGTTGTGACTCCAGATTTGATATTGAGCCTGGAGATACTATTAGTTTCCAAAATAAAGAACCTTTCCCCAAGAAGGAAGAGGAAGTTAAAAAGAGGAAACAATATAGCAGAACTAACAACTCTGCCAAGCTAGGTAAAAAGGGAAAAGAGGAACTAATGCCTAAATGTTTTGATAAATTATATAAAGGGAATAAACCTAACTCTGAGTAATCAGAGTTGTAATGATAGAGTTTTACTACTATAGTTGGAATGTGAGAGGGATTGAATCCTCTGATAGGAAATATGTAGTCAGATATTTTTGTAATAAAAATAAGAAGATAGATGTTCTAATATTGCAAGTAGTCAAAGCAGCGGGCTTCCAGTTGGAAAATAACTTAAGATTTATTTGGAAAGATTCAATTGCCCTTTCCTCTAAACATGATAAAGGTAAAGGGGGAATTGCAATGCTAATAAATAGAAAATGGAATAAATATATTTCTCTACATGGCAGTTCCCCTTGCAAAAGATGTCTGTGGGTCATACTTGAAATTGATAATGTTAAAATTGGGTTCTGTTAAATCTATGCTCCAAATTAGTATTGCTATAGGGTAGAATTATGGAAGTGGATGGAAAGTGAACTTCTCAAAATTCCTTGGATTTTGGGTGGTGACTTCAATATGATTGAGCACAAAGATGATAAATCAGGGGGGATCATGCATGAATGGAAAGGAAATGAAAAATATTTTTGGGATAGAATGAAGAAATTGCTAAACCTATATGATCCACTCGTTGGCCAAAAAGATCATTGTTCTGGCATTTGGTTTTCTTGGTGTAATAGTAAAAAGGATAAAAGGAGAATATATTGTAGGCTAGACAGAATTTTATGCAAATAAGGATTATTTTCAATTTCTACCTTCTGACCAGGATAATGTTGTTCAAGTCATTCCAAATACCCTATCAGACCATCACCCAAACAAAATAGCTATCTCTTTGAAAAGCAATGCTTTGCAGTGAAAGCTAAAAGAGTCTCTAATTTCAAATTAAATTGTCATAAGCTATTGCATGATAAGGATTGTTTGGATGGTATTAGCTCTCTGAGAGATATTAGTAAAGCCCTTGATAGAAAAGAAAGTACAATTGCTTATTGGAATAACTTGGTCATCTCATGCAAAACTTTGTTTCAAACAGTTGGTAAAAAGTACACTCTAGATAGGAGAAAGATGGAGCTCAGGCTCTAGGAGGACTTTTCAAAAATTGAGGA